>CM064884.1:40628277-40719887 GCA_003313485.2 Penstemon barbatus | reverse complement strand
CTGTTGGATGAAGATGAAGATGAAGTGCAAAGAAGTCAGAAATTAAGGGAAGGTTTTGATGATTTCCAAAACATCATAATCAGCTAAGTATGGAAAGCTTAGTTCCCTTAGAAGAATTTTGAACAAGTAAAAGAAGACATCAGAAGAGTTCAAAGTTCAAAGCTCAGAAGACTAGTGATCTCTTGCTGAAACAGCGAACAGAAGGGTAGGTCATCAGCCGAGTCAAATCAGATTAGTTCAGTATTTGATCAGCAGAGTACTATCAGAGTCGTTTTGATCAGCAGAGTAGAAGAGATCAAGAGATTAGTCCAACGGTAATAAATGCACTGTGTAATAAATGCTGAAGAGAAGGGTAGTAATGGCAAATGATTGAAGATATCCTCGGATCAGCAGAGTGCATTAAATGCAGCATTAAATGCGATGGACAGAAAGGTACTGTACACTGTACGATTGCTGCAGGGAGCCGTTTCAAAAGAGCTGAAGGATGGATTTGAAGATTGATTTGCTTCAACGGTCATAAATTCAAATCCGAGTATAAATAGAGCTAAGTTCGAAGAGAGACCAACACAACAACAATCAGAGATTTCGATTTTGAAGCAGAAATTTTCTAAGTCTCAAAAGCTCGAACAGCTCACTCGTCTGGTGGAAGTCATCTGTTGACAGAAACCCAGTTGAAGAAAACAGAAAAACATTATCTGAGTGATTTTGTAATAGCTGAGTGTTGTGCGAAGTGAGAATCCGTCTTTGTGAGTGATTCTACTTTAGAGGATAGGTTTTCTTTGTGAATTCCTATTGTGAGCTTATAGCCTTTACATTTGTTGTCTAGGTGTAAGTGGAGAAATATTGTAATCTTTGTGATTATAGTATAACCCAGAATCTGAGTGATCTGGAAGAGTGGACTAAAGGATTTTTATCCATATAACCACTATAAAAATTCTTTGTGTTATCTTGCATTCAAGTTTTCTTGCATATTTAAAGTTTGCATATTTAAACACTTTGAATTAACTAAAAGATTTTAAAAGGAGTTTGTAAAACTGGGAATAAAATCTTTTAAGAACTTAGTCTACTTGTGAAAAACACTTTAAAACAATCCGCTGCAAGTATACTCTTTGAAAAACTGTTTTGCTGTTAAACAGCTAAGTAACTGTCAGAAGAGTGGTCACTCTGCTGCTCAAGATTTGTTCACGATCAGCACAGTCATCTGTTCTTCATCAGCTTAGTCTGCTGACAGAACACTGAAAAGTTTTTAAGTTCAAAAATTTTCAGAGGTCTATTCACCCCCCCCCCCCTCTAGACCTCATCTGACCACTTGGGACCAACAAGTGGTATCAGAGCAGGTGGTTCATTTGAATCAACTGCCTGATCAACGAGCTTGATCCAAGTGTTTTTCAAAGGTTTTTGAAAACTTTTTCAAAAGAGCATCTTTTTGAAAAATCAAAACTCTTTGAAAATGGAATGCATAAACCATGTTCCCCACATTGCTGGTATGTCCTTCGAAGACTGGAAAATCAGGATGGAGATTTTCCTCGCTGCCTACAATGACAACATGTTCACTTGCATTACAAAAGGTCCATTCAAATTCACCAAGACGATAAAGATCAATGAAGTTGATACCGTGGTGGAGAAAGATTTGAATGAAATGACAGCTGAAGAAATCAAGCTGTTCAACCTGGACAAGATTGGAAGATTTATCATGACTAAAGCCCTGGACAATGATCGGTTTGACAAGATCAAACATTGCAAATCTGCAAAAGAGATGTGGGACAAAGTCAGAGATATGAGCGAAGGGAACGACGCCATAAAAGAGCATCAGCTGAGTGTTGCTCTAGAAAAGCTGGATAACTTCAAGATGAAATCCTCTGAAACCATTGATCAGATGGATACAAGGTTTACAAGAATATTAAATGAAGTATTGAAGCTTGGAAAAACCTTCACAGACAAGGAGATAACCATCAGAGTACTGAAGGCCTTACCTCCTAAGTTCAACATGAAGGTGACAGCAATGGAAGAATCAAGGGATCTGGGGAAGATCTCTCTTACAGAGCTGTTTTCTGTACTCAAGGCTTATGAGTATAAACTGCCTAGGATGGGTATTGAAGAAACCTCAACTTCAGGACCCACAGCTGCACTTGTTGCTGCTGAAAACACCAGGAGACCAGCACATAGAAGTCAAGATGTGGACTCATCTGATGAAGCATCATTACTCAACAAGAAGGAGTACACTGCTGGAGATGTAGCATTATTGATGAACAACTTCAAGAAGTTCTATAAGAGAAAGATGAAAAACAAATACAATCATGCTACTTCTACTTCTAAACCTAACTCTTCTTCTCAAGAGAAAGATGATTATAAAGCAAAACTAATGTGTTATAACTGCAGGAAATTGGGACATTTCATTAGAGACTGTCCATATCCAAAAGCAGAGAAATACACTGAGGAAGAGAAGAGAATCAGAAAGGAAAGAAAGCATCAAAAAGGGAAAGCAATGGTAGCTGAAGCAGAAAAGCTTGCTGCTGTCTACACATCTGATTCAGATTCAGACACGTCTGATGAAGAATCTTCTGATGAAGAGAAACCTGCTCTCCTCTGCCTGATGGCTAAGGAATCTGATGACTCTGAGGATGAGGTAACTCCTCAAAATAATGAACTATTTGATTCTCTAGAGCAAATGATGTTAAATAATACTACTATTGCTGGAGAATTTGTTAAGCTTAAGGAAGAGATGAGCTTGCTAAAAGAGCAAAATAACTCACTGAAACTTAAAGCTGAAAAGCCTAAAGAATCAGTCGAGTACAAACAGCTTGAGCAAGAGCATGAATCTCTGAAAGCTGAATGTGAGGTCTATAAAGGAAAAATCATGGAACTTGAGAAAATCATCGAGTCTCATGATAAGTCAACTGTTGCATCCATGCCTATATCTAGTAAACAGGAGACACCTTTAGAAAAGGATAAATTAGAATTGAATCATACTGAAAAATTCATTTCTGCTGACAATAGTAAGGTCATTATGTATGTTCAAACTTCTAAACCTACCTCATCTGAGAAAGTGGTAAAGGAGAAGAAATCTCCTAAGGCTAAAAAGAGCAAAGAGCCTAGTGTAGGAAAACAGACTAGTAAACCCAAACAGAAGAGTCCTAGGAAGTCTTCTGACAAGGTTAAGACTAATCAGACTAGTGAGAAAACTAAGTCGTCTGTTAATGAGCAAGCTGTAAGTAAACCAAAGAAGCATAAGAACAAGAAAAATCAAAATGCTTGGTATGGAAATGAGTCATATTATGTGCAACCTGCTGCATATCATCATATGTATCATGCACCTCAATTTCCTAGTTACTATGCACCTTATCCTGCTCATCCAATGCATGCATACCCTGCTTATCATGCACCTTACCCTGCTTATGAACACTATTCTTATCATACTGATCATCAACATGACTTATCTGCTAATTATGATGAAAATAAAGTTGTTCATGCTCCTGTCAAAACTCAGAAACCTAAGAAGCCTAAGACTTCAACATCTTGGGTTGTCAAAGGTGGAACTAATCCTTCAGGACCCTCTCAATAAGGGTACCTAAAACAATTTTATTTTTGTTTTGTAGGTTAGGATTAGGAGTAGGGGTAAAGTAGAGAAGATTTGGTACTTGGACAGTGGATGTTCAAGACACATGTGTGGAAGCATACATGAGCTGACTGATGCAATTGATGTGGATGGTCCAAAGGTTACTTTTGGGGACAGCAAAGAAGGCAAGATTAAAGCTAAAGGAAGATTAATCAGAGGAAACATAGAGATATCTGACGTCTCATATGTCAAATGCCTCAAATATAATCTGCTAAGCATAAGTCAATTTTGTGACAAGGGATATTCAGTCATCTTCTCAACAGATAAGTGCTTTGTTGAACAGATTGGTACAAAGAAGGTAATTTTATCTGGAAGACGACAAGGAAATGTCTACATAGTCGACTGGGATTCTGCTGACAAGAATTCAAGTGTTTGTTTGGTGGCATCTGCACCAAGTGAAGTTAGTTGGCTGTGGCACAAAAGAATGAATCACTTAAACTTCAAGACCATAAACAGATTAATCAAGAATGATCTGGTAGAAGGGATTCCAAAAACAGTCATGAGCAAAGACAAGCTCTGTGACGCCTGTCAGAAGGGTAAACAAATCAAGTCATCGTTCAAAAGCAAGAAGCACCAATCTTCTGAAAGGATCTTGGAGCTGCTACATATGGACTTATTTGGACCCATTGATCCAGTCAGCAATGGTGGAAAGAAATACTGCCTAGCTGTTGTGGATGATTATTCAAGATATACTTGGGTGATTTTCATGAAGAAGAAAAGTGAAACCAAGGAACATCTTACAAATCTGATGGAACTGATCCAAAATGAGAAGAGTATCAAAATATTGAAGATCAGATCAGATAGAGGGACAGAGTTTACAAACTCTACTGTTGAAGAGTACTGTAATATCAAAGGAATACATCATGAGTACTCTGCTGCCAGAACCCCTCAACAGAATGGTGTTGCTGAAAGGAGAAACAGAACACTAAAGGAAGCTGTCAGAACCATGATAGCTGAAGCTAAACTGCCTCAAAGATTTTGGGCAGAAGCAACAAATACAGCATGCTTTACCCAGAACAGATGTATGATCAACAAAAATCAGAACAAGACTCCATATGAAGTTTGGAACAACAGGAAACCAAACATTCATTACTTTAAGATTTTTGGTTGTAAATGTTTTGTATTGAATAATGGGAAAAATCACCTTACTGCATTTGCAGAAAAGGCTGATGAAGCTGTTTTTGTGGGATACTCTACTGTTAGTAAAGCCTATAGAGTTTTTAATAAAAGAACATTACTAATAGAAGAATCTATCCATGTAGTATTTGATGAGCCAAGTCAATCTTCTGAAAAGAATCAAAGTGTTAATCAAGATCTATCTACTGATCTACAGAAGTTAGACATTGGAAGAAATGAAGAATATGTTCCCATCATACTACCTAATTTAAATTCAGCTGATAACTCAAGTGCTGTTCAAAATCACAGTGCTGATTGTCTAACAGACGAGTTGCAAACAGCTGACAGACCAGAGACTGTTCAACAGACTGCAAATGTTCAACAGACTACTACTGCAACTCCAACAGTAGTGTTGCAAGATCAAAACAGAGGACAACATTCAGACCTGCAACCTGATCTCAGATGGCTCAGAAATCATCCACCAGAGTTGGTGATTGGTGATCCATTAGATAGAGTGAAAACAAGAAGAGCTGCTGCACAAGATGCTATGTTTGTCACTTTTCTATCTCAAATAGAGCCTAAGCAAATTGAAGAAGCTCTCAATGATTCCTTCTGGATAGAAGCTATGCAAGAAGAGTTGAATCAATTTGAAAGGAATGAAGTCTGGTACTTAGTTCCTAGACCAAGTCATCAAAGAGTAATTGGCACGAAGTGGGTTTTCAGAAATAAGATGAATGAAGATGGTATTGTTACCAGAAACAAAGCAAGACTAGTAGCCAAGGGTTATTGTCAAGAAGAAGGAATTAACTTTGATGAAACTTTTGCACCAGTAGCAAGACTTGAAGCAATCAGACTGTTTCTTGCCTATGCTGCTTACAAGAACTTCACTGTCTATCAGATGGATGTGAAGTCTGCTTTTCTCAATGGAGAACTGCAAGAAGAAGTGTATGTTGAACAACCTCCTGGATTTGAAGTCTATCAAGAAGAGGACAAAGTATATCGTCTGAAGAAAGCCCTCTATGGACTGAAACAGGCTCCAAGAGCATGGTATGATACCCTATCTGATTTTCTTTTAATTAAAGGATTTCATAAAGGTAAGGTAGATAAAACCTTGTTCACAATTGAATGGGAGAATCATATATTAATTGTGCAAATATATGTGGACGATATTATTTTTGGTTCAACTAACCAACAGATGTGTGATAAGTTCTCCAAGCTGATGCAGAATAAGTTTGAAATGAGCATGATGGGTGAACTTAATTATTTTCTTGGTTTACAAGTCAAACAGCTGTCTGATGGAATCTTTATAAATCAAGCAAAATACACAAGAGATCTGTTCAAGAAGTTTGGTATGGAAACTAGCTCTACTGCTACTATTCCTATGTCTACAAGTCTTCGCTTGGATAAAGATGAAGATGGCAAATCAGTAGACATAACCAAATATAGAGGCATTATAGGGTCACTGTTATATCTAACAGCAAGCAGACCTGACATAATGTACTCAGTTGGAGTCTGTGCAAGATTTCAATCAAACCCCAAGGAATCTCATCTCTTAGCTGCCAAGAGGATACTGAAATATGTTAAAGGCACTCAAGAATTGGGATTGTGGTATCCTAGAGAATCTGGATTTGAGCTTATTGGTTATTCAGATTCAGACCTTGCTGGCTGCAAGATTGACAGAAAGAGCACAACAGGTGCTTGTCAGTTCTTAGGTAGTCGTCTGATCTCATGGATGAGTAAGAAACAAACTTCAGTTTCTATATCTACTGCTGAAGCTGAATATATAGCTGCTGGAGCTTGCTGTGCACAGATACTTTGGTTGAAGCATCAACTGGAAGACTACAATATCAAAATCAGTGGAATTCCAATCTACTGTGACAATACAAGTGCAATCTCACTTACTCAGAATACTACAAGTCATTCAAGGACTAAACATATAGAGATCAAGCATCACTTCATTAGAGATCATGTGGAAAAAGGCAATGTTATGATAGAGTATGTTCATACTGATAATCAGATTGCTGATATTTTCACTAAACCTTTAAGTGAAGTAAGGTTCTCAACTCTAAGAGCTGAGCTAGGACTACTTAATTTGGATGCATAAGCTGAGGGGGAACTCATCAGAAGACTGGAGTTCAACAGCTTAGTTATCCGTTATTCTATTCAAGGATTAACTTTCAACAGACTAGTTAGCTTATGGATTCTTAAAGACAGGGGGAACGTGTAAGACTAGCGGTACTTCTGTTCTAAAGATGAAATTTGTTAATGTCAGTTAGTGGAAGTTATATTATCTGAAGATCTGTTCTTAATTCTTGAAGACTGAAGATTATTTTATCTTGCTGGATTGACAAACAGCAGAGGAAGATTACTAGCTATTGGCATTCTCTAGTAATATCAGATAACAGATCACTCGTCTGTCAGATAAGTTAAACTCTACTCATCTGATATCTTATATAAGCATGGTCATAAATCGTATCATAAGAAACGCGCTTTTATAAGTAACAGATTAGTGTCGATAGAGTTTCCCGCCCATCTGACATTAAAATAATAAAATTGAAATCCGCAACTCCCATCCACACGATTAATAAACTGTCATATTAGATCAACGTTTCAGATTAATCACGATAACCCAAATAATAGAAACGTATAAAGTCCGATCTAAAACAGTGTAGTCGTCTTACGCACCCAAATACTCTCAAACTCTCTAACTCTCAAACTCTCCTGCTTCGAAAGAATATTGTTTTTGCAGATTTCTGCTCACTAATCTCAGAGATGGATAAGATTATTGATGGAAGATACCTAAGCTACAGCAAATTTCACTTTTCGGGTACTGATCTGATGCGCTCACTCCTGGAGAAAATCAAAGAGGCATCACTTGTTCCAGTCCTGGAAGCACATGAAGAAAGGGTTTACGTAGAAGACATCTATCACTTCTACACAACCAGGAAATTCAACGATGATGAAACTGTGATGACTGCTGTCATCGGTGGTAAGAAAATTGCTATCTCTGCTGCTGTTCTTAGTGAAATTTACAAGCTATCAGAGAAGAGAGGAAATCAGATTAGCCTTAGAGATTGTCAGGGATGACCCTGCTATCTTTGAAGAATTTCTCAAGAGGCTAGATGCTGAAAATGAAAGGATCAACCGTCTGACACTCTTCCATACTGAAAAGATCAAATACAACAGATGGAGAGAATTCAGACTGACCAAGAGCCCTGCTGAAATGGCCAAGTGGAAAGGCTTCAATGCTGCAGAAGCCTGGGTACTGAAGTGGCTAGAAACTGGATCTTTAATTCAAGCACTTGATTCAGAATTCTTTCTGGACAGGTTGAGGCTAATGATAAGTCACACAGTCAAGGCCGAAGCAAAGAAGATCTTTGAATCTGTTCCTGAGGATTATGATGAATCAGAAGACCTTAAGGAAAGATCCATAAAGTTGACTATTGCTAAAGCAATGGAGCTTTGGGCAAAGAAATCAAGGAAGTTAAGGGGACAACCAAGCTCATTGGTCCCTCTTCCAAACATCAAACACATTGTCTACGGACCAAATATCAAACCTTATGAAGAGCTGCCTGAGGAACCTTCATCCACCTTTATTCCTCTTGACAATTTTACTTGGATTTCTAACAGGTCAGCTGTGGACAATGAAGGATTGATGAAGACAGTTGAGACTGTCAAGAAGATTATATCCCCTGCTGATAAAGAAAAAGCAAAGTCTTCTGATCAACCAGAGCAAAAAGAGGGTACATCAGACCCATCTGATCAGAACAAAGCACAGGGTGATATGTCTGATGCTGCTGATGATTCCAAGAAAGAAGAAGATATTCCAGCAGATCAGATCAAGGACAAAGAAGTTGCTGCTGAAGGAGATGATCAAGCTAAGGAGAAGGAAAGCACTCCAAGCCTTGCTGGTAGTCCAGCAGATCAGTCCCTTGCATTAACAATTCAACCAACAGAGCAACTTATCAAAGAAACACTTCCTGCTACAACAGATATGCCCTCAACTTCTCAAGGTGCTCAGACAAATCTGTTGGACTCCATCCAACAACTGATCATCAAATCTATGAAGGATATGAAGGAAGAGTTAGCTGCAGAAGTGTTAGCTGCTGTCAAACAACCAAATCAGAAAGCTGCTACTGTCCCAACCGATCTGATAGAAGACACTGCTCAGAATGTTAAATCCATCTGTCAAGATATGGATATACTTAGAAGACGGACTCAGAGCACTACTGAAGGTTGGAGACAGATTGAACAAACAGTTGAAACGGCCCTCCGAGCAGAAGATGAAGTCATGGGAAATATGATGAAAGACTTCACTGCTTCATCAAATTGGATTGTGGGAACTCAAATTCAATTGGGTGATCAAGGAGAAGACTTGCTCAAGGAAGTCAAAACTGTTATGGCCAATCAACTCAAACAACAAGCTCAAATAACTGCCATGGAAGAGAATATCAAGCTTCTCTGTGATTCACTTCTGATTACTCCAATCTTACCAAATTATCAATCACACGAAAACCTTGAAAAGTTAAACAAAGTTGTACTTAGTATTGGGTATTCTTCCAAGACTTAATGAGACTTATTTCTAGATCTTGTAATTTAGCCCTACTAGGATTCCAAATAAGATCTAACTTCTATATTAGTTAAGCCTTTTAATTAATGTAAGACTCATTAATTAAAAAGTATTATCTTTAATTATTCTTGGGTCCTAATTAATCTTCAAGGTTAGTTGGCCCATTAATTAATACCCATTTATTCGGGTAATTTTCGGAAAGGCCATATCCAAAAACAGAATTTACAAATATGCCATATATCACTATTCAACCAAAACGCTATTTACAAAAAAGTCCCCTCTAGAATTAGAAAAGAAAAAACAAACCAATAATCAATTATTTAAATGGGCATGACAGAAGAAGTAGCCGATTTACAAAAACAATTAATAGAAATAACTGAAGAAATCGTTGGATTAAAAGAACTATTAAGCATAATAAATAAAATATTAAAAAAGGAAGAAATTTATAATATTTTTGATGAATTTTATAATGAAAAAGAAAATATACCTAAAGAAAAAATAAAAAATCTAGCTTACGAATTGAAAAAAGTAAAAGTACAAAGTAAAATTTTATTTCTAATGAAAAAACAAGAACAAATATTTAGTTTATTTAAAAGCTGCAACCACCAAATAATTTATTAAAATAATGAAAGAACAAATAGAAGAAATTAGAAGAATGGTAAATCAGTTAGAAATAATACAAGAGGAACAAACTGAGCTTGTAGAAAAAATAGAGAATGAGGAAGTAATCTTTGGGTATGAATCAGATGAGTCAATACCAGCATATATGGAAAAAGGTGATTATAGAAGAAGGAATGCCAGATATAAAACCTAAATTAAGAAAGAGAAAATTATATGAGACAAAATGGCATGAGTGGGAAGGAATACATTTTGAAAATAATAGAGAAAATAATGGTTATTATAGGAATAAATATAGAAAATATAAAAAGATACCAGATGAATATATACCCCCCTACCAAAAGGTAACACAAGGAGTGTTATATATAAATTGCGCTAAAAGCATTGAATCAGTAATCCAAGATTGGGCAAATCAAATTAGTCTATTATTACAAACAAATGAAGTATTCAAAACTGCTATAAAAGACACAATATGGAATTTAATTCTATATAAAACCAAAGGGAATGTATTTAATTACTTATCTGAATATACCTTTTTAGAAAAAGAAATTCTAAAAAAACTCTTCTACAAGTTCAGAAGATTTCTTCTGGAAGATTGTAGGAAGAATTTGGAAAGATTTGTTGGTCAAAACGTAAATGAATATAAAAAGGAAACGACCGAAATAATTAGGCAAAAAGCCTTATGGCATTTAGATAACATAAAATATGTAATATGTGCGAATATGAAAACTATGTTTGTGAATTTTTCAAGTATTATTACATGCTAGAACAATCTGATCAAGAACAAATGAAAAGAATATTCTTATCAAAATTACTTTATCCAATAAATAAGTCATGTCTAGATAGATTTAAAGCAGGAATTGAAAAGGGAAATATTTCTAACACTTTAGGAGGAGCAATTTTAATAGGAAAAGAATATATAGTAGAAAAATGTATAGAAATGAATGGAATAAAAATAATTAAACTATATAATAAAATGTGTTGTAGCAACAACCCAGACATTCCACAACAATATGGATGTGAAAAGGCAAAGAAATATTATAAAAAATACAAAAAAATATAAATGGAAAAATAAACCATTTAAAAAATATAAAGATATGTTTAAAAGGAAACCAAAAAGATTTTTTAGGAAAAAATAATCTAAAAAATATTGTCCGGAAGGAAAGAAAAAATGTAGATGTTGGTTATGCAAAGAAGAAGGACATTATGCAAATGAATGCCCAAAAAAGAAAAATAATCATAAAAGAGAAATTCCACAGATAGCAGAATTAAAGAATTTAGAACCAATAGAATCAGATATATCAGATTTAGAAGATTTCAGCCTACAATGACACATGAGCTAGTATTAGTTTTGCCTCCAAACAAGTAAAAGGTTTGATTTGGAAAGAAACAGAAAGACCAGTTAAAATAATGATCGCAGATGGAAGCACTCATAAAATTAATCTACTAAGTTATTTTAATCAAATAAAAATTGAAAGTAAGTATAAGAAGAAATATAGTTTTATGATACCCTCTCTCTATAGGCAAGAATCAGGATTCGATATAATATTAGGAAACAATTTTCTAAGGCTTTATTATCCATTCACGCAATGGTTAGAAGAAATAGATATTAGAGCACCCTATATTAGAAAACTAAAACAAAAGGAAGAAATAATAACAATTCCTATCATAGATAATATCTCTAGAATAAAGATTCAGATTATGAATTTATTAAGAAATACATTATTTACTCTACAAGAAAATAATAAGAGTCAGATCGAAAGGGAAGTAGAAAATTTGCTAGAACAAACTTGTTCAGAAGACCCCTTAGATGTCAAAATAAATATTAATGAGGAATTAGTAGTAATAGAGTTAAAAGATCAAAACCAGGAATTAAATGTTCCAAATAGAATACCTTATTCAAAAAGATATATTGAAGAATTTATGAAGGATTGTAAAGGATTACTAGATAAAAAATTAATAAGAGACAGTAAAAGTAGACATGCTGCACCAGCTTTTTACGTAGAAAACCATAATGAAATAAAACGTGGTAAAAGACGAATGGTTATAAGCTATAAACAAATGAATGATGCAACAATCGGTGATGCACATAAATTACCAAGGAGAGATTCTATTATAGAAAAAGTTATAGGTATGAAATGGTTTAGCTCCTTAGACGCCAAATCTGGATACTACCAACTACGATTACATGAAGATACAAAATCACTAACCGCATTTACTGGTCCCCCAGAAAAGCATTATGAATGGAATGTGTTACCATTCGGTTTAAAGCAAGCGCCAGGTATATTTCAAAGATATAGGAGCAAAAATCTCGAAGGACTCGAAGATTTTTTTTTAGTTTACATCGATGATATATTAATTTTTAATAATGAAAACAAAGAAGATCATTTGAAAAAAGTTTTATTGGTTTTAAAGCGTTGCAAAGAAAAAGGATTAGTTTTAAGTAGGAAAAAAGCACAGATTTGCAAACAAGAAATTGATTTTTTAGGAACTACTATAAATTACATATGTTTCTGTTGGATGAAGATGAAGATGAAGATAAATGAAGTCAGAAATTAAGGGAAGGTTTTGATGATTTCCAAAACATCATAATCAGCTAAGTATGGAAAGCTTAGTTCCCTTAGAAGGAATTTTGAACAAGTAAAAGAAGACATCAGAAGAGTTCAAAGTTCAAAGCTCAGAAGACTAGTGATCTCATGCTGAAACAGCGAACAGAAGGGTAGGTCATCAGCCGAGTCAAATCAGATTAGTTCAGTATTTGATCAGCAGAGTACCTATCAGCAGAGTCATTTTGATCAGCAGAGTAGAAGAGATCAAGAGATTAGTCCAACGGTAATAAATGCACTTAGTGTAATAAATGCTGGAAGAGAAGGGTAGTAATGGCAAATGATTGAAGATATCCTCGTATCAGCAGAGTGCATTTAATGCAGCATTAAATGTGATGGACAGAAAAGTACTGTACACAGTACGGATTGCTGCAGGGAGCCGTTTCAAAAGAGCTGAAGGATGGATTTGAAGACTTGATTTGCTTCAACGGTCATAAATTCAAATCCGAGTATAAATAGAGCTAAGTTCGAAGAGAGACCAATACAACAACAATCAGAGATTTCGATTTTGAAGCAGAAATTTTCTAAGTCTCAAAAGCTCGAACAGCTCACTCGTCTGGTGGAAGTCATCTGTTGACAGAAACCCAGTTGAAGAAAACAGAAAAACATTATCTGAGTGATTTTGTAATAGCTGAGTGTTGTGCGAAGTGAGAATCCGTCTTTGTGAGTGATTCTACTTTAGAGGATAGGTTTTCTTTGTGAATTCCTATTGTGAGCTTATAGCCTTTACATTTGTTGTCTAGGTGTAAGTGGAGAAATATTGTAATCTTTGTGATTATAGTATAACCCAGAATCTGAGTGATCTGGAAGAGTGGACTAAAGGATTTTTATCCATATAACCACTATAAAAATTCTTTGTGTTATCTTGCATTCAAGTTTTCTTGCATATTTAAAGTTTGCATATTTAAACACTTTGAATTAACTAAAAGATTTTAAAAGGAGTTTGTAAAACTGGGAATAAAATCTTTTAAGAACTTAGTCTACTTGTGAAAAACACTTTAAAACAATCCGCTGCAAGTATACTCTTTGAAAAACTGTTTTGCTGTTAAACAGCTAAGTAACTGTCAGAAGAGTGGTCACTCTGCTGCTCAAGATTTGTTCACGATCAGCACAGTCATCTGTTCTTCATCAGCTTAGTCTGCTGACAGAACACTGAAAAGTTTTTAAGTTCAAAAATTTTTAGAGGTCTATTCACCCCCCCCCCCTCTAGACCTCATCTGACCACTTGGGACCAACAGTTTCCAAATAAATTAGAAGATAGAAAGCAACTACAACGTTTTCTTGGTTGTCTAAATTATATATCAGAATTAGGATATTTATATAATTTTGTAAAAGAAAAGAAAAAATTACAAGAAAAAATTAGTACAAAAAAGCAATGGTCTTGGGAACAGGAAGACAGTAAAATTGTAGAAAAAATAAAAGACGAATCCAAAAATTTGCCAAGACTATACAATCCAACTAATGATGACTATATAATAGTTGAAATAGATGCTTTAGACGAAATATGGTCGGGATGAATGAAATGTATTAAAAAAGAAGATATGGTTTTTAAGAAACTTGTTGACAAAGAAAGCACGAGTGAAGCATTAAAGTATTCAAAAGCCTTAAATGGTGAAAAAGTATCAAAAGCCTTAAATAGTGAAAATGTATCAAAAAACTTCAATGGTGAAAATGTATCAAAAAACTTCAGTGGTAAAAATTTAGAGGATACCGAGTTTTTTTCCTATATGGCCTATTAAACAAAAGTATTTCCCAAAATGACCTAAACTGGAAAGTATTTCCCTGAATGTACCTTTTAGTTAAAATCGCTATTGGCAACATCGATTTTAGGTAAAATCGATACTACCAATAGCGATTTACGAAAATTAAAAAAAAATAATTAAAATCGATACTAGCAATATCGATTTTTCCAATTAGATTAATTACCAACTAATTAATCACTAATGAATCAAGGGTAAAAATCGATACTGGTAACATCGATTTTACGGAAGAATCGCTATTACTAATAGCAATTCTTTGCCCTAACATATTTCCTCTACTTTCATTTCAGTTTCATTTCACAGCGGCAGACTTCAGCCAAAAAAAAAAAAAAAAAAACACAGCACGCGATTGCTTCTCTTTCAGCAAATTCGTCAACTGCTCAATTCTTCCCCTTGAAGCCCTAACAATATTTTTCATATTTAAGGGGTATGTATTACTTTATTTTGTTTTCACTTTTTGTTCTCTTTATATTATAGTTATGAATTCAAACAATCTCGATTGAGCTAACTGGTGATGAGTATTACAACATGGGAGGAAAGTTGTTACTTTGTTTCCAACTTGTGATGATTGAGGTTGTGAATTTAGTTTAATTAATTAATTTATGCTATAGATAAATGGTGTTATTTTTAAATTAATGCCAACAATAACAAGTATATATGGTGTTATCTTTAGAGTTCATTTTTATTTTAGCGTTCTTGATATATTATACTTATAAATATGACAATTCACTAAAATTGTTCTAAAGGTATTTTAATTTTTTTTTTAAATTATCTCAGGTTTGTAATGGATAGCTTGCCGATTACATTTTTGTGCTATTGGGGAGGAAATATATTAAACCCGTCTAATGGATGTGAGTATGATATTCCACCAAAACAACCCCTTAGGGCGAATAGCAGATGGAGTTATCAGAAGTTACTAACAGAATTGTACAAAGTTACCGGACTAAACAAACGGGACTTTAGGTTGGGAGTGATATGCAGATATCCTATTTCATTTGATCGAGTCTCTGCTAATTATATTTCACTTCCCGTTAATGATAATAGTGGTGTTGAAGCTATGTTTGATGTATTTACTCATTTTTCGGGGATAGGAAGTTTACAGTTATACTTGGAGATAAATCCGATAGATAGTCAAGAGTTTGCTAATGACACAGAAGTTGGAGGCCCTTGCATTGGTGATACAGAAGTTGGAGGTCATTACGTTGGTAACAGAGATATTGGAGGTCATTACGTTGGTGACACAGTTGACTCACAATTGGACCAAGGTAACTTAAATTACTCAACTTCTTACCATGATTTGGGTAATCCGGTTCAGTTAACTTTTCAGTCAGACGCTGGTACAACTACGCAAATAGCACACACAAATGTTAGTCCTCCTAGGCCTCAAAATGTAAGTGGATTAAACAAAGATTTGGAGACTGATTCTGAATATGATGAAGAATGGTTTGAACACAGACTAAAGCATGAGGACAATGGAAGTAGCAGTGACAATGAGGAAACTGATATTGGGGATAACATTATGGATGTCAATGGTTGCCAATTTTATAGGGAAATTAGTGAAGGATCGTATGTCACAGATATTCGTGCAAGTCAAGTTCAATTGTCTGAGAGTGACGAACTAGGTATAGGCTTGCTCTTTAAGTCGAAAAATGATATGCAGTGTGCTGTGAAGAAATATCATATAACAAAGAATTGGCGGTACAAGGTACAGAAGAGCACTGATAAAACATAGGTAATATGTTGTTATAAAAAAGAGTATATGTGCAACTTCTATCTCAGTAGTTTATTGATCAGGAAGAATGGATTGTGGGAAGTGACACGTTATTTGGGACCACATACTTGTTTATCTGCAGGATTAGGCCAAGATCATTTTCATCTGAACTCTAAGTTAATTGCTTGGGATATCCTAAATTATATTTCGTATGAAACATAATTAGGATATGTAAATATTTTGGGTTCTTTTGTGGCCACGAATGGGTATCATATGTAATCAAAGTAACTTTTGGAAGTTATTTTTATCAAATTAACCTTTTTTTTTTTTTTCGTATCTCCATGTATATTTTTTCGTGATTGAAATATATTTTTTAAATTTGATACTATATAATTATTTTTATTTATTTATTTTGTATTTCAATTAGGCTTATCCCACATTGCACCCTGAAAATATATCAACTTCGCACTTTTCAAGCTAAAAAAAGGAATATTTTTGTCATTCCTTAAAAAATTAACATACAAATTCCCTCCAAAATATAATGATGTGTGCAATTAAGAGTAAAATTGATAAATTACCTACTAAAATAACTTTGAATTTTTTATTTTATTTTGGAATGCAGTCAAATACTTTACTTATTAATACTCAACGTACTACAAAATATATTCCTGAAAAAATAATTATATAACTTAAAATAAGAAAATATAACATTAATAAGAAAATAAAACATATAAAGTCTTGTATTTTTTACAGTAAAGTAGTGGTGTGTAAGTAAATATGCAAGAAATTCGTTTGAACGAGCGTCGATATACTTATCACTCGAAAATTTCATCAAAAATAAATTCCACACGATGTTTTCCAACAACAATTTTCGGTCCCAACTTTTGCCATGACAAATTTGTCAGAAAATACAAAATTGATGATATTCTTGTAGTGAGCTAAAAAATTAAAGTAGTTGGTTAAAATTATGTCTCATACGAAATATAATATATGAAGGTCTATGTAACAAAATATATATATATGGAGCTTCATGCATTCAAATAGTACAAGGATCCCTAAATACCAACATGAACAAAAATACCATTTAATATCAACCTTTTCAAAATTATATTTACAACATGTGATGTCTCGTGTTTTTTTTTTTTCTATGTTTTTTTCGGAGTTATTTGAAAGGATAATTCGTCGATTTTTCTTTTAATTGCACACGAATGTCACATTACTACATTTTGGAGGGAATATATGTTGACTTGTGATAAAAATAATCCTACTTTTTGGTCTAAAATTCACGCAAGTGCAAAGTGAAATACAATATATATTTTGACGGTGCAAAGTGAGTTTAATTCATTTCGATTATTAAATTTATTATAGAACTTTTGCCCCCACTATAACCTGAATTCCTAGATCTGCCTCTGTATGTAGCTACCACTGTGAATATACATGTTATGTTTGAATGTAACTTTCAAGATAGTTAGCATTTGAATGAGTTTGACAAAATCAAATCTAAATAAAAATTTCTTCTATTGTATGATACCAAATAGTATGTAGTATCTCCTTTAATTAAATCTTTTTTTAATCAATAATTACTACCTTTTGCCATTTTAGTCAAGATGCGTATCTGCCAACAGCTTAGCACAAAAACGAAATTGACAGTGCCGCCATATCAATCAACAAAACTTCGTAACAAAAACACACCTGTCCAATGTTAACTGTTGTACCAATAATTAAACCATGGTTAAGTAAATTAACTGGAGAGTTGACCACAAAATTTTTAGATTAAATCTGATTAAATGGGCCTTGTTTCTTTTGTCCCAACATGTAACAAAGAAAAACGACACAGGCACGCGGAGTACACTGATTGGTACAGAACCCACAAATATGAAATTAGGCAATGGTCAACTTTTTAGAATGATTTGTGATTTGCTTAAGACCTGCAAATCATTAAAATTGAGCATTAAGTATATTTATAAAAGATTGACTAATCAATAATGCATTGCCTAACTTGTGGCATGATGAGTCCATTTGTCATATTTCGATCAGCCAAGTATTAGAAACTTTTCGAGGCTTTTCAAAACTGATTCGGAAACATTAAGGAAAAATTGTAAAAAAAGTTACTAAATTTAGAAAAATAACAGACTTTAAGCCAAACAAATAGTTTCGAAATTACATCTTGTTTTCGTTTCGCATGATTCAGAAATGAAAATTTTTCGATATTTTCGACGGAAAAAATAAAAATTTTGATCTATAGTATTAAGTATATTTATAAAAGATTGACTAATCAATAATGCATTGCCTAACTTGTGGCATGATGAGTCCGTGTGATATAGGTGGAGAAAATAAAGTCTATATAATGCATAAAGTATTGTCATGTACGTGGCTTCTTAACAAATTAATTATTGATTATGTAGGTGCTCTCTTAATTAATTTGTTATCTATGGATGGAAACAAGCCACAATTTCTAGCTTAGCATTTTTTTTCAGTGTTTGACTTGGCTATATATAAATTTAGATTTATTTAGGTGGCAACAAAAAAAAAAAACCAGATTAGAATTAAATAAAAAGAGCAACTGTTTTATAAAAAGTAGTATTCTGCAATGAGTAATTGATATAAACGAATTTGAATGATGGAAAATTTGTCATGGGGTACAAGTCTTGATTATTTCTAAAATTTCTAGACTTTTTCAAAGGAACTGAAATTAAAAAGCTTATAAACTTGACCAAAAGATTCTCTAAAATATGTCCCTCGACAACCGTGCGAACATCGCAGCGAACCATATAAGGGCTTGACCCCATCCTCGGGATAATAGGGAACCTTCATTTGCTCAAGACGGTATTCCTCATCGGGGTCAATAAGGTCTTGTGTAAGCCTAATATTGTCGATAATGGAGTCCACGATAGATTAATGTCCAGCAAGCCAATTGTTTGGCTGCATTTAATTTGTTATAATTAAAAAAACTATTTAATTCGATTAATAAATGCATTTATTTATATGGTCACCTTCATCTTATGAATAATTATCTATCATAAGGATGGAAGTCCTTAGATCAAAGGTTATGAAACACAACCCGTGGACTGATCTCTAAGGCCGTGATCTAAAACTAATTCAAGGGTCGTAGAATCCATTTGATATGTGACAGCAATGGATTCGATTAGACCCTCACAGGTGTGTATACTCCGATGAACTGGAGAACGATGTGGTCCACGAGAGTGACTGGGATAGTAGTTACACATAAATGGGTGGCTTGCTGGGATGGCAAGCGCACAGAATACCCCAACTAGAAAATAACTCACCATGAAAGCGGTAGTCGCATATCGGGGATGAAGTTATTCCTATTTACAATAATATACGAGGAATGACCCTTATTACTTGAGGTGACAGGGTTTATTTGGTGCACAAACGTCTATGCTTTGATGTGAGTTCCAACTGACTGGAGTCTACTAGGAGGTCTCTGTGGAATCATGTTGGGTATAGAGGAACGTGTATACAGGTTCGTATCATCAACAGAGGCTCCGTTGACCCAACTTGATAGATTGGGAGCTTCTCCTATGAACTTTGTGAGAAACGTATTCCGGTAAATCCTTGGTCAAGGTATCTGACGTCTTTATGAAAGTAGCTCATAAATGTTAAGTCAAAGGGAATAGTTTCCAGACCAGAATACATATAGTCGAGACAAATAAGGAAACTGATAAAAGTCCATAACCTTTGTCTTGACTGGGAGACGAACTAATAGAAGGATTAAGGCCTACATGGTAATTGTAAAGGTTAAAGGTTATTGGCTCCATTGGCTTGTGGCCAGACATGGACTGTGGAGTGTGAGAGAATTTTTAAATCAGCAGGGGTGCTGATTTTGGAACGATCAATCGACAGAGTGTTCAATTGATTTAGAGTATATGTTTACTCGAATAATTAAATATATATTTGATTATAACCCGCGGCTAATTATATGGTGAACCTAGGGGACATACACAAACACATCGAGCGGACGAAGAAAGTTGGACTCGACTGGGTCGATCCATTTGGGCGCGAGAATCCGATCCAATTGGATTGGATCGAAATGTCTAATTAAATAGGTTTTTAATTTGAAAGATGGAATTAATTAAATTGAATTTAACTAATAAATAGAGAGAAAATTTAATTACTTGAACTTGAAAATTGATTTAATTAAATAAAAGATTAATGGAAATTAATTAAATGGACTTGGAGTCCGATTTAATTAATAAGAATAAATAGCTAGAGTGGATTTTAAAAAGACCATTTTCAAAAAGCTAAATTTCAAGAAAGCCATATTACTGTAGGGGTGCTAATTGCATTAATATCCTTTATTTCTTTAATTTGCAGTTTTAGTATCTTTTATTTTTATTTAAATTTTATTACTTGTTTTCTATATGATATATTAATTTTTGCTTATGTAACTCATATTCAAAATTAATTTTCCGTCTTTCTAATATGTTTATTTTAAATTTTGTTATATTTGGTGTATAAGACTGAATTTTTAGAAATTGTACATACGAAAGCATATCTTTATTATGTTCAATTTCTTCGTTAATTCTTTGTAATTTATCTTGTACTTTCTGTATTTTCTCCATTTTCGTTGCTTGGCTCTGATACCAAAAATTGGTCAGAGGCAGCGGATATTTGTTGATTACATATTATGCACGAATTTCTTGGTTCTTTTATTCTTTTTTCTAAAATTTCTTTATTCATCTTATACATTTTAGTACTAATGGCCATTGTTCTTAAATATTCTAACCTTTCGTTGTAGTGTTTAATTAAATTTGATATTTCTTTGCACTTATTTT
This sequence comes from Penstemon barbatus, assembly GCA_003313485.2. Lineage (NCBI taxonomy): Eukaryota > Viridiplantae > Streptophyta > Magnoliopsida > Lamiales > Plantaginaceae > Penstemon > Penstemon barbatus. Next base: position 40,699,094 of record CM064884.1, on the reverse strand, counting down.
TAGGATTATTATTCATAGTTTTTCTTTTAAAAACTTACTTAAATCTGATATTTCTCTTTCTAATTTTGTATATTCACTTTCTTCTTTCGTAGACTTTTCTGATTTTTCTAAAAGTAGTTGTTTTACGTAGGGCTGTCTGAATGGTCTGAATGAGATTGATTTTCTAATTTGAATACTAGTTTCTCCTAATGTTATTTCTTTTATAGGTAATTTCTTGATTTGGGCTATTCCTTCAAATAGTTTATCTAGATAAATGGATTCTTGATCCAAAAGTTTATGCTATGATGACTGTTGGTTAATGCATATTCAACCATATATGTTAAACTAAATGGTTGATCTTCTTCTTCCATTAAATCTTTTCGAGTAAATTTGTATCCTAAACAAATACTATTATCTAAATTATTTGTTGATAATGGGATTGCATATTTAATTCCTAGATTGAATTTTAAAGTTTTATAAGCTAAATTCCCCATTGTTACTCCTAAAACTGAATCTTTAGTTTCTTTTATTCTTCGATCATAAGCTATTAAAGCTATTGGTGAATCTATTCCTTCTTTAAAAGTGGATCTAATTAATACTTGTATTAGCAATTTGTATGTATTCAATTTTACTTCTATCTTCTTTATTACGAATTCTTTGTATTCTAGATGATATTTGTTCACTATCTATTAGAGGAATTATAATAGTTTCTCTGGTACTTTTTATATCTATAGGTATTTCTTGGGTGAATAATCCGTGATACGTAACATTCTTTCTTTTTAATCTTTCAATTATTGATTTATTAAAATGTTGTCCTTCCTTTAGATCTAATTTTGCTTTTTTAGTTTTTTTCTATTTTGTGTTCAATAATTGATTGAGTTGAATATGTTCCAAGAATTTCTTCTTGTTCTAATATCTGTATATGTTCATGCATTTAAAGATTTTTGTTTATTTCGTAATATGGTAGCTTAATTCTAGGAATGTCTATATTGTTTATTGTTATATGCTTAAAGTTTATTTGATGACTTATCTGTTCTAAAAAATCTGCTCCTAACAAAACATCGGCTCCTACATTATTTTTGTCGATATAGATGGATAGTTTAAAGTTTAAGTCTTCATGCAACATTAGTTCTATATAAGTTTGTTTATTACATTCTTTAAATACATTTATGGTTTATATTTTTATACCTGGTGCTTCAGCAATCATTGTCTATATAAGGATAGATACTATGCGTTCTCTATTGAGTACTCTGATGGGATAGTGCCCTACAAGCCAATATATTTAGCTTGTATTAGAACTATCTTAATCTTTCTTTAGTATAAATGACTTAATACGTCTGTTTATTTATAGTATGTAAATCAAACAATGGCCAACTTCATCTCTCGCGAATCACTTAAGCGATTGGATGAAATCCTTAGATCACAATAGACTCTAGAACGATTTACTTCAGTATGACTGCAATCATAAAACAGTCTCTAAGGTCGTGATCTTAAAACTGTTCCAAGTCATAGATTCCGAACGAGACGGGGTATCGAAGGAATCGCAAAGACTTGTACAAATATGCATGATTCACATGGAGTGAATTTGTAGCGTTTCATGAGCAAGGCATTTGAGGCCAGTGCATATGAGTAGGTGGTTCGATAGAGAAGGTCGAACGCATTAAACGACCCGAATAGAGAAACCCATTGTGGAAGCGCATGATGCACATCGGCGATGGGATGTTTCTCAAGCTTATAATAGTGTACGATTTAGTCCTTAGACTTGAGGTGCTAGGGCGAATTCGGTTCAAGGGCGTACGACTTAGATATAGGTGCCGGTCACGTAGCTTGACCATTGTGTGCCTAAGTTGGGTGCGTATAGCCGTGTACGCGAATGGTTAGCATCAATATGGGATCTACCGACTCAACATATTGTCTTGAGGGAATTTCCTATACGTTCTTAGATAATAGATTCCGAGAAACCTATGGCCATAGTTGGTGACGCATTTGAAAAGGGGTTTTAAAATTTGGCAGTCACACTGGAATTATTGTCAGGAATTAGAAAGTATAGTTATCGAGATAATTAGAGGTGCCAATTAATTCACACTCCCTAGGTCTCGATCGGGAAATTAAGTCGATAGAAGAACCATATGTACATGGTACTTATAAGAGGTGAGGTTCACTGAGATCAATTCACCTGAAGTTGGGCCTCATGGGCTTGTGGCTAGACATCAACCATGAGGTGTGGGTACTCATTAATTAATAAGGAAATTAATTTCTTGAGTGGTTAATTGAAGGGGTTCAATTAATCGGAGCAATTAATAAGCTCGCAAATTAAATCACGAAAGTCGTGGGCCCGCGGCCAATTGTCACACACAATACAATTGGACTACAACAAATCATATAAGGAAAGTTTGATTTAAAGGGTTAAATCAAAACTTAAGAATTAAAGTGTTAATTCCTGAAGAAGGAAACTAATTAATTAAAATGTTAATTAATAAGAGAGGAATTAATTTAATTGATTAATTATATTAATTAATTAAATGGGCTGAATTAATTAAATGGGTTTAATTAATTAAAAGAGAATCTAAATCCATTAGGAAACAAATAAAAGGCCATAAATAAATGGGCTTTAAGTTTCCTAGTTGGACTAGGTCAAGACTCCTTATCTATAAATAAGGAGTAGGAGACCAAAACCCTAACCCTAGCAAGTAAGAAAAAAATCGCCCCTTCTCCAAGTAAGGAGGAGCCGCCCACTTCCTCTCTAAATCTGAAAATGCGTCGCCCCCTTCTACAAGTTAGGATCGGCCGAACCCTGTAGAATTCTACAGGGTTCATGCAAATTGTTTTCTTCTTCTTTCTTGCTTAATAACTTTTGGATCCAAGTTCTGAGCCTAAGGATCCATGAGAGTTGCTTCAATCCAGTTGGTGTGGATACCGCTAGAGGCACAACATTTGGAGTGCTTCTCAAGAACCAAATCCATCAGATCTAGAAGAAGACCGGAGAAAAATCACCACTGTTCCTGTGGTGAGGTAAATTCTAAAACCCCCTATGGTTGGTTTGTTTTTGCGTGAAAATCCTTTTCGTATGACTAGATGAGTAAAGATCTTGATTGGGTTATTTTAAAAATTTATTACGCTGCTTTTAACGTCTTGACGTTACCAATAACCCAACATACTCCTAAAATATGATACTGTAAATGATTGTTAGTAGAGACCAAATCTAATTCTATAGAACTCATTTTTTGCATACATTTAAATATCTAGGTAAAACATAAATTATTTTTGTAATAAAAACATATTCAATGTCTATGTTATTATTTTGCTGATTATTTTGAATACTAAAACGTGCCATACCTGAAAAACGAATTGTTTTTTATGCTCGTTGATTTGTTGATTCTGGATAGCTTAGAACTGATGGATGAATGCTTTGATTGATGATTTTTAATTGTGTATGAATGGATTTTCCCTATTCAGAACTATAAGAAGTTCAAGGAAAAAAATTTCTCTAAGAGAGAAAATAAACAAACATTTATTGGTATTATTTCACTCTGATTTTCAACTTACATAGAGGATACATATTTATAGGTAGACTGAATAAATTCTGTCCACATATTTCAAACTAAGTGAAGGGATAAGAGCCCCTACACCTTTATTAAAGTAATGACATAAAGTAAAAAGAGGTACACCTATCTATAGTAGCTACATTATTATGTCTCAGATTTACTATCCATATTTTGTTGTTTTCTGCTGATATTTGCTAAGCCTTCATTATTCCTGCCGACACTTGCTAATCCTTCATTATTTCTGCCGATACTTGCTAATCTTCTATAATTGGGTCTTCATCTTTCTTGCTATAGTAGTTGCATACATGTCCTTTGAATGGTTTTATCTGTTGGCATAATTTTCTTTTTCTTCTTCACTTAATTTATCAAAAACTCCCTTTATCTTCGTCAATGCCTCTTCAAAGTCCAGAAGGAATTCAAACTCTTCTGGTCCAAGCTTGTCTTTAAAATGAGAATATATCATTACATATTGATTTTTGTAGTTGATTTTATACTTGGATTCATCTGTCATTTTTTTAAGTTGTACTAATATTCCAAATAATAATTGATAATTAATATTCGAAATGTCTTCTTTTTCCTGGATGGGTTCATCTCTTAATGGATACTGACCATTTGATATTTCCATATTGACTAGTGAATATGATGGTACTCCGATTTCTCCTGCTTCGTTAAAAAATGGATATGAACCATGAATTCTTAGAAAGACTTCCTGGTCTTTTCCAAAATGCTTTCTGTAGTTATTTAAAGTCTTTATTACTCCAATGCTTAATTCTTGGATGATAGTATTTCCTTCATTGATGTATATGGTGTCTAGTAATCCATAATGAAAATTTTTTTAAACCATTAGTGAGCTAGCTCCGCTTATGACGACTGCTTTCAAACTAAATGCTTTGACTGTTGGATAGAAGAATTTGTTTAAATCCTCCTCCTTCCAATTTCTAATTAAGTTTAAATGATACTGAAAATCATCAAAACTTAATCTTCATTTGAATATGGTCTTGTCTGGTTGGTACTTGGGTTAACTTTGGGATTTTTCCTAATATATGCATCTTTGTTAATTCCTTCGGTGGTTCAACCAACACTATTTTGAAAGTTTGGTCTACTTTTTTTAACTCTTTATTATCTGCTCCTGCTTGCTTAGCTTCTTCTAGGGTGCCATATGATTTGTAGATAATTCCTTTTTTCCCCATAGTATGCATAGCTGCCTTGTGCCATTCATCAAAAACAGCGTTCTCCATTGGTCCGTTAAATTAAATACAATGTTTTACACTTACTTGATGATGCTCCTTCTGTTGGTGTTTCTATTGATGCTTCCTCTTTTGGTTTTTTATTTTTGTCTTCTTTGTCCATCACGCTTAGCTTGCTAAACTCTGATGGTTGGTAGGTAGGGTCATACATTTTAATTGCTTTTTCGATGCTTTGTAGTTCCAAAATTTTTGCTTCAATATTTGCCTTAATCTGCTTGCATTGATTTTTCATAGTAGTTATTGCTCCTTCCATAAGTCCTGAAAAATGAATTTTATATAGGTTTGAATTTTCTAGTAAGTGTATCGGCTATTATATTTTTGGTGCTTTTAATGTAACGGATTTTGGCTGGGTATCTTGAAAGTTCTAATTGCAATCTAATTAATCGTCCTTGATTGTAATTGGCTTTTAGGTTGTATCAAATTAATCCAGTTAAATAGGTTGAATCCGTTCGAAGTTCGAACTCTTTAGGTAATAGATCAATTCTCCATTTTTCGAATGTTTTCAAACAGGCTAAGGTTTCTTTTTCGTGGATGGGGTATCTTTTTTTTCTGTTTCTGTAAAATTTCAAGAAATATATCTACATAATGTTTCTTTTGATTTATTAGACAATAGACCATTCATGTTAGACATAAATGAGGTATCCTCGAGTTTTTTTCCTATATAGCCTATTATACAAAAGTATTTCCTAAAATGACCTAAACTGAAAAGTATTTCCCTAAATGTACCTCTTTGTTAAAATCGCTATTGGGAATATCGATTTTAGGAAAAATCGACACTACCAATAGCGATTTATCAATCATCTCCGAAAATTAAAAAAATATTTAATTAAAATCGATACTAGCAATGTCGATTTTTCTAAATAGATTAATTACCAACTAATTAATCACTAATTAATCAATGGTAAAAATCGGTACTGGTAATATCGATTTTAAGGAAGAATCGCTATTACTAATAGCGATTCTTCTGAAAAATCGATTTTACCCCTATCGTTTCTATGCCTAATTAAATTACCAATTCCCTTTCTCATTTATCCAAAAATTATTCCCCCATTCAAAAACCCTCTGCCCTCCGCCGTCTCCATCGCCATCAGGTAATTATACTATGAACTAGTATTTTGAGCCGATTTCACAAATGTGAATACTATGTATTTAGTTCAATAAGTTGACATTTTATCTTCTCTTATAGCAAAAACATCAATCAAATGTGAATTATTCAATTGTTAGCATAGTTTGGTGAAAATCGCGTCTCATAGTTTGCAATAACCTAGACTGAATAAGAAATCTATTGAATTCCTATTAGCTAGAGTGAAATAAAAATTAATGGACATAGTTTGCAAATGTGGTGTTTTCAATAAATTATTAATTTAGCTTTTTAGAGAAGTTAGAAGCTGCATACAACCTGCTTCTGCTTTTTGTACTTTTTTTAAGTGAATTTTGAGCTTAAGTGATTTTATAAGCAGTTGAAAACACTCACTTTCAGCTTATTTTTTTGAAAAGCAGAAAATCACTTTTTAAAAGTGGTTGAAAACACCACCAAAAGCTTATGAAAAGTGATTTTTAGCTTCTGAAAATCTATTTACTAATATATGTTTCGAGCTAGTTGGTGTTTTAATTAATTAGTTTGGGCTTCATGATCCTTCATATTGCTATTTTTTCTTAATTTTCTTTCAAAATCGATTCTATTTCAAGTGCTTTGATACATAAACATTTATCAGATTGATTTAATATTGGGAGGTTGGATTCACTGCAAGTTACCATCGGGTGGAGCCTTGAACATAACAAGCCTCTCAGCCTATTTAAAATCCATTAAGTAATTTTTGCTTAATCTCCAGGCTAATTTTACCCCATTCTGCGCTTTTCTGATGCTTTGAACTTTTATTGTGTAGTTCATTGATGAGATCTGACTTATGGGTAATATGTATCATGTTCTTTGAGATTAACCTTCCAAACCAATTGATTCTTCTTACTTCAATTTTTACCATGATAATTTCATCTATTAGTATGGAAGGCAGGGCTTGCTATGATATGATCACTTGTTCCGCGTACGTTTATAATACTAAATAGTTTTAAACCTGTCCAACGACAACAATAATTCACTAATTTATTGCTTTTTTTTATTGTTTACTTCATGAGTGTAACATTTCTCGGCTAAGAAGTACTTTGTTTTCTTCTAAGGTTGTTTATCTAAAAGTTCACACTGTCTGTTTGTCATTTTATTTGCAGTATTCATTTTCATCAAATAGTTTTTGTGCAACATTTTGATTTTGGATTGCCTTAAATGAAGAAAAGACTATTAGTTAATTATATGAAGAAATGACTATTAGTTAATTATATGAAGAAAAGAATATTACTCAGGCATATTGGGCCTATTGATTCACACATACTATAAATATATTTTTAGCAGAGATGGACGCCGATCAGTTCACACATACTGTAAATCCTGGGCCTATTGATTCGTCGGTTCTTACTCAGCAGGATCAGCACTGGTCTACCAATATTTGGTAAGGGGAGATTCTTGCGCCCCTAAAGTGTCGTCGTGGGGATGGATCCATTCCTTGATCGTCGATTGACCAAAGAGTGGTGCCTTATTTGATTAAAGCCGGATTTTACAGTATTTATCGTATTGGGGCAATCAAGTACGATTGGGCATTGATTACTACATTGGTCGAGCGGTGGCATGTGAAAACTCATACATTCCATCTACCTATCGGCGAAGCCACCATTACCTTACAATAAGTAGAAGTATTACTTGGTCTACCAATTCAAGGGGATATTATTAGTGGAATTGATCTAACCTATTCCACAGAGGAATGGCAAGATATTTGCCTCCACTTGTTCGGTGTTGTGCCCCCCTCGAGTTCTTTTACTGGTAGAATGTTGAATTTGAAATGGTTGATGGAACATGTTCATCCACTACCCGATAATGCTACTGATGTATCAGTGCAATATTATGCGAGAGCGCTTATTCTAGCAATGATTAGCGGTATTGTAATGCCTAACTTATCGGGGAATAAGGTAGATTTGAAATATTGTCTATCTACAAAATTTGGACATGATTGGCAGCGTCAGTTGGGGTAGTGCGGCTCTAGCATACTTGTATCGTGAACTATGTCGGACCACTGGGTTTGACGTTATTACAGGTACACCAATTACAGTTAATTAATATATTAATTACAATATATTTTGTATATATACTTATTTTGATAACTATAAAATAGGTTTGGGTATGGGAGAGGATTCGGTGCATGCGTCCGAATATTGAATATGGCCTTCAGTCTGTGCCTCAAATAGACCCCCCTGGTCCTTCTGGGTACAAGTAAGTACGCATACTGGGTATTTACTTATGATTCAAGTATATGAAAATTATTTAGAATAATTCGATGTTTTTGAACCATAATCAGGTGGCGTGCTCCGAAATTGCTAGAACATGTTTCTACTCATGTCTTACGTGTGTATCGAGACCAACTTGACCTGCTCACTGATAATCAATTTGAGTGGCAGCCATACCAGCTTGAGGAGTTGCCTCATTATTGTCGACAGGGAGAGAATATATGGAGGTCTAGGGTAGCTCTGATATGTTATGACAGAGTAGAGTGGCACTTTCAAGTTTAGGTGCTTAGACAGTTTGGCTTGTGGCAGGATATCCCAGTCCCATGTGACACCGTTATGGACATACACAATATTGACCTCCGGGGGCGTAACGATGTTGATTGGACTATTTTTCATGAGGACTACCAGAACTTGTGGGAGATACGTGACGAGCTCATTGTCATGTCAAATGAAGAGGGAGAACATGTAGGTTGTAGTGATGCTTACAAGATTTGGTAAAGGAATATCACGAGGGTGTTGATATCAAACCCACACCAAAGGCACCAAGTGATGTCACAGGGTACAGGGGTACCAGTGGTGGATATGAGGGTTTGGTATGTAATATTGTTTATATATTAGTAATAGTTTTATATAAATTTAACGTATATGTTTTTGTCTTCATATAGATTCAAGAACTACAACGTATCAACCACTTGGGGAATTTCATATCGACCATGATGTGCAAAAGGTGACGGAAGCTCAAGAGCACGTCGTAAGTGCTTTAGCCTTAGTTGGAGAGCAAGAGCGACTAGCTGGTCAAGTACCACCAACATATGCGTATAATGCCCCTCCCACAGAGTTAAGGACGTCGAATTCTAGACGTAAACGATGGGCGGTTCCACGGGGCCCAGCTACTTCAGATGCTCCAGGTTCATCATCTGTACCTCCTCCACCTCATAACACTGGGTTCGTTCCACCACCTCATAACACTGGGTTAGCGCACCGCGGCCACTGCCTACGGCAGCGTGCGAGCAGCACGCTGGCCGCACACGCAGCGTGCGATAGCAGCCTACGGGTTGCTGTCCGTGCGCTGCTGTGCGCGGCTGCCTGCTGCCGCACGTAGCCACGCGCAGCGGCTGCTGTCGCGGGCAGTACACGCGCGGACTTCGTGGCTGCGCGGGGGCTGTCCACGTGGCAGTCCATGATTTGGTCTCGAATGGTCATGTTTGGGTTGGACTCTAATTCTGCCTATTTTGAAAATTTCTGAAAATTTAGAATTTTGGAAGATTAGGAAACTTGGAGTTTTTGGATAAGGTAGTTATTTTGTTAGACTTAAACACTACCTTAATTAAACTAATCTAGTCAAAATAGGATTATCTTGAGAATCTTGGAGATTTAGGAACATTGGGAAACTTAGAGTTTTGGATAAGATAGGAATCTTGGAGATTTGGAAACTATCTTAATTAACCAAGTTTAATCAAGATAAGTTTTATAGATTACTTAGAACTCAAGTAAGAGTTAATTAATCTTAGAGGTTATTTGTTAATTCAAAATTAATTAACTTAGATAAATTTTGAGAATTAAAATTAAAGGAGCCGATAAATTTACATTTATGCCCTTATGTGAATTTATTCATGTTCTTGAGTGAATATGTGGATTGGTCGATTTTTCCCTTAAGCCCTGTGTAGTTTTGGTTTATTTATTTAATGGGTTGTGATTAAACGGGCCTGATTGGTGCCCTTGCTTGCGCAAACAAATGTAATAGAATAGGGCCATTTAAATTTTTAAGCTAGGCTTAGATTAGGCTTGGAGCCGAGAAGACCTCATGAAGACTTGGAGTTCCACATGGAGGCCCATTACCTTGGAGGACGTGGAGGTCCAATTCATTACATGGAGGCCCAATCAAGCTGGATATTACAAGAAGGCCCATGATGTATGTGTTTGAAAATTGTAATAGTTAGGACATTTAATTTCCACCCTAGACTGACCAATTGATCCATCACAAGGCTCGTGGTGGATCGCATAGGATGGGCAATTGATCAATCATATCCTGCTAGGTGATGTATGTTTACTTATATTCTTTGATGTATGTCTTGCATGCTTAGAATAGATCACGTAAACAAGATAAAGAATAATCTGATGAGACCTCGCACAAGAAAACATAAAACCTCCAATTGAACTTAAAATTCAATTAGAATATTAAATCGAACTTAAGGGCGCATATGAATAGTCTCTATGGTCCGAGCCTATCCAATTACTAGGTCTTAGGCATATTGTACGAATATATCTCAATGTCTCACGAGTCGTGGGTCGAGCTATAGGAAGATGATATGTCTATTCCCTCGATGCACGAGTTTAGTGCCAAGAGAGGGGATAGCAAGGTTTTAGGCACTGTCTCACGAGTCGTGGGGTGTCTAGGATTGAACTATTTCTCTCCACGAGTATTGGACATGATTTAACGCTAGTAAGTATGGATGTCTCACGAGTCGTGGGTCCATATCGAAAAACGAGGCTAAATGAACTTAAGGGTTAGCTGAGATAGTTAACCGACGACGTAGTTGACCACCAAGTGAATCAAATAGTATGGCCAACGAGTCGTGGGTACTAGGAGATTGCATTTGGGCCTTAAGCCCGCTAGGATATTTTAAATTCCCCGAAACTTATGTGCGGGCATAAGATTTTGATTAAAATAGTAGGAGTAAATTTACAAATAAAAACCATGTTTGTAAATTTGTGCATGTTTAAATTAATCTTTCGCATATTTATTTCTTCTATCGTCGTTTTAGAGATATGATGTCAAAAGAGCTTAGAGCACTTAGAGATTTGTCCATCTCATCACTTGAACGCAAAATTTTAATTGGACCCAACTTGCATTTCTGGATGCATCATTTGAATGGACTGTTTGAAGCTGAAAACATATCATATGTTTTGTCTGTGCCACCACCCATTACTATTTCACATGATGTTCCTGATGAGCTCCGAAAAAGCATCACCAAATGGAAACTGGATGATGGCTTAGCTCGTGAATACATGTTGGAATATATGTCACTTGATCTGCGTTTCCAACATGAGCATATGGCATCCGCAAAAGAGATTCTCTCGAATCTCAAATTCCTTTATGGGATTAGAGATGGTCGTCGCAGATTCACGATCACGAGGGAACTCTTGCAAGCAAGAAAGAGAAGGGAAACTTCTGTCAGAATCCACGTACACAAGATGATTCGACTTCTGTCTGAACTCGATGATATGGGTGTCGTGATGGACAATGATTTCCGAGTGGATCTTATTCTACAATCTCTTCCTAGATCATATGACCGATTTATCGCGGACTTGAATCTCCAGAGGCGAGAGATCACTGTGCATGTCCTGCGACAAATGCTCAAGGAACACGAGGCTTCTTTTGGAAAGAAAGCGAGGGTTGGTGAAAAGACTGGGCGGCGTTCAAAGCCAAAGCAAATGGAAACCAGAGCTCCTTACTGCACAAGGTTAATGGAAAGGATTAAGCTCGAACCTATGGAGTGTTCGAACAGGTATATTCCTTGTTGAAGTTAATTTTTCAATTAATTGTGCATCTTTGGTGTTAGACACTGACTGGAGTTTTCATCTTTGTAATGATTTACAGGTGATGGGAGCTACAAGGCAACTGGAGCCTGAGGATTGGATCCTTGAATAAGGCAATGGAGCTGGAGCTGCTACCAAGGCCGTAGGCAAAAGTAGATTTAGGTGGTTTGATAAAAGTCATTAGGAAATTTTCATTTATGTACCTGGTTATTGGTGAAAAACTTTTATTCATGTTTTTGAATAATGTTGATTTTAATAAAAGCTCCTGTTTTTCGTTTTTCATTTGGTACATTGAATTATTGACTTTACATCATAAAACCACCTAAGTTAATAATGCACGTACAACAAAACAAAAGGAAACAAGATAATGAAATATCTGCCCAATTATGGCACGCTCGACTTGGACATATATCTAAATCAAGGATTCAAAAGTTGGCATCTTCTGGCGCGATTGAAATCAATCGCATTGATGAAATGCCAACATGTGAACCATGTCTAAAGGGTAAAATGGCAAAGTTGCCATTTAAGGGAAACCCTGAGCGAGCCAAACAAACATTGGACTTAATACATACTGACGTATGTGGACCACTAAGAAAAAGCGCCCGAGGAGGCTATGACTACTTCATCACCTTCACTGACGACTATAGTCGTTATGGATATGTGTTCTTGTTGAAACACAAGTCTGAAGCCTTTGAGTGATTCAAAGAATTCAAGATGGAAGTAGAGAATCAACTTGGTCATACGATAAAGGCTCTTCGTTTTGACCGAGGTGGAGAATTTCTTAATAAAGAATTTGTAAATCTTGTTAAGCATGGAATACTATCGCAGTGGACTCCTCCTGCAACACCCCAATTAAATGGAGTTGCAGAGAGAATGAATTGAACCTTGATGGACATGGTTCAATCCATGATGAGTGCCACTGACCTTCCTCTTTCATTTTGGGGACATGCCCTCCTCACGGCAATGAAGATACTAAAAAGGGTACCTTATAAATCCGTAGAAAAGACACCATACGAACTATGGTTTGGCAAGGCACCCTCATACGCATTCATGCGCATATGGGGATCTCCCGCTTACGTTAAAAAGCTAGTGGGAGATAAATTGGAAACTAAATCCACTTTGTGCAAATTCGTGGGGCATCTGGAAAACTCAATAGGATACGAGTTCTACGATCCTACAAGACAAACTACGTTTGTCTCCAGGAACGCTCACTTCTTAGAGAAGGATTTCTTGGTGGACAAGAAGGAAAACAACTTAGAACTGGATGAGGTCACAGAAGCTGAAAAGGCCGAAGAGGTCGAACAAGCTGACCCGTCGCCACAGTCAGTGGGAAAACATGAGCATGAAAGTGCACCAGAGAGTACACCGATACTTCGTAGGTCAGAAAGACAACGTAGAGAACCCGAGAGGTACTACGGTCTGCTGCATGAGACTGGACAGTCTCTAACCGACCCAAGGACTTGCGAAGATGCTATGCTAGACATAGACTCGGGAAAGTGGCGCGAAGCCATGGAATCCGAATTGGACTCCATGCACTCAAACAAGGTCTGGGCCTTGGTCGATCCACCAGTGGGAGTTACTCCCGTGGGTTGCAAGTGGATCTATAAGCGAAAGCTTGGAGTGAACGGAGAGGTAATAACCTACAAGGTGCGACTAGTGGCAAAAGGATACACTCAAAGGCCAGGTATCGACTTTGAGGAGACCTTCTCGCCCGTCGCAATGCCTAAATCCATTCGAATCATGCTGGCCATAGCTGCGTGGTATAACTACGAGATATGGCGGATGGATGTAAAGACTGTCTTTCTCAATGGGGACATTGACAAGGAGATCTACATGGAGCAACCAAAAGGATATGCATCCAAAGGAGATGAACACAAGGTGTGAAAACTCCAGAGGTCCATTTATGGACTGAAGCAAGCTTCCCGAAGTTGGAACATCCATTTCGATGAAACAATCCAAACTTTTGGATTCATCAAAAACGTGTTCGAACCTTGCGTGTACAAGAAGATCGGTGGGAGTACAGTTGAATTTTTGGTGCTCTACGTTGATGACATTCTTCTCATTGGAAACAATGTAAAGGTGTTGTCCGAAACTAAAGCATGATTATCTACACAATTCTCAATGAAGGATTTGGGAGAAGCATCCTTTGTACTAGGTATAAGGATCCACCGAGATAGATCAAAAGGACTGATGGGCCTCTCCCAATCCCAGTACATAGATAAAATCTTGAAGAGATTTAATATGGAAGAATCCAAGAGAGGATTGATTCCAATGAGACATGTAATTGCACTCTCTAAGTCTATGGCCCCAAAGACGCCTGAAGAGAGAAGCAATATGTCTCGAGTACCATATGCATCCGCAATAGGAAGCATAATGTATTGTATGTTATGTACTAGACCAGACGTAGCGTACGCTTTAAGCGTTACAAGTCGCTACTAGTCTGATCCAGGTGAGCAGCACTAGATAGCCGTAAAGGCAATTCTGGAGTACCTGAGAAGGACTAAGGAATTGTTCTTGGTATACGGTGGTGGAGAATTGAAATTGGAAGGCTATACAGACTCGAGCTTCCAATGTGATGTAGACGACTTCAAGTCGACATCTGGATACGTGTTATGCCTCAATGGTGGTGCGATAAGCTGGAAGAGCTCCAAGCAAGACACTACCGCAGATTCAACCACCGAAGCAGAATACATTGCCGCGTGTGATGCAGCAAAGGAAGGTGTTTGGATGAGGAACTTCATCCAGGAATTGGATGTGATACCTAGCATCGCTGAGCCCATTACTATCTACTGTGATAATAATGGGGCAATAGCGCAAGCAAAGGAGCCGAGATCTCATTAGAAATCGAAGCACGTACAAAGACGATACCACGTGATAAGAGATATCATTGGTAGAGGAGACATTAAGATGGAACGTGACGACTTAGAAGATAATACTGCGGACCCGCTAACGAAGCTACTGCCTCAAAAGACATTTGAGAAACATCTGCATAAGATGGGACTCAAGAACATAAAAGACTGGCTTTAGGACAAGTGGGAGATTGATAGAAATAGTGTCCTGCAAGCCTATGGCGAGCATTTATTTGTAATAAATAAGGAACTATTCAATTTTGATTAATAAATGCATTTTATTAAATGGTCATCATTATCTTCTGTAATAAATATCTACGCATAAGGATAGAAGTCCTTAGATCACAGGGCTATGGGTCAACCCGTGGACTGATCTCCAAGGCCGTGATCTAGAACATATTCAAGAGTCGTAGAATCCAATCGAGATAGGACATCGTTGGATTCGGTTAGACTCTCATTGTTGTGTATACTCCGATGAACTGGAGAACGTTGGGGTCCACGAGCGTGACTGGGATAGTCGATACACATAAGTGGGTGGCTTGCTGGGATGGCAAGTGCATTGAATACCCCAATTAGGAAATAACTCACCATGGAAGCGGTAGTCGCATATCGGGGTTGAAGTTATTCCGATTTGCAATAGTATACGAGGAACGATCCCTAACTACTTGAGGTGATAGGGTTTATCTGGTGCGAGAACGTTCATGCTTTGATGTGAGTTCCGACTGACTGGAGATCACCAGATAGTCTCTGTGAACTCATGTTGGGTATGGAGGAACTCGTATGCAGATTCATATCATCAACAAATGATCCATTGACCCGACTTGATAGGTTGGGAAATTCTCCTATGGATTTCTGTGAGAAATTAATTCTGATGAAATCCTTGGCCAAGGTATCTGACGACTTCATGTAAGTAGCTCATAAAGATTAAGTCAAAGAGAATTTATTTCGATACCAGAATACATAAGGTCAAGACAAAATAAAAGAGAAACCGATGAAAGACCATACCCTTAAGTCTCGACTAGGAGATTGATCGATGGAGAGATTATGTCGTATATGGAAATTGTAAATGAGTTAAAAGGTTCACTGAATTAATACACCAGTGATTGGGCTCCACGGGCTTGTGGCTGGACATCGACCGTGGAGTGTGGCAGAATTCCTGAATTGGCAGGGGTGCTAATTTTGGAATGATCAATCGACAGAGTGTTCGATTGATTTAGAGTATATGTTACTCGAATAATTAAATAATATTTAATTATAACCCACGGCCAATTATGTGGTGAACCTACTGGGGCATACACAATAACATGAAGCGAAAGCGAGGAAATAAGAACAACCGAGTCGACTTGGTCGACTGGGTATATAATCGACTTGGTCGATTATAGTAGGTGGGTCGACTGGGTCGACCCAATTGGAATTGGATCAAGATCATAAATTAAATTGGAATTTAATTTTTGAATTAATTAATTAAGTTGGATTTAATTAATTATAGAAAGGATTTAATTAAATAGACTTAGAGTTTGATTTAATTAATTGGGAGACTAGTTAATTAATTGGGCTATTTAATTGGGAGATTAAATAAAGCCTGGTCAAATTAATTAACTGGGCCATGAATTAATTGGAAGACTTAGTCTTCTAATTAAAGAGGGCCATGGCCCATGTAGGAAAATAAAGTCCTAGTCCTAATAGGACTAGGTTAGGGAGATAACTATAAGTAGGTAACTTACAGTTATTTTTCACAGACCACTCTAAGCCAAAACTAAGCAGAGCAAAAAATTCTCTCTCCCTCTCCCACAACCAAATCGGCCGAACTTCATCTTCCTTGTGGAAGAATTTTTTCGTCTTCGATTTTTGTTCCAGAATCGTTCCTAAATCCTAGATATTAATATACCCTATGCTCTAGTCGATTAGGTTATATTAATTTTCGTGATATTGTGGTGTATCAACTCGTAGAGGCGCAACACGTGGGGCGCTACTGCAAAAGCTTGGATCGATTTTGCTGGAGGAGAAACTTGATCTCGACTGCCAACTAGGATTTGCAAGGAGATAGGTATAACGTGTAAACTACTTATACTATCGTTTAAATCTATATTCATATATATACTCCTAGGGTAGTATCCTGGCAAGATTCCGTAAGAGATCCTAAAATTTTTATATTCCGCTGTGCCTAGGATTGTTTATCTTACCGAATCCTAACAAATTCACCATTAAGGAAGATAATTTTAACGTACATTTGATAAAACCTCGTATTGTATATAGCTATTAAAACTATTAAAATTAAAATGGATGTCATCCTAATCGTCAGCTAATATGAGTCAAAGAAGTTAAAGTGCTTCTTTTAATAAGGCACATTGGCTACTCGTCTAGCCTAGTTTTTATCGACTGACTTATCAAAGTTTTTAAACTTTTGAACTTACCCGTCTACATCCAATTGGATCACTCCTTGAGGTCTACCAAATTATGATGGCAACTCGTTTGTCAATCATCTCTTTCCATTACATGATATTAGAACTTGACTTGAGCCTCATTCTCTAACATTTAAATTAGAATAATTGGATCGAAGAACTTAGAGCATTTAGATCATTCATCTCTTCAACTCGTCAACAAACTCATATTGGTTTAAGAGATTGATATTTTTAGAGATCGAATCATTTTTATATTTTCTCATAATATAGTAGTTTATAATTAAATATATATATAAGCTTCACAACGTTGACCCTCTAGATCAAAGTCAATGAAATATTTTCGCAACATATTTTACAACATCTAAATAAATATTCTAGTCTAAAATGATTAGACTATACATGAGTTTATTCTCACAGAATAAATAATTTATAATTAACTTTAATTATAAACTGTAGAAAGGTTTATGTAAGTAATATAATAAATAATATTACTATCAGATTTTAATATCAGTGAATCATATTTATTGAAAATAAGTATGAACCAAAAGAAAGATCAATTTATAAGAGATAATTCTGACATTATTCTTAAATTGTCAATTAATGTTACATCACTTGACTCAGTTCACATGATTATATTTATTTCAGATTTAAACACCAAAAATCTGAAGTGCAACTATTTATCGTAGAAGCTAGTTACAATTAATTTTAAGTCATTTTCTTTTTCGGTGGTGAAACCAAAATTTGATCCAAGTACCCCCACATTTTAAGGTATTTGATTTTATTCCCTTCCATAACTCATATGGAATGATATTTGATTTTCTTGTGTAAAACTCGATTCAATATGTGGTTAGATATCTAAAGAGTTTCCCCCTATAAGTTATCTGGTACATCCAAATTGATAATAATCTTACACTCTCTTTTCAAGGCTTGATTATTTTCGTTTAGCTACTCAATTATTTGAGTTAGGCTAGGTGAATTATTCTCGATCACACACTTTTATATAAATGAAATATTCATATTCACCCGCATAATTTGGATATAAGAATTTTTATATTATTTTCTTATTCCATGTTTAGATTTGTATTTCACAAATGCATCTCATCGTATTTCGCAAATATATTTATTGCCTCGTATTTGTTACTCAATAAATAGCTCAATGATAAATATGTGATTAAATATATTTTAGACTCCACAAGTTAGTAATAATTTAAAAATCACATAATTAGTTTAGGTTAGTTCAAAAGTTTTGAATTCTTACATGTATGAGAATTTGTTTCGCAAAAAAATAAGTAATAATTATTTTACAAATAATTTATAATTTTTTTCACACATAAATTATCAATATTTCCTCAATAAAATATTGATATTATAATATATTATAATCATTATCAACATTTCTTCAATGATATATTATTAAAAATTATAGTCACTTCTACAAATAAATTTTTAATATTTTCTCAATAAAATAGTAAGATGAGAATAAATTATTAATATTATCAATATTTTCTTAATAAAATATTGATTTGATAGTAAATTATAATTATCTCGCAAATAAATTATAATTACTTTTACAGATAAGTTTTCAATATTTTTTCAATAAAATATTAATATAAATTATACTTATTTCGCAAATAAGTTAGAATTGTTTTCACAAATAAATTATCAATATTTTCACAAATGAAATATTGATTTGATAGTGAACCCTAATTAGTCCTTTATCCTCACATAAAGGTTCTTAGTACTTTTATACACTTTCAATATGTCTCGCATATGCATAAGTCATACTTATTAAATAAATGTACATGAGTTATAATTATAACACATACATATGAGCCTAATAATTTAATACTCATAATATTTAATTATAGTTAATTCATTATATGATGTATGAATTACTTTGACCAATAAATTAGTGCATCACTAAACATCCTAACAACCATGTGAATAGTCAGGGTTTTTTTGCACTTTGCACCCCCGAAACATAGGAAATAGGCACTTTGCACCCTCGAAAATTAAATTTGGCACTTTGCACCCTCGAAATATGGAAAATATAGCACTTTGCACCCTCTTTCATTTTTAGCCATAATTTCAAGGGCAAAATAGGTAATTCAATTGTAAATTTTTTGTACTTTGCACCCCCAAAACATGAGAAATTAGCACTTTGCACCCCTGAAATAAAATTAGCACTTAACACCCTCGAATTAAGAATAAATCAACAACTTGCACCCCCAAAACATAATAAATGGATATTTTGCACACCGAAACACAAATTTAACACTTAACACCCTCAAATTTAAAAAAAAAAAACTCAAATCTATGGATATGTATATTGGTGAAAAGAAATATGGAGTGAGAAATGAGTATTCTAGTATTTATAATTATATTTTGCAAAATTTAAGAAAAAAAATGACTTACCTATTTTGCCTTAGATGTTTGTCACCCTCGATGGTCAACTTTGCAGGAAAAAACGAGGGATTTTAGTTTTTTTTTTTTTAATTTGAGGGTGTTAAGTGTTTAATTTGTGTTTAGGGGTGCAAAATGTCCATTTATTATGTTTTGGGGTGCAAGTTGTTGATTTATTCTCGAGGGTGTTAAGTGCTAATTTTATTTCGGGGGTGCAAAGTGCTAATTTCACATGTTTAGGGGTGCAAAGTGCCAACAATTTACAATTGAATTACCTATTTTGCCCTTGAAATTTTGGCTAAAAATGAAAGAGGGTGCAAAACGCTACATTTTCCATATTTCGAGGGTGCAAAGTGCCAAATTTAATTTTTGGGGGTGCAAAGTGCCTATTTCCCATGTTTCGGGGGTGCAAAGTGCAAAAAACCCGAATAGTCACGACTCAATCCGTAAAGATGCAATTCCACAAATGTATAATTTCACGTAAAAAAATAAACTACTCTCTCCGTTTCTTTTTATTTGTCGTTTTGGAGGATTGTACATGGATTAAGAAATGCAATAAATAGCTACTTTTTTTAAGGAAAAAACCCAAAATACACATTTAATCAAATAATAAAATCATTAATTAGCATCTATTACAAGTATTAACAAGAAGGGTAATATTGGTAGAACACAATTAATTTTACATTAAAATCCTAAAACGACAAATAAAAATAAATAAATTTTTTTGGCCAAAGCGACAAATAAAAGAAAACGAAGAGAGTATATTATATGACACTAAGAGCTCGTTTTAACCCCCGTTTCCACCACTCAAACTAACGTTTGGATGTGTACCGCAGTTTTACTAACGTTTGGCCCCCTTTTGAACTTTTGTGGTGAGCCTTCCCAACGTGAAAACCACACGTTCTGTAGAAGCTACCATGGAGGAACTTTTCGCACCGATGTTTTAATACATTTTAATTTTCCAGTTGTACCCTTCACATTAAAATATTATATTGTTGATTTGTGTTGTGTTAATAAGAGAGTCCACCAATTATCAGAAAATAAAATAAAAGGGTCCACCACTTTGTAAAATCAATTGAAGAGTAATTCTCTTCACAATCAAATTAACAGTGGCCAACTATCCATGAAAAATTGCATTTTGTTACATGTTTTTATACAATAATTTAATAATTTTATTTATTTTTCTCATCATAGTCTTATGTTAACTATATGTAAAAAAAATCTTAGTTATTTTTGTAGTAGTCTTGTGCTTTTTGAGTTTAAATTTTTTAGCATAAATACAAGGTTAATTTTATAAATTAAGTAAAAATCTGAATGTTAGAAGCACTTGTGAAATGATGGAACCAAACGCTAAATCACTTCTCATAAAAGTAATTATATGAAAAACAAGTACACTAAAATCAATTAATTCATAAGCAATTATACAACCGTTAGGAATAGTCATGACACCCCTTCCAAATCCATCCGAAAAGGCACTCAACCGCTTAATGTCATTTTAAATCGTTATTTTATTCTTTAGCAAAAAATTTCAATAATTTGCTTTTTGTTATGAATATAGTCATATTTTGGTGGATGTTTAGAGGGAGTTTTGTAACTCCCATGAGACTTGTAACTCCTATAATTGTAACCCCCACCATTGAAGACAATTTGTAACTTTCATGTCTATTAATTCTTAGTTTTTGTATTGGTCATATAAGTAAAGGACAATGTTATGTATTTGATGAAAAAAAAGAATGAATGAAATAATATGATATTATCTACCTCTACTCTTTATTGCTCTTTACGTTCTACTAATTATTTAGATTTATTGTTCATTTTAGCTTAGTTATAAAACACTTTCAACCAATTACCCAATTCATATAAGTCAAAGTTTTATAATTTTAGACTTTCAATATTGAAGTATATCCTCAAACTAATCGGCAACCAACTAGCTTCATAACAAAATCTATAATAACACATTAAAAAATAATGATTCAAGAGAAATCTTTTGTTCTCATAAACAATTTTTAATTTCACTTCTCGCGCGTATGGTAATCTCTTGGCTACGCCTTTTAGAAAAGCCTATTTAATTATATCTATCCAAAAGTAACCAAAATGAAGACTGAGATCAAACGGCGTATACACGACCGTTGCTCCATCAGACATTAACACCGGTTTGTGTTATAATCTAGGTTGCACGGATACTTTGAAATTATACACCGTGAAGTATCGTATGCATATCGGATACTCAGATACTCGTACAATACTTGTGAAATAATTCACCGTGTCGATTTCAATAATAAGAAAATAATAAATAAAAAAGATATGTATCGGATACAAAGGAAGGCATATCGGAAATACCCAGAATACTTGAGAGCATGTATTTCTACAAATAATTTCTAGATTTTGTATATTATCAATATAAATCTACATAAAACATTTGAAAATCTGTGTAGGGCCAAAGACTTTGCCTATGATATTAATATTATGGTTTTACTTGAAAACTTATATAAGAGGTAAATAGCATTATTTATTTTATTATGGAATAAAAAGTAAACTAAATATATATTATATAATTTTTTTAATATATTTTTAAATATATAAACACGTATTTTTGCCGTATCGAATCCTATAAATTTTGAAAATTCGTATCGTCGTATTCATATCGTATTATACCGTATCGACGTATCCGTATCCGTGCAATCTAGGTTATAATCAAATAGGATGAAGAAACATTTCATCTTCAATTTCCCTTCTACCGATTTTCCGGAATAAAAAGAGTTGCAACAAATGTCCCCATGATATATATAATTCTTCTCCATTAGCTCTCTCTCCGAATTCTTTCTTCCAACAAATGGGACGCCTTTGTTTCAAAGGTTTGATCTCATTCAAATTCAAGAGATTTTTAAGGGCCCTTTTGTTTGGTGTTTGGGAAAGTAGCATGGAGAGTAATGGAAGTTTGTGAAATAATCTCGATTTGCGTAATATTATTTGTTTGAGTTTTGAGAAAGTGATTTGAGAAATAAAGTAGGTTTAAGTTATTTTTGAAAGAGTTAGATTGTAAGTGTGAGTCTGTAAGATGTGTAAGACTTTATGTCAAATTATATTTGTTATGTGAGATAATTTGTGTAAGAGATATGTTACTTTACGTCTAATCAAGGTAGAGTTTGTATATGTTTTGTTTAGAGATAAGACAATTATTGTTTGTTTGACTTTTAAGAGAGTGGTTTGAAAAAATTGCGAGATGCAAAATTTATTTTAAAAAATAAAAAATATGTTTATTTGACATTTTTCAAATACAAATTTATTTTAGAAAACGTCAAACAAACATGACAGCTTACTTGAGCAAAAGACATATATAACAAGAGTATAGAAAACAGTCACTATTTACATGAATAGTATCACTATTCTTACATTTG
The DNA here is from genome assembly GCA_003313485.2 of Penstemon barbatus. NCBI lineage: Eukaryota > Viridiplantae > Streptophyta > Magnoliopsida > Lamiales > Plantaginaceae > Penstemon > Penstemon barbatus. Next base: position 40,676,401 of record CM064884.1, on the reverse strand, counting down.
AAATACTCTCAAGTTTCAACAATCCAATCACTATTCTGACGCTAAGCAGTTCTAAGTTAATTTATATGTTTTTGTATTTGTTTTCAGTATGATTTATACATAATAATTTTTGTATCACAACACAGATAAGTTAAATGAATTGATATATTGTCTTAAAGAGTGTTAGTATCTAACAATCTGTGTACTTGAATATTTCATAAAAAAAAAAAAAAAAAATCTAACTTAAATCTCATCATAGAACAAATATAGGTAATCTAACATATGTTAACTTTAATAAAATTAGATTATATATCAACATAATAACTAGTAAGAAATACTTACTTGGATCGAAATAAACCTAATATTTCAATCAATACACGAAAACTAGGAAAATGAGATTGAGGTTTGCCGAAACAATTTCCTTAATACAATATTTATGAGGCTGTTATGGTGCATGGAGTTTGATTCCCGGTTGTTTCCCAAGATACAATAGTCTGTTGTTCATTATTTGCACAAATAATCCCACGGCGAACCGAAGCAAACAAAAAAATTTGATATAAATTTAAAGTAGATAAGAGAGTAATTTATGATTATTGTCGGGAAAATGATGCTTAATTGAACAGATTAAGTCTCCTATTTATAGACACGAAATTTTTTTTCGCAAGAGACACTTTAGATTGCACTATTTTTTATCGAAATGGTCATTGGATGATTGATTCCAGCTTCCAGCTTCAGCAAATCTGCTAAGAAGAAAGAAGAGATTAAAAGCAGTACGAAGAGAAAAGAAAGGAATTAGGGATTGTAATTCAATTTCTCCTATTTTGTAAATTAATCGTTTAAATTAAGTTGAGGGTATTTTTGTAATGTTAGCTAGAGGCGGTTGTAATTATGTATATATAGGTTCAGTGTTCGATTTCCTTCTGTAAAAAAAATTTACAATTCTTTAGATATACAATTTTTTTATAATTTCTCTCTTTCTCTGTTCATCATTATTTCCAGAAATTCAAGAATTGAATTTATCTCTCTTATGAAGTTTTGAATTATCATATGGTATCAGTAGACTAATTTCTACACGTTTTCCACATCTTCTCACGATTTCATTCTTTCTTTTTCTCCCACTATACTGTTTCTTGTTTTCTTGATTTCCTTCCACTTCATTCCATGGATTCTACGGTTTCTTCATCCTCTGCTGTTTCTAATTCTTCACGTTCTAAACCTCCCATGGAGGATCCTTCCCACCCCTACTTCTTACACCCTTCAGAGAGTCCTGGTTTACTTTTGGTTCAACAGCCTCTCAAAGGAGACAATGATCCCATCTGGGCAAGATCAATGCTTCTTGCATTGAATGTCAAACATAAACTTGGTTTCGTCAATGGTACACTCCCAGACCCTGGTCCCTCTGATCCTCTTCTCCAAGTTGCCTGGTCTTGGAGCAATGACGTTGTGGTATCATGGATACTAAATACAGTTTCTCCAGAAATCCATTCCAGCATTATGTACACAAATTGTGCACAGAAAATCTCGAATGAATTAAAAATACGATTATCACACAGCATTGGGCCAAGAAAACTGCAACTCCGAAGTGAGATTGCAAATTGTCATCAAGATACACTTTCTGTTATGATGAGGGGTAAATTGGACACAAATATTACTACGGCCCAGTGAGGTCGGAATTTATCATTTTCGATCTCGTAAACATAAATTCGAGCCCTAAGCACAGGAATCCTACGCTGACTCTGATACGGAAGCTCAGGGTCCAAATTCACTGTTGGGCCGATCTCAGGCCCAGGCCCGTGGGCTGAGTAATACACACCTGTGGGCGGTTCACCTGGATCCAAGTCTCAGCTATAAATACCCCAAGCATTTATGACGACGACACAACTTCCCAGGTGCTCTTCCTCCGAGACTACTGCTCGGAGTTACCTAGGAATTATAGCATAGGCTCTCATATATGTATTTTACCCTCTAGCTTGTACGGCATCCAATAATGCTCGGATAGGACTCTCGATTCCTGTAATCTGTATTCGATCATCTTGAATATAATACTATTGATCTTTTATCTCTATTTACATACGTTTGCATTGCAATTTACACTACCCTTATCGAACCAACGAAAACGCGTAAGGTCAATTGGCGCCCACCGAGGGGCCTTATTCGAGTATTAGATCGAAATATGCCCACTACGAGGAGAAATACGTACAACCGAGGAGAACCCTCCCATGCAGCAGGAGCGCAGAATTCGGTCAATAACGAGCCCGATAATCTGTCGCGTGCGGCTCAACAACCGGAGATTCCACCGGTTGTACCACAGGATAATGTTCCAATTCACACGACAGTTGGAGATCTAAGGTCCATCATAGGTACAATGTGTCGAGAATTTCTGAACGGGGGAAGGGCTGATCAATCACCTGTAGATCAGCCAGCAGTTCACGGGAGACCTGAAATACCATCTTCGAACATCTAGAGGGAGAACAGTGTACTGCGATCTATATCGCATGCGCCAGTAACAAACCATCCTCGGGGTATACCATCTCGATCAGAAATTCCGCCGAAATCAGTACATGATGTAGATGATTCAATAGTAGGGGAGAGCCACCCTTCTGGTGCTGTCAAGAACAAAAAATCGACCTACAAAAGGGTTACTGATGTCGAACTGGAAAAAATAGTACAAGAAAGAGTGGCTAAGGAGTTGGAGAAGGAAGGAACATTGGTAGGAATTCCTCGCGGCAATTGTGCTGACAGGCGAGCGGGAAATGTTCCGAACAGAGAGAGTATGCGAGACAGGGAGGTTTCGAACAGTATAATGTGTTGTTCGCCGTTTTGTCGAGAAATACGCGAGGCTCGAAACACGGAAACTGTACCGACCAGACTCCCACGGTATAACGGGACTACCGACCCCGGGGAACACATTAACAGCTTTATTAATGTGATGAACTTGTATGGACATTCTGAGGACTTTTGTTGCAAGATCATGGTTACTACCTTCGAGGGAATTGCTCTCGACTGGTTCGGAAAGTTGCCACCTAACTCAATATTCTCCTTCGAGGAATTTTGCGATAAATTAAAACATCAATTTGCCAGTCAAAGGAAACCGAGGTTACCGGCAAATCATTTGGGAACTGTAAAACAATTGGAAGGAGAAACTTTGAGACAATGGTTAGCTAGGTTCAGTATCGAACTTCTCAAAGTAGACACTCCGCAGATTGAATATCTGTCCTCATTAATGTTCGAACTAACAAGAAGCACTCAGTTCGGAAACGCCTTATGTAGAAAACAGCCGAAATCTTTTGAAAGGATTATGGAAATCGCTGAGAAATACATGATTCAGGAAGAGGTGAATAAGCTGAAAAGCTCGCATGCTGTGAAACTTCCTCTAAACAAGAAACAGGATCGGGCTCCTATCCCAAAGCTCGGTGATTACGGAGGATCGAACAGAGGATCTGTTTGGCAACGAATCAACACCTATAAACCACATCTGCGGCCCCAAGGTTCGAATACATATGGACCTACCTACGAGCGAGCTTGACCTCCGAGACCGGGAAAAATTCAATTTACCGAGCTTAATACTTCAAAGGAAGAAGTGTTGACTGTGTTAGAAGAAGGGAATTTGATTCCCGAGGCTCAAAGAATCACTCAGGCTAGGCCAGGCGCATTGGGTTATGACGAATACTGTCGATACCACCGGGCTCGGGGGCACAGCACCGAAAACTGTTATCAGCTGAAAATTGAGATAGAGAAACTAATTGCTCAAGGAAAACTCAAAGAATTCGTCAAGGGAGGTAACTATAACAATCGTTATAGGTCAAGGAGTCCGCGGAAGTTTAATACTCAACCGAAGCAAGGTCGAAATCAAACGGAAGAACGGTCAAACGGAGTAATAAACATGATTGATGGCGGACCAGCAGGAGGAGATAGGAGAAATGCTAGAAAAAGAACGCTGAGATCGATAAGGGCTGGGGTCTCTGCAAAGAAGGAAATTTTATCTTTGGAATTTCCCTCCATGGAAAATCAGGTTGTAAGTTTTAGTGAAGCCGATCGACCCGCGGATGTCAATTGGGATGTAAACGAAGATGATCCGGATTTTTCCATGGTATTGACATTAAAGATTGCCAATTTTGAAGTCAAAAGAGTACTGGTCGACAATGGAAGCTCAGCAAACATTATATCTTCGGAAGCTCTCACAAGGATGAACCTTTGTCACCCACATCTGGATAAAGTAACCACTCCTTTGGTTGGTTTTGGGGGATCGAAGATCGTCCCACTGGGGACCATTCTTTTGAGCACGACTCTAGGAACCAAGCCGAAGAATATAACAAGAATGATCAAATTTCTAGTGGTAGATACGTCATTCGCTTACAATGCCATATTAGGGAGACCAGCTCTAAACATTTTCAAAGCAGTTGTATCTACCTATCACCAAAAGATAAAATTCCCGACCGAGAGAGGAGTGGGGGAAATGAGGAACGACCAATACATGGCCTGGTAATGCTATAATTCATCTTTAAGCATTAAAAAGAAAGTGGAACCCGAACTCCCGATTAAGAGAAAAGCAGCGGAATTGGAGCCTGGCGTAAAACCCACAATTCCCGACTGCGAAAAATTACAAGGGAAGAAAGGGAAAAATATCGACATGAGTGTGCAAGCACCGGGCCACAAGGAAGTAACTCTGGTTCCGGGTTCCCCTGAGAAATTCACCAAAATTGGAACAGAGTTAAGTGAGGGCATGGAAACCATGCTCATCGAATTCTTACAGAAGAACGTGGACGTCTTTGCTTGGAGCTCAGACGATATAATTGGAATCGACCCGCGGGTGATAACTCATTCATTGAATATCGATCCAAAGGCAAAACCTGTAAGGCAAAAGAAGCGCAATCATGGTCGCGAAAAGGACAAAATAATCAATGCGGAGGTCGATAGATTACTAGCAGCGGGTCAGATCAGAGAAATAAAATTCACAGAATGGCTATGTAATGTGGTCCTAGTATCTAAGGGTGAAAAGATCGAAAATAAGTGGAGAATGTGTAATGACTTCACGGATCTAAACAAATTGTGCCCAAGAGATCCTTATCCATTGCCTCGGATCGACATGCTTGTAGATTCAACCGCGGGGTTTGTATTTTTTAGTATGATGGATGCTTTCCAAGGATTTTATCAGATCTTTATGAATGAAAGAGACCAGGATAAAACAGCGTTTATCACCGAGCGAGGAGTCTACTGCTTCATTGTCATGCCTTTTGGCTTAAGGAATGCGGGCGCAACCTATCAAAGGTTAGTCAATATGATGTTTAAAGATTTGATAGGGGAAATCATGGAAGTTTATGTAGATGACATGCTCGTAAAGAGTATGACGGAGGAGGACCACATCAACCATCTTGATCGATGTTTCGGAATTCTAAGGAAGTATAGAATGAAGTTGAATCTCGCCAAGTGCACATTTGGAGTGCGATCGGGAAAATTCCTCGGATATCTAGTCCACGAAAGAGGCATCGAAGCCAATCCCGAAAAGATTCGAGCTATTACCGATCTACATCCACCAAGAAAGCTTTCAGATGTTCAAAGCTTGATTGGAAAGATTATCTCATTGAATAGATTCATCTCACGATCTGCCGACAAGAGTTTACCATTCTTCAAACTGTTGCGTAAATCTAAGAACTTCGAGTGGAATGAAGAATGCGATAAGGCTTTCGAAGACCTGAAAGCATACTTGACCTCACCACCAATGTTGGCCAAGCCATCCGATGGAGAACCTCTATATTTATACATAGCAGTGTCGGAAGAGGCTATTAGCTCGGTCTTGGTAAAGCTCGATAAATCTGAGCATAAGCCAGTGTACTATTTGAGTAAGTTGTTGCAAGGTGCGGAGAAAAATTATTTGGAGATTGAGAAATTCGCACTTGCCTTGGTGGTAGCTGCGCGAAGGTTAAGACCTTATTTTCAAACATACAAGATCATCGTCTTAACGAATCAGCCTCTAAGACAAGTTTTGTCGAAGCCTGAAGCATCTGGCAGATTGATAAAATGGGCGGTCGAGCTGGGTCAGTTCGAGATTGAATATCAACCACGAGTTGCGATAAAGGCATAGGTATTGGCTGACTTCATAGTCGAGTCAACATGCATATCGAATGCGGAAGAAGCAGCAATATCCGAGGTAAGAATAGTTGAAAAAGCAGAAGATCAGGTATGGCTGATGCATGTGGATGGTTCCTCGACCAGGCAAGGAGGTGGAGCAGGAATTCATTTTCAAGGACCCAATGGTGAGGACTTGAGTTATGCTATCACTTTGGACTTTGTCGTTACAAACAACGAAGCAGAGTATGAAGCACTAATCGCTGGATTGGAAATGACCATAAAGGCAAAGGTAAAATCAATTGTCGTTCATAGACAGGTGAAGGGCACTTACGAGGCCAGGGAGTTCAATATGATCAAATACTTGAACAAAACAAAAAAGTTGATCTCTGAGTTCGACAAGTTTGATATTCAGCCTATACCAAGGGAGGAAAATATTTGGGCAGATCTATTATCAAAGTTCACAGGACTTGCTAATGGGAAGAACGAAAGGATAATCACGTGGTTATTGTCGAATACATCTGCTATCGAACTAGATGTGACTCCCTCAGTCGACATCATGGAAATCGATGAGCCTAGGATTTCCTGGATCGACCTTCTTATTGCTTATCTCAGAGAAGGGAAGCTTCCAGAAAACTCGAACGACGCTCGAAGGATCAAATACAGAGCACCATCGTTCACTCTGGTTGACAATCAACTCTATAAAAGATCTTTTTCTGGAATTTTATTGAAATGCATTTCCGAAATGCACTATACTGATATTCTAAAAGAGGTTCACGAGGGAGAGGCAGGAAGTCATTGCGGTGCTCGAGCATTAGCTCTTAAATGTTCGAGGTCAGGATATTATTGGCATACTCTTTTTCTGATTCAGTTGATTATGTGAAGAAATGCCACCATTGTCAAATTCATTCGAATTTGATCCATCGACCGGCCGAACATATGCACTCGATTCCGATCTGTTTGCCTTTTGACAAATGGGGCATCGATATTGTGGGGCCCTTCCCAACAGCAAGAGCCCGGAAAAATTACGTGTTAGTTGCAGTAGAATATTTCAGCAAATGGGTCGAATGCGTTGCTCTGACAAAGATTACTCAGTTCCAAGTTATAAATTTCTTATGGAAAAATAATGTCTGCAGATTCGAAATTCCCAGGATTTTGATATCTGATAACGAAACGCAGTTCGCCGGAAGAAGGATCACGGAGTGGTGCGAAAAATTTGGAATACAACAGAATTTCGCATCAGTGGGGCATCCTCAAGCTAATGGACAAACTGAAGTCGTGAACAGAGAGATCGTTCGATCTCTGGAAAAACGTCTATCTGAGGCAAAAGGAAAATGGCTCGATGAACTGCCAGGAGTATTGTGGGCCAATAGTACTACTGTTAAAGCTGCGACAGGAGAAACTCCATTCAGTCTGGTCTATGGATCGGAAGCTGTTATTCCTATCGAGAACCTTGTACCATCTCCCAGGGTCGAGTTTTATGATCCTGAGGAAAACCAATCTCTAAGGGAAATGGAAGTTGATCATGCAGATGGTCGGAGGGACCGGGCAAGGTTAAAAATTCAATCCACCAAGTCTAGCATGGAAAAATCCTATAATCGAAACGTTCGAATCCGAACATTCAAAGTAGGAGATTTAGTGCTCAAGAAGGTAGAAGTATCAAAGCATGTTGGAAAACTTCAACCTAATTGGGATGGCCCCTTTGTGGTCGTTGAGGTTGGAAAGAAAGGTTCTTACAAAATTGCACATCCTAATGGAGAGGTCCTTCCTCGAGCCTGGAATGCCGTTAATTTGAGGAGATATTATGGAAGATAAAGATGAATAGTTGATATTCTAGGCCATTACTATTTCGGCATCTCGTTCTTTTTCTTTGTTTCTCGCAATTAAGAAAACTATGTGATCAATGAAGTTTATTTCGAATTAAGCTGATTATTCAATGGAAGTTCATTTCGTCAAAATTATCATTTATTCGTCTTATTTCGATATTATCGATCTCTATTCTTCTATTATTCTATCTCTACTTGTCTCCATCTACTATTAAAAAGGGTGAAAGCTGTTGCTATGACCCTCGAAGATCGACCAAGGGTGAAAGTCGTTGCTACGCCCCTTGGATCGAAATTATTAAATGGGTGAAAGTTGTTGCTACGACCCTCGAGCTAAAAATGTTCTGAAACGACTAAGGGTGAAAGTCGTTGCTACGCCTCTTAGATCGAAATTATTAAATGGGTGAAAGATGTTGCTACGACCCTCGGGCTAAAAATGCTCTGAAACGACTAAGGGTGAAAGTCGTTGCTACGCCCCTTAGATCGAAATTATTAAATGGGTGAAAGTTGTTGCTACGACCCTCGAGCTAAAAATGCTCTGAAACGACTAAGGGTGAAAGTCGTTGCTACGCCCCTTAGATCGAAATTATTAAATGGGTGAAAGTTGTTGCTACGACCCTTGGGCTAAAAATGCTCTGAAACGACTAAGGGTGAAAGCCGTTGCTACGCCCCTTAGATCGAAATTATTAAGCGGGTGAAAGCTATTGCTACGACCCTCGGGCTAAAAATGCTCTGAAACGACTAAGGGTGAAAGCCGTTGCTACGCCCCTTAGATCGAAATTATTAAATGGGTGAAAGCTGTTGCTACGACCCTCAGGCTAAAAATGCTCTGAAACGACTAAGGGTGAAAGCCGTTGCTACGCCCCTTAGATCGAAATTATTAAGCGGGTGAAAGCTATTGCTACGACCCTCGGGCTAAAAATGCTCTGAAACGACTAAGGGTGAAAGCCGTTGCTACGCCCCTTAGATCGAAATTATTAAATGGGTGAAAGCTGTTGCTACGACCCTTGGGCTAAAAATGCTCTGAAACGACTAAGGGTGAAAGCCGTTGCTACGCCCCTTAGATCGAAATTATTAAACGGGTGAAAGCTATTGCTACGACCCTCGGGCTAAAAATGCTCTGAAGCGACTAAGGGTGAAAGCCGTTGCTATGCCCCTTAGATCGAAATTGCTAAAAATGTTCTGAAATGATTAAGGGTGAAAGCCGTTGCTATGCCCCTTAGATCGAAATTGCTAAAAATGTTCTGAAATGATTAAGGGTGAAAGCCGCTGCTGTGCCCCTTAGATCGAAAATTATAATCAAGATCGATTAAAATTCTATCACATCTCTTCTGCGTAACTACTGATTTGAAGCTCAAGAATATTACTCGAGCAAAGAGAAATATTTCTTCTAACTTGGGGAATCCCCAAGAATTCTATGCTCGACAAAAAGAGTGTCATTCGAAAGCTGTTTTACGAAGCTACAAGACCATGAATCATTAGACAACGAGAATACAAATTCATTTCTGTTAAATATTTTCGATTTGCATCATAAGTTAACGACAAAGTTGAAGGAGATCGAAATTACTATCCGTTGAAATAAAGATAGAGAAGAGAGTTATAAAGATAGACAATGGCATTATTAAGCTGTTTGAACAATTACAAATGATTCGTCAAGGTACAGAGATAAAATTACAACAAAGAAGACTCGAATTCAAAAACGTTACATTCGTTCCTATTCTACTACAAATGCTACAAATAAGCTGGAACTCTTCGAATTCGGAGCTTGCCTCCCGGAGTCGTACTGAATCCAAGACCTCTGTCCAACAAACCAGCGGCGAGAAAACAGTTTTCCAGCATTGTTGCTACCGGATCCCTGCAAGCCTACCAAGACTATTATCCGGACAAGGAAAGATGGATGCATATCTAGTCCACTAACCGACCGGATGAAGCGATAGGGTATCGGAATTCTAACCCGTCTCGGCAGAGATGAATCCAAAGAAGCAGGTCGCCTGCCGGTACCCTAGTCGCAATCATTTTCGCCTGTCGATACCCTAGTCGAAAATGTCTCCTATGTAAGGACGCTGAGGAGGTCGAGAAAGAAAGTTCGAATTCGAATCTCGAACACCTTAATTGCAGAAATCAAATGGAACATGAAGTTGATCGAGGGGAGTAAAAACACAACCATGCCGATCGAACAAAACATTTACAGACAAGTAAAAATATGAAGGTAATTTTGGAACTATATATAGGGGGCGGAATTTGGCGTCAACGGTGTGGATCCGGCGGGATGAACGGCCAGGATACGAGCATTAAACGCTTTGCCCGTCCCGCTTCCCAAAAAAAAAAAAGAGAGAGAGAGAGGGGGGCGTTATAACAAGATTATGTTACAATAAGGGGAAGACAGAGAAGATGAACAAAGAACAACATTTCGACAATATTACCGTTACAACAAGATTATGTTACAACAAAGAAAGATCTTAGCAAGCTTATGTTACAGCGAAGGAAAATCTTAATACAACTAAACAAAATTATTCTCGGAAAGGATTTTTCGAACTTCAGCACTACGATCAGCATATCCGCGGATATAAGCTTCCCTCTCCCGAAGCTCGGAGTTTTTCTTCTCACAATCGTAAATATCTTTGAGTCTCTCTAATTCCGAGCTCATTTCATTCCGAGACAGTTTCTCTTCTCCAGTGCGCGATCCAGCTCAACCTTCTTCCTGGCCAGCTCGAGAGTAATAATAGCTCGTTGTTCGATCTCGCGCTTGGCCAACGCATAGAGACCAGAGAACTTTTCGCCAGCCTGAAGTTATGAGAAAACATATCAAAGCTAAAATTAAAGATACTAGAGAATCAGAATAAGGAAATTAGCAAGAAATTACCCGGATAAGAAAATCCGATCCAGACTGAAACAAGAACGAAGAATATTCTATATTTGATAGAATTGCCTCAGAAATAGAAATGTTGGCCCGAAGAAGGCTCAGAGCGGATTTCTCATGTGGAACTTTATCGAAATAAATTATATCCCTCTTAAAGGGAAAAACGCCAGAAGGGAACAACAAGTTGAAAGGCTCAGCGGATTTCGAAGGCACGGACCGAACAGGAAGAGATGCGCACACATCCTCTTCAAAAGAAACCTTTTTAGTCTTCTTGTATGAGCTTTTGGTTTTCAGGCACGAAGAAAGGGCGACAGTCGAAGATTTACCTCCTCCATGGGAGGTCTGCTCGTCGGGAGTAATGGACTTAACCGGAGCTTGTCTCTTCTTCATTATGTTCCTACTATCATTAGGTTTGGGGAAAAGTACGGAAGGAATTACAGAAACATTCGAATTTTCACTCATCTCTTGGTTTTCAGATAATTATTCGACCGTAACGATTTACCAAAGCTCCGATCACCGTGTATGATGTTATCGTAAAGACAACGAAAAATGGCCTCAGTATTTATAAGAGACACGACATCATGCGAATTACAATAATTGGCAAGTCACCACTCCCAAGAAAGATTCGATGATGCAACCAAGTATGTAAGAATGACGTTACAAAGCTCAGTAAAATGGTTAAACAGGCAATAAATTAAGCATGGCACTGAGGGAAATGTAAATTCGAGCATCCATCAAAAGCAGGAGACTATGAAAACAAATCTACAGTTACAATGATTCGCTAAGGAAGTCCTATTACATGATAATCATTGGCGACCAGATTCCTTCACACCAGAATCATGGTCCGATCTCTCTTGTTCTTTCCCTTCACTAGAATCGCTTTCCGAGCTATCAGAATCATCACTACTCGAGCTGCTCCCTTCTTCATCGTTACTTTGCTCGTCAGCTGCAGATTTACTCGAATTAGAATTCGGAGTGCCTTGCTCTCCCTGGTCACAGGAATCCCCTTCAATATCCACATCTTCTTCCTCAGATTGAGCTTCGAGCACATCAGGATTTGGCATTGGCACTCCAAATTCTTCAAGAAATGGAGCAAACTCGTGGTCGGCTAAGCCTTCGACCTTAGGGGGAAGAGAAGAGGCCTTGTAATCTTTCCCGAAAATGTTCTTATAACGATCCATATGAGGAAGATAATCGTCAAGGGTGCCTTGAATCCTTCCGGCTGAGAGGAGATGCTGAATTCCTTTATAATAGAAGGCTTGATTAATCTGACCCGACCGTAAGCGAACTAAGGCGTCCAGAAAAGGTGACTCTAAAAATTCTCTTAAGGCAGGAAGTATGCCCTCCTCTCGGCCTCGAGCATAGGCCTGTTTTGATAATGCCTTAGCTTGCTCAAGATCCGATCTCAACTTGGTTACCTCTTCCTCGAGGGCCCTCTTTCCATCAAGGCCCTTCTTAACTTCCTTGAGCTCCTTTTCGACCTCAGATAACTTGGTCGTAGTATCCCTCAACTGATCAGCCTTGGTAGCCTCCGTCGTAAGGACGTTGTGAAGGGCACTCTGAGCCATCTGAGATTCCTCGTTTAAGGTGGCCAGTCGGTAGGCTTGATGACAGAACAAGTCTCCGACCTAGAAGAGAAATTAAACATTAAAGGCGAGGCAAAGATTTTAAGGAAAAGTTAGTATTTATGAAAAACTTATATACCTTTTGCAGAGCATAGGCATAATCACCCGCGAGCTCGAACTCGTTTTTAAGGAATAGCGCGGTATTATCGTCCTTAAATCTCCCGGCCATGAACATCTGAAGAGACTTATCCACTGCATGTTCCCCATTTGGGCCCAAGTCGGACTCGATGGTTCCGTCCTCCGGGAATCCAGCTGCCCTTGGTCCTTGAAGATGATCCTCCATGAAATCAGCCAGGTCAGGCTCAGAATGGCCCTCCCGGCATCGGATCGGACCCGGTCCTCGACCAAAAGGCTTCACCCTTCTAGAAGACTCAGGGGTATCATTACTTCTCTTACGAGCCATTCTCGCCTCTAGTATCTTTTGAGCTCGGACCTCTTGTAAGGTATAATGACTTAATCCCGCTTCGTTTGGATTGGAGAAGCCAGTCGGGAAAACGGATCGGAGATCGAAAGTGCGAGATTGGGAAGTTCCCTCGGCTGAAGAATGAGGGTGAGAGGTTCCCGCAATGGTAGATTGTGGAAAAGTCACCATAGCGCTCGAAGCTACGATGGTATCGATCCCAGAACTGGGTTTTACTACCTTACGGGAAACCTTCGATGTTTGGCGACGAGGTCGACCTTGGATACCCTTAGAAAAAGAAGCAACGACCGGACCAGCTATCGAAGTTCGGAACTTATCAACGATCCCGGCTGAGGAACAAAAGAAAATTATCTATAAGCCATAAAAAAGATAAATCAAAATAATTCGACGCACCTAATGTGGAGGGGGCATTGGCAGGATCGATTGAAGAAAATTATCTATAAGCCATAAAAAAGATAAATCAAAATAATTCGACGCACCTAATGTGGAGGGGGCATTGGCAGGATCGATTGAAGCTTTTCCATAATCGATTGGAAGGGCAGGGAATGAACACGTGCTGAGCTCAGCCAATCGCAAAACCGCCTCCTGAGTTATTAAAGGAGTCTAGTGAGGATCGGCTCGAAGGGATTGTAAGAATTCGTCTGAGATCTCATGTATCATGCCTCCCTTAAGACGTCGTTTGCCATAGATCCATGATTTGGCACCAGGCCATTCATGCGGAGTAGGCTCGAGATTATCCTCAGAAGGCGGAGAATCTGGGCCACGAACAAAAAAGAATTCGTGTTTCCAACCTTTCAAGTTGCTACTAACATTGGATGATAAGACCGACGTTTTCGGTCTCTGAGAAAAGTATACGTAACCGGCGTTCGAAGCCGTGGAAGAACTCATTTGAAAAATTCTCCAGAAATTTTGGAAGGCTGCCTTTTTTCCTTTGGCCTTCATCAGCACGCAAAAGGCTATTATAAGCCCGACCGAATTCGACAGAATTTGAGAAGGGGTTAGCTGAAACGCTTCCAAGATACTACATATCAAAGGCGGGAGAGGAATACGTAGGCCATAATGGAAATGTTTAGTATAAAAAGCTTGACATCCCTCAGGAGGATCGGTAACTCGTTGTTCGGAGCTCGGAATGACAATTGAATATCCGGTGCCGATATACTGACCGAACTCCATCTCCAACTACTCCCGATCTTTCTCAGTAAAGGAACAAATGATCTCATCTGCCCTATCCTCAGTCATATTTAACCCCGCGCTGGTCGACGGCTCCACCCAGTTATAGATCGTAACCACAACCCTTCCGCCTATCGTATATTTCTTTTGTTCATTCTTCCCTAATGGAAGATCGCCAACCTCTTCGCCTTCCTCGTCGGAGACGGTCGCCTCACCCGAGTTATCATCTCCGGTCTCCTCTGATTCAGTATCCGATTCTTCCCCCTCTCTATCGGATTCGGAACTGGGAGTTGGGTTTCCTATATTCTCCATCACGGGAGGTCGAACATCCTCAATTCGCCCCTCCTCGAGATTATTTTCTCGACCTTCCAATACCAGGGACTTGCCTTTCGGATCTACGGAACTAGTCATGTTAATTATACGAAGATTGATCGAAAGAGATGGCTAAAGTTCACTTATCGATCTATTTGCTCCGATCTAGGGTTTTCACTCAGAATTTTTGCTGAACAGCGGCCCGCAATCGAGATGCATATATATAGGGACAAAATGGGAAATTGCAAATCGGCCCCCGAGTAACCGCGACGGTTAAACTCCTCAACGTTGGACCTGAAGTCACATTTCCAATAATTGCACTTATGGCCCCAATACTTTCTAAAATCACAAAATTGGAGACCAACATTGCGAAAGATGCATTTATGGGGGCGTCAATTCCGCATTCTGCAACCTATTTATCTCATCAAAATCGAAGGAATAAAGAGATATTGTTAAGAATCGACTAAAGATCACGATAGGCGACAGTAAGGAGATTCTAACCTGGAAACCCTATACAAACACAAGATGACAAGGGTAATATAATGGTGACGTCGTTACATAGTTTCCAAGATATGCACTCTTTTTCCCTAGCTCGGTTTTTATCCCAAAGGGTTTTTCCGAGTTAGATTTTTAATGAGGCATATCCGAAATTTATCCAAAAAACGGTTCATCTCACTCCAGCGTTCAAATTGTACTTCTTCGAGTTTAAGCTCCTCTTTACACTCGAGAAGTGGGGGAGTATTGATGAGGGGTAAATTGGACACAAATATTACTACGGCCCAGTGAGGTCGGAATTTATCATTTTCGATCTCGTAAACATAAATTCGAGCCCTAAGCACAGGAATCCTACCCTGACTCTGATACGGAAGCTCAGGGTCCAAATTCACTGTTGGGCCGACCTCAGGCCCAGGCCCGTGGGCTGAGTAATACACACCTGTGGGCGGTTCACCTGGATCCAAGTCTCAGCTATAAATACCCCAAGCATTTATGACGACGACACAACTTCCCAGGTGCTCTTCCTCCGAGACTACTGCTCGGAATTACCTAGGAATTATAGCATAGGCTCTCATATATGTATTTCACCCTCTAGCTTGTACGGCATCCAATAATGCTCGGATAGGACTCTCGATTCTTGTAATCTGTATTCGATCATCTTGAATATAATACTATTGATCTTTTATCTCTATTTACATACGTTTGCACTGCAATTTACACTACCCTTATCGAACCAACGAAAACGCGCAAGATCATGTTAATATGTTCTTTACAAAACTCAAATCTATATGGGATGAACTGGCCAACTATAGAACAGTTCTTAATTGTTCTTCATGTGACAGTATGCAGAAAGTACATGATCATTATCAGGAAGATTTCATACTCACTTTTCTTCTTGGATTAAATGACAGTTTTGACAATCTTGGAAGTCAGATTCTCCTAATGAATCCTATGCCTGATATTGATAGAGTTTTTGCCTTAGCTACTCAAGAAGAAAGATAAAAACAACTTGGCCAAAACTCTACTTTTGATCCTGCTTCCTCAATGGCTTTTGCCTCTAAATTCAATACTACAAATTCTTCCACCTTTCCTCAGTCTAAAAAACGACCTTATAATCAGTTTCAGCAGAGTCCTATACTACCTACCCCACCAAATCCACCTGTTTTTAACCCTACATACAAGAAAAAGGAAGTTCCTATTTGTTCTCATTGTAATTTCAGGGGTCATGCTATTGACAAATGTTATAAGCTTCATGGGTATCCTGTTGGGTATAAATCCCCTACTGGTTCTAAACAAAGATCCACCAACAATCCTATCAACAACATCACTAATCAACCATCTCCAACCCCCACAGATCAACAAGTTCATAATCCTCTCACACCACTTTTGCAGAGTCTTAATGCAGAACAGTACCAACATTTAATCAATCTGTTCAACACTCATCTACCTGTTCATTCTACACATGACACATCACCAGAATCTGCACACATATCTTGTGTATCAGGTATCTGTTCTACATCTCTTCTCACTAATGCTATTACTGATCCTAATATTTGGATAGTAGATTCAGGTGCTACTAAGCATATTTGCTACAATAAAAGTCTTTTCAAAATTTTAAAACCTATTTATAATGCTTATGTTGTTTTACCTGATCACAGTAAGCTTCAAGTTAATCACATTGGAGATATTTTTTTAACTTCTTCCTTAATTCTAAGAGATGTGTTTTACATTCCCTCTTTTAAATTTAATTTGCTCTCTGTTAGTGAGTTGATACATAAATCAAACTTTACTATTAAATTTTTACATGAATCTTTTCTGATTCAGGATCTCCAACAGAGGAAGATTGGAGAGGGTAAACTGTTAGATGGATTATATGTTTTCTACCCCAGCTCAGGGCTTCCTTCTCACTCTCATTGCAACAAAGTTTCTAGTATAGTCTGGCATAGGAGATTAGGTCATATGCCTTTTAAAATCATGTTTAGAATTAAAGACTCTTTAGCTTTAGATTCTGTAACTAAACTTTCTGATCATAATGCTGATCCTTGTTATATTTGTCCTATTGCTAAACAGAAAAGGCTATCTTTTCCTCATTCTACTTCTACTAGTTCTTCTATCTTTGAATTAGTGCATTGTGATATTTGGGGGCCATTTCATACCCTTACTTTGTCTGGACAGAGATATTTTGCAACAATAGTGGATGATTACTCAAGGTTTACTTGGGTTTGCTTATTAAATAAGAAATCTGATATTGCATCTGTTATACCTAGTTTTTTATCTATGACTAAAAATCAATTTAATTGTTCCATTAAAATTTTTAGGAGTGATAATGCTCCAGAATTGCAATTTACTTCTCTTTTTAATCAACATGGTATTTTACATCACTTTTCATGTGTTGAAACTCCACAACGGAACTCTGTTGTGGAGAGGAAACATCAACATCTATTAAATATAGCTAGGGCTTTATATTTTCAGTCTAAAGTTCCTATTTCTTTATGGGGTGAATGTATTTCTACTGCAGCATACATAATTAACAGAACACCATCTCAAATTTTAGATTACAAAACTCCTTATGAATTACTTTATAAGACTTCTGTTGACTACAATATTATGAAATCTTTTGGATGCCTAGCATTTGCCTCCACACTCAAACAGGGCAGAACAAAATTTGATCCAAGGGCAAGAGCTTGTGCTTTCATTGGCTACCCTATGTGTATCAAAGGTTACAAGTTAATTGATATCTCAACTAATGAGATTTTTATTTCAAGGGATGTTATTTTCCATGAAAATAAATTTCCTTATCACACATTGCCTACAGCCAGTTCTTCTTCTTCTAATTCTGATTTTATTTTTACTCCTCCTACCCATTCCCCATTTGATTATAATACTGATTATCTTTCTACTTATACTTCTGATCCTCATAGATCTTCTTCTTCTATTCCTCTCCCTACTAACTCTTCTGATTTACCTGTTTCAGATTCTCGTGCACATATCAGAAGATCCACTAGGACTTCTACTAAACCTTCTTATCTCAAGGATTATCATTGCAATTCCTTTCACTCAACTAATAATAAGAATACTAGATATCCTATTTCTACTGTTTTATCTTATGATAAACTTTCAACTAATTTTAAACATTTTATTATGAATATTTCTACTGACGATGAACCTCAGTTTTATCACCAGGCAGTTAGTCATCCTAAATGGAGAAAAGCAATGCATAATGAGATTAAGGCCCTAGAGGATACTAATACCTGGTCTATTGTGTTGGGATTTTATGGGTATAATTGTCAACTACAACAGTGCGGAATTTAAAATTTTTATTATACACCAAATCCTAGGGAACACTTATTAGCACATATGAATAAAGGTTGAATTTAATTAAAGCATGCATATACTAAAATTAAATAGGTGGTAAAAGCCATTTTACCTCACCACAGGCAAGGTGGTGGTTTCCTCCGGTCTTCGGTTGTTCACTAGAGCACCCCAAGTGTTGTGCCTCACCACAGGCAAGGTTGAGTGACTTCGCGAAATCCCCAGGCTCAGAACTAGGATTAAGGAATCGTCTCGTCAGGAATTGGATGCGGATCCGGGAAGAAGACTTGGAGAAAAATCCTACACAGGGAGGGCGATTTCTACAGGGTTCGATTATGCAATTAGGGGCGAGAGGGGGCTGAAATTTTCGGCCTTGATGTGTTTTCTTGTGTTGTGATTTTCTTTCTTGCTTAGAATAAATCTCTTAGGGTTAGTTACTTTAGATTATGTATATCTAGTATTTATAGATGTCTCTATTAGAAGACTCCTTCTCCTAATAGACATCTAATTCTTGAAAGAATATCTTATTTTCAAGAAACAAGATATACACAAATCTTATCACTTTAGGAAAGAAGATCTCTTTCAATCTCTTTCCTAGTTACACAAGATAACACAAACTCTTAATCCTTATCATAATCAAACATAATCAACATTAATTCAAGACTAAATAATCAAGCAAAAAATCGGCCAACCTCATTCAATAAAATCGGCCCATGTGCTTTTAATTAGTCCTAAACTTAATTTGATCATTGTTCCCAAAATCAGCCCATGCAAGATTAATTAATCCCAGATTAATTTATCTTTACAATAATCGGCCCATATGCTTAAATTAATTAATCCTAGTTCAATTAACTTTCATATGGATTGGCCCATGTGTTTTAATTAATTAATCCACTATTAATTAATTAATCCTTTCCAATTAATACTTTAATTGAGGATTTAATCAATTAGAAATTCCAATTGATTCATTAATTAGTTACTCCTAATTAATGATTCTCCATTTCGAATTAACACTTTAATTCTCGATTAATTAATTAGTTACTTCTAATTAATTATTCTTCTTCATGAATTAATACTTTAATTCATATATTGATTTAATTCCTTAAATCAATTGATTCCTTACAGACTGTCACTGTCCAACTGTATTGTGAGTGACCCTCTAGGTTCACCATCAATTGGCAGCAGGCCCACGACTTTCGTGATTTAATTAGTGAGCAATTAATTGCTCCGATCAATTAACCACTTTAATTGACCACTCCAGAATTAATTTCCTTATTAATTCAGGAGTACCCACACCTCATGGTCGATGTCTAGCCACAAGCCCATGAGGCCCAACTTCAGGTGAATTGATATTCGTGAACCTCCAACTCTTATAAATGCCATGTACATACGGTCCTTCTATCAACTAATTTCCCGATTGAGACGTAGGGTGTGTGAATTGGTCGGCACCTCTAATTATCTCAATTCTGTACTTTCTAATTCAGGATAATAATTCCAGTGTGACTGCTAAATTTGGAAACCCCTTTCCAAATCCGTCACCGACTACGGCCGTAGATTTCTCGGATTTATTATCTAAGAACGTACAGGAAATTCTCTCATCTTATCAGGATGAGTCGACCGATCCTATATTAGTACTAACTATCCGCGCACACGTTCATACGCACCCAAAGTAGTCGCACAATGACCAAGCTATGTGATCGGCTCCTAAATCAAAGTACGTATTCCCGTGTACCGAATCCGCCCTAGTACCTCAAGTCAAAGGACTAAATCGTACACTATTATAAGTCTTGAGAGACATCCCATTACCGATATGCTTAACGCACTTCCACGATGGGTCTCTCTGTTCGGGTCGTTCGATGCGTTCGATCCCCTATCGAACCACCTAGTCATATGCACTAGCATTCAATGCCTTGTTCATGAAACGACAACAAATTCACTTCATGTGAATCATGCATAATCCTACAAGTCTTAACGATTCATTCGATACCCCGTCTCGATATGAATCTATGACTTGGAACATTTTTTGAGATCACGACCTTTGAGACTGTTTCATGATTAATCGCACCCAATACTGAAGTGAATAATCTCATAGTCATGAGTGATCTCAGGGTTTCAACCAATCGCTTAGATAAGTTCGCGAGAGATGAAGGTGGCCATTGTTTAATTCACGTACTATGAATAAACGGGCGTATTATCTTATGAATCATAAGATTGCTTCTAAAGGAAGTTCCTAAACCAGCTTATATTTGTTGGCTTGCTGGGCACTATCCTATCATATTGTACCCAAACCCCCTCATAAGACACCTATAGGGTGCAAATGGGTCAATAAAATAAAAAGACATTCTGATGGAACAGTAGAGAGATACAAAGTCAGGCTTGTTGCCAAGGGTTTTACACAACAAGTTGGCATTGACTATACAGAAACCTTTTCTCCTGTTGCCAAAATGGTTACTGTAAAAGTCTTACTTGCTCTAGCAGCTTCTAAAGGATGGGGTCTCTATCATTTGGATGTGGATAATGCCTTCCTGAATGGAGGTCTCCATGAAGAAGTCTACATGGATCTTCCATTAGGCTATCCCAGGTCTGACAACTCTATTCAAAAGGTTTGTAAACTTAACAAGTCTCTTTATGGTCTTAAACAGGCATATAGGCAATGGAATGACAAATTCAAGGACTGTTTACTTGCCTATGGATTCTCACAATCTAAGGCTGATTATTCCCTATTTACAAAAGGCTCAGGTGATACCTTTCTGGCTCTTTTACTATATGTAGATGACATTGTCATATCTGGACCTTCTTCTACTATAATTTCAGAATTAAAAGTTTATTTACACAGTTAGTTTAAATTTAAAGACTTAGGACATCTTAAGTACTTTCTTGGTCTTGAGATAGCCATATCCTCAAAAGGGATTGTTCTATCTCAGAGACAGTATGCCTTAAACATTCTTAATGATACAGGTTATACTGGAGCTAAACCACTCTCACTACCTATGAATCCTAAAGTCAAACTCAACTCACAGGATGGGGATTTGCTTACTGATAGCACTTCTTATAGAAGACTAATTGGCAGGCTATTATATTTGACAATAACTAGACCTGACTTAAGTTATGCTGTACATAGACTTAGTCAATTTGTGTCTAGTCCAAGGACTACTCACTTGCAAGCTGCTCACCACATTCTCAGATACATAAAGTCCAGTCCAGGACAAGGCCTATTCTATTCATCTCAATCAACACTCAAACTTACAGCCTATGCTGATGCTGACTGGGCCTCTTGTATGTACACAAGGAGGTCAGTCACAGGTTTTTGCATCTTCCTAGGGGAGTCTTTAATTTCTTGGAAGTCCAAGAAGCAAGTAACTGTGTCAAGATCTTCTGCTGAAGCAGAGTATAGATCCTTGGCAGCAGTCTCAAGTGAAATAGTTTGGCTTCATCAACTTTTAAGCTATTTTGGGATTCAATTAAATACTCCTACACTGTTATTCTGTGACAATCAGTCTGCACTACACATTGCTACAAATCCAATTTTTCATGAACGTACTAAACATATCGATATTGATTGTCACTTTACTAGAGAACAAGTCACCAAAGGAATCATTAAATTAATGCCTATCACTACAGAAAATCAGTTGGCAGATATTTTAACTAAAGCCTTATTGTTACCTCAATTTCGGCTGCTTCTATCCAAGTTCTCCCTCGTCAATATCTTCGGTCCAACTTGAGGGGGTGTATTGGATGATTGATTCCAGCTTCCAGCTTCAGCAAATCTGCGAAGAAGAAAGAAGAGATTAAAAGCAGTACGAAGAGAAAAGAAAGGAATTAGGGATTGTAATTCAATTTCTCCTATTTTGTAAATTAATCGTTTAAATTAAGTTGAGGGTATTTTTGTAATATTAGCTAGAGGCGGTTGTAATTATGTATATATAGGTTCAGTGTTCGATTTCCTTCTGTAATAGAATTTACAATTCTTTAGATATACAATTTTTCATAATTTCTCTCTTTCTCTATTCATCATTATTTCCAGGAATTCAAGAATTGAATTCATCTCTCTTATGAAGTTTTGAATTATCATAATGGTACTTGTTCAAATCGAACTAACACGACATTTTACTCTCAACTAATTTTATTCACATATAAAATATAAATTCCAACACACGGGAGATATTTTATTTGAGACAATGGACACATAACATATGTAGTAAATTTTGAGAGTGTGACTTTCAATCTCAAGTTCATCTCATAATAATTTGGATACTAACTTTCAGATAACCGTGTGGGATGTGATGGGACAACCTTGGAGGTCTCGTTTTTTTATTTTTTCTTACCAAAAAAAAAAAAAGAAAAAAGGAAAAAACTAAAAGAATGTGCAGCAAAAGATACAATTATCAAAATCGGTACATGAATATTGTTTTTGTCATCGATCATACAGGGTCTATGTGGATTGGTTTTGGCTCGATCTCGTGGACTTTCAAATGAGTTTTCATCAAATTCCTGAAATTCATCACAAATCTATTCATAAATCAATACACAAATTCTTGAAAACTTATAGAATATTGATTTGACATCTACCATAAACTTTTTTCCCTTCAAACTCTATAAAAAAATTATTGATTTCACATCTATTACATACATTTTCCCCAAAACTCCAATATCTAAACTCTATTCAAGTAGAGTTTCAGCTTTTTCAAAACCACAAAAACCAACATCCAAAACCTAACCAATGGTCGAGCTTTCAAAAGTTTCACCGAAAACACCGAAATCATTTTTTTGAAATCGACACCCTCGAAACCGAACCGATACCCTTCCAAATAGGGCTAGTTATTTCAAATGGACCAATCATTAATCATCCAGATGGATAAATTAAAATCAATTAAAAAAATTAGTTTGATGAAAATTTAATTAGTTATTGAACTAAATTAACAAGTAGTATTATATATTGTTTTATTAATTAATGTATATATTGAATAATTAGTGATATAACTTATAAGATTAGTATCATTCATAGCGGTTTTGGGCTAGGAGATGGATTACAGTACATTCTTGGGCAAGGCGAATTAGGGTATTTAGGAATCCACAGTGCAATTCAAATCAGTTCCGTACACCCGTAATAAAATACGTGTATTCTAAATTTGAGTATCCAAACTTGAAATACCCTTTCAATCTTTTGAATTTAGGATGGTATCCAAACCCAATGCACACCCCTATCCACATTGTCAAATAATCAATATTAAACTTATTTGAATTTGTATTCTATAGCTATCTTATTGAGACGTGTAGGGATTTAAACGAGTCGAATAATATCGAATGACA
The DNA here is from genome assembly GCA_003313485.2 of Penstemon barbatus. Lineage (NCBI taxonomy): Eukaryota > Viridiplantae > Streptophyta > Magnoliopsida > Lamiales > Plantaginaceae > Penstemon > Penstemon barbatus. Next base: position 40,653,028 of record CM064884.1, on the reverse strand, counting down.
CATTGTTAAAGCTTTATTTTAATTTTATTGACCTTGAAATTTTGTGTTTGAGCTCGGTTTGATTGTTTAACGAACTAAGCTCAAACGATCTTTTATCGAACAAACTCGAGTCGAGTATCGAATAGCTTAAAATTTTACATGTATTATTCTCAATTTTTAACTTATCGAATCGAGCTCGAACCGAGCTTCAAAAGTTATCAAACGAAAAATGATGTTGAAGCTTATTTGTGTGGCGAAACGAGCTCAAACGAACTTTTATCAAATGAGTTCGAGTTAAGTATCAAATAGTTTAATTATATTTTAATCCATGTGTATAAATATATAATTAACCGCTACGCCCTTGACATCCTCAATTAGAATATATATCCTTAATTATATATATATATATATATATATATATATATATATATATATATATATATATATATAAATTGTATAATATTTTTGCATTAATATTTATTTAAGTAAGAAAATGTTAATTTAACGATTTAGTACAACATAAGTGATAAACACTCTAATATAAAAATTTAAAATGAAATTCTTTTAAATATCATGCTATTACCAAAAAAAAAAATTAAATTAAATTGCATCTTAATATGATTGAATAAAAAATACTTGATTTAGCTAATAACTTAATTTTAATTTGGCTAAAATAAAAAAATATAAAGAATATTAAATAATTTTAAGACATGCATAACTTCAAATTTTCATGGAATATAAATGCGCAATAAAGTCATTTATTGAAACTAAATGTCTCATATTGGTTGAAAACAATAGTTAAGTCCACCTTATAAGGTCTTGGGCAATCCTCACCTTACAAGCTAACTTTTGAGGTTGAGTTAGGCCCAAGCCAAGTAAGTGGACTTAGCCCAATTCATGTGGTGAATTCTAATATGGTATCAGAGCCCTAGGTTGAAGTGAGCCACCTCCTTCCGTGATGGGCTCTTCCTTGCGCGCATGATGGGGTTTATTCGTCACCCACACGGTCTGGGAAATCCGCGTGTTGAGATCCACACGGTCTGGGCAAATCTGCGTGTTGGACTCTTACCCACATGGTAATAATTCATAAATATTGGGCTTTAATATGTCACGTGTTGGGCTTGTTTCACCCACACATTCAGTCAGTCCACACGTGAAGGGGGAGTATTGAGACTAGATGTCCCACGTTGGTTGAAAACAATAGTTAAGTCCACCTTACAAGGTCTTGTCCAAGACCTTGTAAGGTGGACTTAACTATTGTTTTCAACCAATGTGGGACATCTAGTCTCAATACTCCCCCTTCATGTGTGGACGGGCTTAATGTCTGGGTAAAACAAGCCTAACACGTGACATATTAAAGTCCAATATTTACGAATTATTAGCATGTGTGTAAGAGTCTAACACGCGAATTTTTCAAACCGTGTGGGTGAAGAATAAACCCATCATGTGTGGGTGAATTCTAATATCATTATTATTTAAATTCATGATCAAAACTCATATTCCAATCTAACCGCACTATGTAAAACCCAATTATTTATTGATCTCTTATCTTAAATCACTTTACCCAAAAAAATGGGAAGGACCTAAAAACACAAAAAGACATTTTAAGGTGTTTATAACAGATACAACTCTGTTACAAGCACGTGTCATTTTAAAAATACAACAACATGCGATTTTTTTGTGTGGCTGTCCAATCTCTATACGTATTCCAAATAGAAATTAAATGAAACTAAAACGGTCTTTCACTTTGGACAAAATTGGACCCAAGCTAATTTCAGGTAGCTGGGTATAAAACTTTTGTAAATCTACTTTTTCTATACATCCATACAGCTGTTTTCAAATACATAGGGATTAACCGATTAATTATTTTAATAAAGGGAGGTTAATTTGGACATATACTCCTCAACTATGTCATAGGTACATCATATTTGTTACATATAGTTCCAAATAATCCTTAAACTCATTTATTATTCTTCTGACATGCATTAATGATTTTAATGATCTATAGTTGAAATTAAACAAGCTCAACTCACTATCAAAAAAATTGATATCTTGGACCGTATTCATTATATTTGTAATTGTTAGTCAAAGGAGAAATCATTACAAGTAGATTACAAAAACCCAAGATCAAGATTACTAATTTAGATTTAAAAAAAATAAATAAAGAGATAGATATAAAAATCAACTATTAAAATACACGTGCTTCTCATGAATTTGTGTTCATATTATGAGAATAAATTGGGTTAATAGCAATTTAACTCAAATTAAAAATAGACAATTTAGTTTCTTGTATAAAAAAATATCTAAGAAATCTTCCTCTTAAATTTGAAACTACCTTGGGGAGATGAATTGCTAAAAGTTATTAGATATGATTAAGGTTATAATTGTCTTTTCAATAATTTCTTAGACTTGAATAACACCATACATGCTAAGAAAGCATAGCTTTCGTTTTATTTATTTCACCAGGAAGTTGTCTACTTATCTTTCTTGGAAAAAAAAAATTATCCATTAAATATAAGGGAAAATGCAAGATACTTCCCTGTGTTATATTAAAACTGATCCTGTAAATTTTTATTGCGTTAAATTTTCTTGTGTTTTCAAAAATCCTGCAAAAAATACACAATTTGTAAAAAATAGGTCGTTTTGATCGGAATATTTCAAGAAATTATTTGTAAAATACTTCAAATTGGTCCCTAAAACTTTACGTAAATTTTTTTTTAAAAATTATTTCTTGAAATATGTCGATCCAAAACGGCCTATTTTTTACAAATTGGGTGTTTTTTGCAGGATTTTTAAAATCACAAGGAAGTTCAGCACAATAAAAATTTTACTGGGTAGTTTCTTGCAAATTTAGTATAACACGGGGGAGTATTTTGCATTTACCCCTTAAATATCTCTCAAATTTATCAAAATTATAGGAAAAGTTTTCAACTACCTTTTTTTCCCTCACCAAAATATTGACACTCCATCGATTTTCATGCTTGGTAAAATGGTCTTTTTTTGTGATGAGTTGTATTTGGTCAAATTTAAAGAAAGGATGGATCAATTCAAGCACAATAAAAAGGGGCTAATAACAACATTTTCACATTGCTTATAAACCACGTTTCTCCCCCTACCCATACCCCCACCCCCCTCCTAAAACACCAAGTATTTATTGGCCTTCATTTCCAGATGCTGCTTTTATTTTATAAATAACTTCTTTCAGCTCTAATTTAATTTTCCATGGCTTCTCTTTCCCTTTTTCTCCATGCTTCCCATTTCTTTCTCACTTTCCCTTAACTTTTCTAAAATTCCAGCATCAATTTGTTTTTTGCATGATTACTTGCTTGATTTAGAATCCTCTGTTTAAATTTCTCAAAGTTGAAAACTGTTTGGCCAGAACCCAATTTCCATCAACTTTTACAAAGTATTCATTCATTATTAAGAACCAAAGAAGTTGATATTTTCAATACCAGATCAATTACCAAGTCAAAAAAAAAAAAAGACAAAAAAATGGAGAACAATTGTGGAATTGTTAAACATGAAGATCAAATGGAACTGCCTCCTGGATTTCGATTTCACCCCACCGATGAAGAACTAATTACTCATTATTTATCAAAAAAGGTTCTTGATTATAATTTCTCTTGTGTAGCCATTGGAGATGTGGATATGAACAAGGTTGAGCCTTGGGAATTGCCATGTAAGTTTCTCCAACCAAAAAAAATTTCTTTCAATTCTGTTATTTTATTGAGGAGCTAAATGCAAAAACACCCCTCACATTTTTCTAACAATCAAAACCCCCATATGTTCTTTTTTTATTAGCAAAAATACCCACTTGAAATTTCTTCATAAATCCCAGCGAGGATTTTGTCAAATTATTAAGTGAATATGAGGGTTGTTGCCATTTTTTAAAGTTAACAGTGGGTTAATAGTCATTTTGGCTTAATATCAGTAGAGGGAGATTTTTGCTAATGAAGATAGAACAAGAGAATTTCTAAAAATTAGATAAAGTATAAGGGGTATTTTTGCATTTCACTATTTTGTAAAGATATTTGACTTTATTGTACTAATTATTTAAATTCATTCCTTCATTATTTTTCATAAAGGGAGAGCAAAATTGGGTGAAAAAGAATGGTATTTTTTCTGTGTGAGGGACAAGAAATATCCAACAGGGCTCAGGACCAATAGGGCTACTGCTGCAGGTTATTGGAAAGCTACTGGAAAAGATAAAGAAATTTTCAGAGGGAAAACTCTTGTGGGCATGAAAAAAACCCTTGTTTTTTACAAGGGAAGAGCTCCTAAAGGTGAAAAATCCAATTGGGTCAATCATGAATACAGATTAGAAGGCAAATTCTCTCCTGATAATATCCCCAAAGCGGTTAAGGTAATATAACATTTTGATACGTTTTCATCGAAAACACTAAGATATTTCTGTTTTTGAGTTAATTGAAAAAAAAAATATAGAGTAATACAACATTTGTTTTTATACATATGGAATCAAGCCTTTAAAAACAACATTTGATATAGCAATTTGATACAAATTTAGTTTGTCGTCAAATATTTAAGTAATTATTTTATATCTTGATAGTTCGAATATGCTAGAGCTACAATTATTCCTCAATTTGATATTATATTTAAGGAATTGTTCGAGTTTGTTGATAAATTAATAAAAGAATGAGTTACACTCGAACCCCTGAGATTTATCGTAATTACAAAGAATCCCCTGTGGTTCCAAAATATTTTTTATGGACGATCAAATTGTGGCATCAAATGTCTTGGTACCAAAATTTTCATGAAATTTTTGAAAAAGTTTCTAACATTTAATTGATGGAAATATACCACAAAACGAAATTATAATCTGTTATATCATTTTCAATTCATCATCCCCTGTTTCTACTTCCCCTGTGTCCAGTTCCTCTGTTTTTAAACTAATGAATTTCCATTTTTATCCCCAACAGAATGATTGGGTGATAAGCAGGGTATTTCAAAAGACTTCTGGTGGGAAAAAAGTTCACATATCAGGTCTAATGAGAATGAATTCATTAGGAAATCAATTGGATTTATCATCACTCCCTCCATTGATGGAGCTCGGTGAACCCGAATCGAGCCACGTGCACTGCTTCTCCAATCCCATTAATGTTGCTCCTCAAAAGAGCCAAGAAAATATGATCACTAATTATTTCAACAATCCCATTTTATCTTCCTCTATTAATAATAACATTCCTAGTGATTCTTTTTCAACTAGTCCATTTCAATTGGGACAATTTTCTCAAATTCAAAATGGGTCAGGATTTCAGTTCTCGGGTTCGATTCAAATGCAGGATCCTTCGATTTTGAGGAATTTGTTTGGGAATTATGGGCATGATATGAACAATGGATTGAGAAAAGAGAAAGAAATGGTGATGAGTGTATCTCAAGAAACTGGTGTAAGCACTGAAAATTCTTCTATTGTGTCTGATCATGAAATGGGAAAGAGATTATTTGAAGAACAAGAAGGGCCACATGATTTGGATTGCATTTGGAGTTATTGAAATTGATTTCTTGAAAGAAAAAAGGAGTAAAATAAGTTGTAATATATATAGAGTTAAGAAGAAGAAGAAGGTAGGAAAATTAGAGGTATATTTGTGTTTTTTTATTTTTATTATTGTCATTAGGAAATTAATGATTGTGTGTGCATAGTATCTATTAAACTTGTAGTTGAACTGAGGATTGATATTTATCTGACACTAAATAATTATCGTTGTAATCATGGGTTAAATTTTCATTTTTTTTGGTATGTATTATAACTAGACTTTTGTCTTTGTTGTATGTTTTAGTTAGTTGAAACATTTGATTAAAAAACAAATTAAAGAAACATGTGAAAGTAGACACTGCTCTATGTTTTTGTTTTGATTAGCTAACATAGTAACATACAAAGTCTTCGGAATTGTTTGGAGCTATCTTCTAGGTAGTGCTTTATGGACTTACTGAGCAACATGTGTTGGTCTCTAATTAGTTTTGAATTAATATATTGAATATTGATGATCCCCCACTTGACACATGTTGCTCACTAAAGTCCAGAAGGCACTACTTAAAAGGTAACTCCGAATAATTCAAGTCTTCTTGGTGTTCTTCGAAAGAAACATATTAAATTTTGATGTATATTTGTAATTTGTTTTAGTTTTGTGTTTCTTTTTTCCTTTTTCCAGGGTGTTTGTGATAGTATTGAATGGTATATTGTATATTGTTTTGGTTATGGTTTGGTGACATGTGAAATCAAGTTGGTGGCTAAGTGATGTATCCATTTGGTTTAATAATGAATCTTCATTTATTCGAGGGTTACATCATTGAATACATGATCTTCATCTCATCTCCCAATTTTTTTTTATTATCTTAAGCCTGAGTGTAGCCAATTTTATTCTACTTTCTGCGGCTAATTCCATATACCATGAATTATTTTTGCATCATTTTGCTGAGTCAGTTTGAAATTGCAATGAATTGCAATGTTTAAGTCAAGAAAAATACAATATATAAATACAAAAGAGTAAATCGTGCTTTTGGTCCTTATAGATTAATTTTTGCACTTTCGTCCCTTTTAAATTTTTTGTAGCAGATTGGTCCCTTTTATCAATGTAGTATATCACATTCGTCCCTCTTAAATTTTTTGTATCAAATTAGTCCCTTTTATTAATGTAATGTAACACATTAGTCCCTCTTAAATACAAAATACATTACTTAAATTCAAAATATATTCTAAAGTGGACGAAAATTAATGTATTTTGTATTTAAGAGGGACTAATATGATAAGAGCGACGAATTTGCAACAAAAAATTTAAGAGGGAAGAATGTGTTATAAGATGGATGGATGTGATACATTACATTGATAAGATGGATCAATCTGCTACAAAAAATTTAAGAGGGACGAAAATAAAAAATTTGAACCATAAGAGGACCAAAAATACTATTCACTCTATTTATACACACTTTATACCATCTAAAGTCATCTTCCATCTTCCAAAGGCTCATTCAAATCTTTGGGTGTGATCATGTTTCATCTTTGCTAAAGTATGAGTGTATTTATTGTCATATTTATGTGGTGTACGTATTTTACATTACACATCCAGTGGTTTCATATAAGTCTTCTACAATCTTCAATTATTAAATCAAAATGATGCAATCCAGTGTCCGATCCTTTGATCAAGATGGGAAGTACATTATGAATTGATACATCTAAGCGATGAAATCCAATTATATAATACAAACCAAGACGATAGAAAAGAATACGGAAGCCTATATACAAATGTGGATAAATTCTTAGATTTTTAGATGGAATCACAGACATGAAAACCAAAGACTTACATAAAAAATCAATTGACTTATACTTGACAAGGAATCAAAAGCTTATTCAAAAGTTAAAGTGCATATATGAGGATATATGTATCTATGTCAAACGAGTTCTCAAGATCCATACATTATTGGATTGAAAACTTGTTAATAGCTAGTTGCTGACGTGCGATTTAGTTGTGTGGTTCTTACTTTCTTGAAATGCAAAGCGTCATTTACTTGATCAAAACATGTCATGACACGTGACATATTTCAAACGACCGTCTTTGCATTATAGGATAATATGATTTGATTATTTAAACACATCAATTTGACACAAAATATAATGCAATTAACAAATAAAATAAATATTAGAAATTAATTAAAATAACTAGAAATTTGAAAATTTAATTTAGTTGAATTATACAAAATAGAAAACTTCAAATAATAAATAATACGTAATTTACACGTGTTATCAACTTATTATTTAATTGAGCTCGAGCATAATTTTATGTAACAATTATGCTTTTTTTGTTCCAAAAGATGAAATCGCTCACCCCGGGCGCCCCTCACCCCCTGCCCGACGGGATTGTGAGAGGAGGTAAATCATGGTGACTCAACCGGCAACAGAGGCTGGGACCAGTGCTCACTGCGCACAAGGAGCCCCCCTCATTTTTTGAGAGGTTGCTCCCACACTACAGCTGGTGAGGTTCGATCCTTGGTCTCTTGTTCCAAATTTCACCTCTGAGATCAGTTGAGCTGCCCATGCGGACTACTATGCTGTTTTTTTAAATTACACGAGCCGCATCAGTTGGATGAACCAACCAATAGGGCCCTTAATAAAAATTTCATACATGCAGCCCTTGGTATACATTTGGCACCACTAAAACTTTATAGAAGTGGTTTGTTACAATGTCACAACCATTTTAATTCCTAATCTCAGGTTTTCTTTAATTACGATAAACTTTAGAGGATATGAGTGTAAACCATCCTTTTATTTAACTACAATTTTTTCCATCGAATTTATTATAAAAGGACCTTAAACTTATACATCATCGTATTTTGAGAAACAGACCAAAGCTTATTCTCCTTTCTTCGGCTCATTGCATACTAATTTGTAGTTTAATTAATTGCGGTACTCCAACTGTTTGGGGATACTCTAAGGTGACTCTCAGCCGTTGAGAGTCACCATAATTGTTTGTCAAATGTATGGCCCGTACGAACCCCTCATAATTCAAAATTACCATAGTATCCCTTAACTCAAAAAACAATCCACCAACCAAACCACCATCACCGCCGCCTAGCCTCACCACTCCAACCAAACCCTAACCCAAAACCACCATGCTGCCGCCATACCAGCAGCAAAATCAGTAAATTGAATGAAGCACACTTGCCTTCGGAGGAAAAGATGAAGAATTGAGCTAAAAAACAAGCTTAAACCCGAAGAATTCAACAACCCAAAAATGTTCTTCGTGGCCCGAATCTTCAAATCCACTAATTCCAAGCTGGAAACACGAAATTGAAGTCGGCCAATGCGTTTAAGGAAACGCAACGAAATATGGAGAAATCAACAGCCCGAAAATGTTCTTCATGGCCCAAATCTTCAAATCCACTAATTCCGAGCTGGAAACACAAAATTGAAGCCAGCCAATGCATTTAAACAGCTCCAGAAACAGAAACCCGGAAGGAAACGCATCGAAACGTGAAGAAATTGAAAACTAAACTTTTTTTTTGATTTTTTATAGATCTGAAAATTAACAACGAAAAATAAAGAGAAACGAAAAATTGAAACCACCAACGTAATCCTGATGAAGAGACGAAGAGAATGAGACTAATCTTGTAAAAATCCGTTGAGAAACGAAATAAATCAGTCGCCGGCATGAAATCTGGGAAAGGGAGAGAGAAAAAAAATGATAGGGACAAATCGAAAAATTAAGAAAGTGTAAGGGGCATTTTGGTCATCATGGTGTGTACATTATCTGGGTATATACACACGTACACACCATACACCATTTTTAGGCAAAAATGTTGCTGACTCTCGAATGTGAAAGAGTCAGAATATAATGTCCCAATTGTTTGATCTATTTCAATAGAGAATTGCAAAACACTTACAAAACATCGGCCGTACGAACATAAATTGAACCTCACCAATTTAAGGGTGAGCTTTCGGTAAAAACCGGATCGAATTGTACCAAATTTCGGTATTCAGATCGTACCGTGAAAAATCGAATTGTATGCTTTTATTTGGTAAAAAAACCGAAAACTTTGTTTGGACTTTTAAATTTTCTGAAAATTTGGGCTTTTGCTTTTGGTTGGGCTAATCTTGACTATACTGGTTATTCAAACAAATGAATTCCAAACTTGTGAGCAAATAAATTGACAAACCAAGGAGCTCACATGTTCCTATAAGTTACAACTGGGACAATTTTTGTTATCAAAATCAGATATTACATTACATTGTAAACGCGAAAATATATTTGTTGGAAATTTGTGAATATTTAAAATATTTTTTTGTGGAAAAAACACTTTGATTAAGTCAAAGTTTTTCCATAAGATAGGCCCACATTTTTATTTTACAAAATCAGTTCCACTTTTGGCTCCAACAAACCCACTATGTATCCGAGTCAAATTTGATATTAGATAAAACTTTATAGTTAAATAGATAAACTCACATTGATTTTGATCTGATAATCCTATGTTCACACTTTAACTGAACCTTGATTTGCTCAATTTTTGTTATAATATTTACCTATAAATAGAAAGGTTTATGTCACGAATTGAAACACAATGAAATTGAAATAAAACCCACTTGCTATCTGTCAGAAGCTTTGCAACATTTTCTCTTCCAATTAAAAAAAACTTTAGTTAGTTATTCCTCCACTACCGAATTTTTTTTTTTTTTATAGCTTGCATTAAGTTTAGCCAAAAATCAATTACATTTGCTTCATCCGAGAAAAGAAAAAACAAAAAAAAACTCTCTTCATCAAGTATTAATTTTTAGTTTGATTTACGACATTCCAAGCAGTTATTTGATTAGGAGTGAAAGTATATCCAAGTTTAGAGTGTACTAAAATTCGAGACAAGACGAAATCTGGGGTGTCTTTTTTTTTTTTTTTTTTTTATCTTTTTATCTTGGGGCAATCGAAGCTATACACTGCTAGCACACAAATCCGAGCAGAGCCGTGAAATTTACCTAAAGAGAGCATGGTCCGTGACTCAACCTGATTTCGGTAACATTGTTCTGGTTAATTTATTTACTTGAATTGCAATTTACAAATTGTATTTCCAACAATTTTAGGAAAATCTTTTGTATTCTGCTATATCTGAAAATACTGCAATCAGTCTTAATTAGCCTTTCCGTCTTGAGGGTTTATACTTTAAACGTTGGAAATAAAAGATGTTATTTTTTCTAACCATGAAAAAGATTGCTTATACTTTTACTAGTGAAAAACCTACCTTACCCTCTGCACCTAGAAAAAATATTATTAAAGAGTATGTTTTACATCAAGTAATGGTAAATGTCTATGTTGATACGCTGTTAGTCTGTTAGTAAAGATTTTAAGGTTAAGTTGATATATGTTAGATTGCTTACTTAACTCGATAACTTACTTGTTAATTCTTTGATGTTTCGAGTAGGCCATCAAATGGCTACAAAAGTTTGGCATTTAAGAATGATTATTATAAATTGTTAAGTCATGAGTCCAGGTAGGCATGGAAAAGAATCAGTGGTAGCGTTTGCCTACTCCGCCATAATCAATTAGTAAGAAGCCAAGCCTTGTCAGGACATTAATCCATATTTCATAACAATAATAATATGTCCATTTTAAACCGCTATGTTTGCTCGCACAGACATTGACACGCCCGCACTCACTTTATTATACATCGAGTCAATTGCATCGAGCCAATTGCACATCGAGGTACGCCAGACAAAATTTTACACTAACGATATTATGGCACGTCTAGTGGGACTTGATAATCTATTTGCCAAATTCAATTGTTTGATGCTAATTGCCTGATATTTTGTTGTTGTCAGATGTTTCCACAGATAATGCGAAAGACACGATCTAGCCTGACAAGAACACATTCTGACCTTACGCATTCATTGGCTGTCCCGCTAACAATGGAAGGGGTCGATAAGATAGAGGAAGTGACAGAAGAGGTCCACAACTTCACAAAGTACCTCAAAGCAAAGGAGGTAGAGTGGTCCAATGTGGTTAGTAAATTTGAAAATATGCTGGGCTCGGCCACATCCGCCAGTCAGGCCAACACGGAGGCCAGCAACACCGTGAATACTTCTCTGACACGTCTGGAGTAAAAAATGGACATGCTAGCTGAAAGCATTAATATTTTGGCCAACAGGATACAAACGTAGGCCTGGACAGGGCTGCCCAAGAACTCCATCGACAAAGGCAAGGGACCCGCGATACATATCGGGGGTAGTGGATCACGGGATGAATCGCCCTACAAACAGGGCAACGAACAGAGCAATGTCCCCGAAAAGAAAGGAAGCACCTCTCGACCTAGGTATCAACGCCCTAACTCGGGGGGCAGGTCGGAAGAGGAGCGATCGGAGACCATGGGATATGGTCCAGAAGGACATCAGGCCATTTCATCGGCCTATGAGAGAGTGAATCGGGCCGTAGAAGGTCAAGATGACCTATTGATAGTGAATCATGCTCAGGAGATGTTCATGAGAAAGCAGGGTAACAGGGCATCGAGGTACAATAAACCTCATCCAGAATACATTGCTCAGGTGCCGTTCCCAGTGAATTACAGGGCACCTAGCTTTACTTTATTTTCGAGAGAAGGACCTCAATACGCCACCGAGCATCTAGCTCGATTCTCACTAGTATGTGGCAATTTAAGCAACGAGTTAAAGTTAAAGTTATTCCCAAACTCACTCACAGGCATGGCGTTCCATTGGTACGCCAACTTAAAACCTGGATCGGACCCAGACTGGCCATCCATGGAAAAGGTGTTCGTTATGAACCATTACCAGACCCCCGCTCGAAGCGTCTGTCATCGAGCTGTCCAACATGAAGCAACTGACGGGGCAATCTGTAGTATACATGAAGAAGTTCATCATACCCAGGGGATTCTGTGCCATCCCTTTACCAGAAAATGAATGTATAAAGATTGCCATCCATGGCATGCACTTCGAATTGAGGAAAATTATGATGGCGCAATATCATGAGGATTTATTTGAACTGATCGATCATGCGGTCAGATACAAAAGAGTATTAAGGTATGAAAACGGGCGACATCCCAGGGGAAATTATTACCAAGTGGGAATGGCAGACTCTAATGAGGACCCAGTGAGTAGATCGATGGAACAACCAAACATTGAAATTGGGTTGACTGAGGTAGTCTGCCCGAAGAACACAGTCTGTCAGGCTCTTGCAAAGCCAAAAGAGCCCCAATCAACCGTCAAGGTGCCTAACAGCCTGGTATGGAGAGACGCAGAGTATAAAACAGACTGGGAGAGACGTTACTCATTTGACGTCTCCAAGACTGAAGCCATCTTCGATCAACTCTTGGCCGACAAGATCCTCAGGCTAAAGGGAGATAATGTGATACCGTCTCCGATGAAAATTGCAGGTAAGACATACTGTAAGTACCATGACGTATGGACTCACTCTACGAACGAATGTCTCGTTTTAAGATGGATGGTGCAATACCACCTTGACAAGGGCATCTTGAGGTTCGTCCCAGATTGGAAAATTACCAAACCGATGACGGTTGACACTAATCCCTTCCAGCAGAACGAGGTGGGGATAAATATGGTGGGGACCACAAGTACGACAGAAGAGCAATATGTAAAGGGGGACCCATGTCACTTGTCCTCATCGATGAATATGCAGATGGGACTATGTGTTAGGTGCCAAGTTGACTTGGCAACAATACCAATGTTTGTGAACCCAGGCATATATGGTTAGTGCATGCCTTGGCCAAATGCTACACAAGGAGCATATCCCTCTCAGGTAATGCCACAACATCAAGTTCAGGTAATGCCACAACATCAGGTTATACCACAGTATCAAGTGATGGCACCCCCTCCAGTGCCAGCGCTTTTGCCAGTACAGGTGACACCATCGACGGTGGAACCACGTCGAGACCAGGTCACACCTAAAATGCCCCGACAGGCACAGGAGGGCACCTATCTCTGACCCTGTGGCTTCGACTAGTGCCGTATATGCTTGGGTTCACAAACAATAGTACTGTTGCCAAATCAGCTTGGCACCTAGCACACAATCCCATTTGCCTATTCATCGCTGAGGACGAGTGACGTGGGTCCCCTTCTACGTATAGCTCCTCTGTCGCATTTGTGACTGTCACCATATTTATCCCCACCTCGTTCTGCTGGAAGGGATTAGTATCAACCGTCATCTGGTTGGTAATTTTCCAGTCTGGGGCAAATATCAAAATGCCCTTATCAAGATGATCTTGTACCATCCACCTGAAAACATTCGTTCGTAGAGTGAGTCCATACGTCGTGGTACTTGCAATATGTCTTACCTGAAATTTTCATTGGAGACGGTATCACGTGGTCTCCTTTTAGCTTGAGAATCTTGTCGGCCAAGAGTTGATAAAAAATGGCCTCAGTCTTGGAGACAACAAACGAGTAACGTCTCTCCCTGTCTGTTTTATATTCGGCATCTCTCCTTACCAAGTTGTTTGGCACCTTGATGGTTGTTTGGTGTTCTTTCGACTTTGCAAGAGTTTGACAAACAGTGTTCTTCGGGCTGACCACTTCAGCCAACCCGATTTCAATACTTGGCTGTTCCATTGGCCTGTTTACCTGATCCTCACTAGAGTCTGCCATTTCTACTTGATAGTAGTTTCCACTGGGCTGTCGCCCGTTTTCATCCGTTAGAACTCTTTCATATCAGACTGCGTGATCGGTCAGTTCAAACAAATCCTCATGATATTATGCCATCATGATTTTCATCAGTTCGAAGTGCATGCCATGGATGGCAATCTTGATACATTTTTTTTCTGGCAAAGGTATGGCACATAATCCACTGGCCCTGATGAACTTTTTCATGTATTCCTCCATAGACTTCCCCGTCAGTTGCTTCATGTTAGACAGCTCGATGACAGATACTTCTAGTGGGGCTTGGTAATGGTTCATAACAAATACCTTTTCCATAGATGCCCAATCAGGGACCGATCCTGGTTTCAAGTTGGCGTACCAGTGGAACGTTATGCCTGTGAGTGAGTTCGGGAACAACTTCAACTTTAACTCATTGCTTCCACATTCTAGAGAGAATCGAGCCAGATGCTCGGTGGCAGACTGGGATCCTTCCCCCAAAAATAAAGTTGGGTGCCCTGTAGTTCATTGGGAATCCTTCCACATTCTGGATGAGACTTGTTGTACCTCGATGCCCTATTCCCTGCTTTCTTATGAACATCTCTTGAGCCTGATTCACTGTCAAGAGATCATCCTGACCTTCTACGGCTCGATTTACTCTTTCGTAGGCCGATGAGACAGCCTTTTTTTCCCTCTGGACCATATCCCGGTCTCCGATCGCTCCTCTTTCGACCTGCCCCCCGAGTGATAGGATAGTGCCCAGCAAGCCAGTTCATTTTAGCTTGTAATATGTCTATTCTGTAAATAACAATCTTTGATTCTATAATTAATATGCACGTTTATTTATATATGTATAGAATAAACAATAGTCAACTTCATCTCTCGCGAATACATTTAAGCGATTGGATGAAATCCTTAGATCACATTTAGACTATGGGACGATTCACTTCTGTATTGAGTGCAATCATGAAACAGTCTCTAAGGTCGTGATCTTAAAACACGTTCCAAGTCATAGATTCCGAAACGAGACAGGGTATCGAAGGAATCGTCAAGACTTGTACAAATATGCATGATTCAGATGGAGTGAATTTGAAGCGTTTCATGAGCAAGGCATTTGAGGCCAGTGCATATGAGTAGGTGGTTCGATAGATGATCGAAAGCATCGAACGACCCGAACAGAGAAACCCATTATGGAAGCGCATGACGCATATCGGTGATGGGATGTTTCTCAAGACTTATAATAGTGTACGATTTAATCCTTAGACTTGAGGTGCTAGGGCGAATTCGGTGCATGAGTTTGCATACTTAGATCTAGGTATAGATCACGTAGCTTGATCATAACATGCCTAGGTTGGGTGCGTATAGTTGTGTACGCGAGTGGTTAGTACCAATATGGAATCTACCGACTCATCGTAATGGATGAGGGAATTTCCTATACGATTCTTAGATAATATATCCGAGGAATCTGCGGCCGCAGTCGGTGACGGATTTGGAAAGGGGTTTCCAAATTTAGCACTCACACTGGAATATTATCCCGAATTAGAAAGTATAGTTATGGAGACAAATTTAGAGGTGTCGATCAATTCACACACCCTAAGTCTTGATCGGGAAATTAAGTCGATAGAAGGTCCGTATGTACATGGCATTTATAAGAGGTAAGGTTCACAAATATCAATTCACCTGAAGTTGGGCTTCATGAGGCTAGACATCGACCATGAAGTGTGGGTACTCCTGAGTTGATAAGGGAGATTGATTCTAGGAGTGGTCAATTAAAAGGGTTTAATTGATCGGAGCATTTAATTGCTCATAAATTAAATCACGAGGAATTCGTGGGCCTACTGCCAACTGATGGTGAACCTAGAGGGTCACACACAATACAGTTGGACAATGACAGTTATAAAAGGAAATAATTGATTTAAAAGTAATTAAATCAATTAATGAATTAAAGTGTTAATTCAAGTGGGAGACTAATTAATTAAATAATTAATTAATTAAGAGAGATATTAATTTATTAATATGGACTGGATTAGAGGCTTGCAAGACATGAACCTTTAATTAAAAGCCCATAAGGAGTCTTGCAAAGCTAGGTCTTGAGGGAGGTTTATAAATAGAGTTCAACTTGAGCTTACAAGACAACACCCTTGCACAAGAAACCCTAGCCGCCCCTAGCCCTAGCCGCCGCCCCAATCTTGCGCGCCAACCCTAGTCGCCGCTGCCACCCTTGGCCGTGAGTTGCCCTGCGCCGCCGCCGCCCCTCTCTTGTTCTCCTTGTGCTAGATCTTCCTCTGCAAGTAGATCTAGATATCCTTTTACTGACAAACCTTCAAGATCCAGTTCGTAGCCTAAGATCTGAAGGTGTCACTACAATCCAACTGGTGTGGATCAACTCTGGAGGTGAGACAATTGGATCACTGCCTGTGAATCAGAAACAAAACCGGAGGTTGCCACCACCTTGCCTGTGGTGAGGTAAAAATCGCATAACCCCCTATTTTGTATTGTTATTGTTTTTTATTCAGCCCTTTTTGCATACATAAGATGGATTAATGATTTATGGGCTATGGGTATCTTGGAAATTTTTTAAATTCCGCACTTTTGTTGATCTGTCGACCGAGATATCCCAACACTGGTATCAGAGCCAACTCCATTATTATTATGTGAAAAAGGCCTGAACATAATAAAGTGTTTATGTATGTATTTGATTATAAATATGAATACATGTGATTATTATGTTTTGAAAGTGTTTATGTATGTATTTGATTATAAATATGAATACGTGTGATTATTATGTTTTGTGAATTGATTCTTACTTGTTATGACTAGATCTATGATTGGGTAAAACTGCTTTTTCAGATCTGTGGCGAATTTATAGTTTTTGAAAACTTCAGGACTCTTTGTGCTAAAAATCGAAAATCATGAAAATTAGGGCTGGAAATTTCATTTTCTGTTCCTGAAATTTTTTGATAAATTTGGACTGTTTTGCAAATTCTGGTCGCACATAATGTTTGGGTCATTTTGCAATTGTCGAAAGTTAATGGGCTGTTTTGTAATTTCCGAAAGTTCAGGGGTCTGTTTTCAAAATAAAAAATTTTCTGGATTCAAAATTTTATTTTCTGGTCTGCTGGCTGATTTGGTTTTGGGGGTGTTTTGTAACTTTTTCAAAACATTGGGGTCAAAAGTGCAATTTACGAAAGTTGAGGGGCCAAACTGCAATTTTCAAATGTTGAAAAATAGAATCTGTTTTCAAGCAGAAAATTTATTTTTGTTTACCCGAAAATTAATTTTGTCATAATTAGTAGTGACTAAAAAGTAAGAATCATAGAAAGTTAGTTTTAAAAAGTTATTTTAAAATTAAGAAAGAAATACGTAAAAGTTGTTTGCATGTTTCTTGCTCTACGTGAACTGTTTACGTGGTTTTTCGATCGCGCCGAGCCTTGACCTTAGGTTAGATGTGATTGGTTTAATTTAATGTATGGTTTTTATTGGGCCTGCGAGCCTGTAATATTTTTGGGCCACTTTAATAGAATAGGGTTTTACTGCTTTATTAGTCTAGGATGAAGGCTCGTTGCAAGCAAGGTGGGAGCCCAAGAAGATATGAGGGCCATGTATGCATGGTAGTTTATAATATAGAATAGGCCCGTTTGAGAACCCTTTAGATTGACCAATTGGGTCAACGTCATGGCTCGCTGATGGCCCACATAGAAGGCTCCCGATCGAAAACATATTGTGGTAATGTGCATGCTAGGCTTGTATGGCTTTTATTTATTTGTCGATTTAAATTTAGCTTGTTTGAGATGCGCGCTAGAATCTAGATCGTAAATAAAAGATAAAGCATAATTTACACGGTGAGATATCGAGGAGAGTTAGTATAACTTTCAAACCCGGAATTTCCCTCTCGAATTTAATATTAAGTAATATTGGGTACATTTAAAACGAAGTTTTAAAGATCCAAACCTTCCATCAATAGGAACTAGTGTATGTTGTTTACTTATTGATCCAGAGTCTGACACCCGAGTCAAAGAAAGGGACAATACGCGAAATTCCTTGACTCCTGTTTTTAACTAATCTCGACAAGGGTGAGGACTGGTCGGGATGTGAATATCGACCGATAACTAGTTATGGAGAATTCACGACCGGGCCCGTTGCTCATCATGATTGATGGGTTATACTTAACGATTAGTAACATTTATGATGTAGCAGTGCTAGATAAGTGTGAAAACCGAGGCAAAATAGCTTGAAGGTTGTGTAGTATCACAATGGGTGCTATTAATAGCAGCTGGGACGTCAAGACCTACTAGGAATTAGATTTCCCGAGCAATCAAAGGGGTGATTGTTTCGACAAAATAGTGGGAGAACTTTTTCGAAAACAAGACCAAAATTCGTTAATTATAAGTATTAAGCATAGATCAGTTAGCTAAATGTTGTCTTCTTTCCATTTGTAGATATTTAAGTACAATGTCTAAGAATCCATTATATGTCATCCTCGATGCCAATAAACTGAATGGCTCAAACTTTGTCGACTGGCTAAGAAATTTTAGAATAGTCCTTGACTCCGAGCGACGAAGATATGTGCTCGACACACCTATGCCTGCTGCACCCGCAGCACGAGCTACTGAACGAACCGCCCATGCCAAAAGGGTTGATGATGATCTTCAGGTTCGCTGCCTCATGCTAGCCTCGATGTCGAATGAACAGCAGAAACAGCATGCTGCAATACCGCTTTCTAGAGATATACTTCTCCATCTCCAGCAGATGTTTGGAGAAAGGTCTCGTTCCGAAAGGTTCACGGCCACTAAGGAGTTGTTTAATCTCAAGATGGCTGAGGGAAGCAGTGTCAAGGATCACTGTCTGCGTTTTATCAACCTGGTTGAAAAACTGGGGCGATTGGACATGGAATTGCACGCTGATCTTAGCACTGACCTCCTTCTCCATACGCTGCCTCGTTCCTTTGACCAGTTCATATTGAACTTCAACATGGAGGATAGAAACCTCGCTTTTCACGAACTGACCAATCTGTTGGTCACGGCAAATCAACTCTCAAGAAAGAGAAACCCGTGATGATTGCACACCAATCGAAGGCTGCAAAGCCCAAGAGAGGTAAGAAGAAGAAGAAAGTGTTCGCTTCCAAAGCAGTCACCAAGGTGGTCGAAAAGAAGCGCAAAAGCCCAGAAGACGAATGCTTCCACTGCAAGAAAGCAGGGCACTGGAAAAGGAACTGCCCAGACTACCTGAAAATGGCCAAAGGTATTTTCTTGGTCGAAGTTAATATTTCAATTAACTGTGCATCGGGTGTTAGACACCGCAGCAGGTTCTCATATATGCAATGATTTGCAGGTGATGGGAGCAGTAAGAAACCTGAAGCCCGGGGATAGAATCCTACGCTTTGGTAACGGAGCTAGGATTGCGGTTGAGGCTACATGAGACGTGGAATTAGTTTTAGGGAATTTTACTTTGATTTTAAGAGACTGTTTGTACGTACCAACCATAATTAAGAACATTATTTCTATTCCTTTATTAGAAAATGATGGTTTTAATTTTTCCATTGAGAATGGATCTGTCTGCATAATTAAAGGTGGTTTAACTTATGCTCGTGGTACTTTGATGGATGGTCTATATTCCCTTGAACCTATAAATTCCAACTTCATGCACATTCAATCTAGAAAAAGAAAATATGATAATCAAACTCCACAACTTTGGCACGCTAGACTTGGACATATTTCCAAGCGTAGGATTCAAAAGTTGGTTTCCTTTAAGGCTCTTGAAATACAGAACTTAGATGAACTCCCAACTTACGAATCTTGTCTCAAAGGAAAGATGACAAAATCACCCTTCACAGGGAATCCCGAGTGAACCAAACAGACACTGGATTTAATCCATACTGACGTTTGTGGACCACTGAGTGTCAGTGCGAGAGGAGGATTCTCGTACTTCGTAACATTCACCGATGACTTTAGTCGTTATGGATATGTGTATCTTATGAAACATAAATCCGAAACTTTTGAAAAATTCAAAGAGTTTCGAATGGAAGTAGAGAACCAACTTGGGAATAGTATTAAAGCATTTCGATCTGACAGAGGTGGTGAGTACTTGAGCCAATAATTCATCGATTATCTGAAAGAGAATGGAATTCTCGCGCAGCGAACTCCCCCTAGGATGCCCAAACTCAATGGAGTGTCTGAAAGGAGGAACCGAATTTTGTTAGATATGGTTCGTTCCATGATGAGCTTTGCTGACCTTCCCTTTTCGTTTTGGGGCTTGGCCCTATTAACTGCTTCGAAGATACTAAACATAGTACCTTCAAATTCAGTGCCAACAACGCCGCACCAAGTATGGTATGGTAAAGCACCCGTGTATTCGTACCTGCGAGCATGGGGATCTCCTGCCTATGTGAAGAACAAGAAGGGAGATAAGCTAGATAGTAGATCTAGTTTGTGCAAATTTGTGGGGTATCCAAAGGAATCCATTGGATACCTGTTCTACGATCCTAAAGAACATAATACGTTCGTGTCTAGGAACGCCCACTTCTTAGAGGAGGATTTCCTCACTAATAGAAATGGGATAATCGTAGAACTTGATGAAGTCCAAGAATTGGACCCATCCTCACAAACAGTGGGAGCTGAACCTGAATTCGCTGAACCTACTAGTACACCTATTCTTCGAAGGTCCGATTGAATTCGTAAGGAACCAGAGGGATTTGGTTTCATTCACGAAAACGAGAAGTTGGACAATGATCCAAGGACTTATGAAGAAGCTATGTTAGACATAGATTTGGGTGCGTGGCTCGAAGCCATGCAATCCAAAATGGATTCCATGCATTCCAACAAGGTTTGGTGATAGAAATAGTGTCCTGCAAGCCAGCTGTATGGCTAGTATTTATTGTAATAAATGCGGAACTATTCAATTTTGATTAATAAATGCACTTTATTAAATGGTCATCTTTATCTTATGTAATAATTATCTACGCATAAGGATAGAAGTCCTTAGATCACAGGGCTATGGGACAACCCGTGGACTGATCTCCAAGGCCGTGATCTAGAACATATTCAAGAGTCGTAGAATCCAATCGAGATAGGACATCGTTGGATTCGGTTAGACTCTCACTGTTGTGTGTACTCCGATGAACTGGAGGACGCTGGGGTCCACGAGCGTGACTGGGATAGTCGACACACATAAGTGGGTGGCTTGCTGGGATGGCAAGCGAACTGAATACCCCAATTAGGAAATAACTCACCATGGAAGCGGTAGTCGCATATCGGGGTTGAAGTTATTCCAAATTTATAATAGTATACGAGGAACGATCCCTAACTACTTGAGGTGATAGGGTTTATCTGGTGCGAGAACGTCTATACTTTGATATGAGTTCCGACTGACTGGGGATCGCCAGAAAGTCTCTGTGGACTCATGTTGGGTATAGAGGAACTCGTATGCAGATTCATATCATCAACAAAGGATCCATTGACCCGACTTGATAGGTTGGGAAATTCTCCTATGGATTTCTGTGAGAAATTAATTTTGGTAAAATCCTTGGCCAAGGTATCTGACGACTTTATGTAAGTAGCTCATAAAGATTAAGTCAAAGAGAATTTATTTCGAGACCAGAGTACATAAGGTCAAGACAAAAGAAAAGGGAATCCGATGAAAGACCATACCCTTAAGTCTCGACTGGGAGATTGTTCGATGGAGAGATTATGTCGTATATGGAAATTATAAATGATAAAAGGTTCACTGAATTAATTCACCAGTGATTGGGCTCCATGGGCTTGTGGCTGGACATCGACCGTGGAGTGTGGGAGAATTCCCAAATTGGCAGGGGTGCTAATTTTGGAATGGTCAATCGACAGAGTGTTCGATTGATTTAGAGTAAGTCTTACTCGAATAATTAAATAATATTTAATTATGACCCACGGCCAATTATGTGGTGAACCTAGGGGGCATACACAATACACAAGTAGCGAAAGCGAGGAAATAAGAACGACCGAGTCGACTGGGTCGACTGGGTGAAAAATCAACTGGGTCGATTATATTGGGTGGGTCGACTGGGTCGACCCAAATTGGAACAAAATGGGATCCAATTGGAATTGGATCAGGATCATAAATTAAATTGGAATTTAATTTGTGAAATTAATTAATTAATTAAGTTGGATTTAATTAATTAGAAAAGGATTTTAATTAAATAGACTTAGAGTCTGATTTTAATTAAATGGGAGATTAAGTTAATTAATTGGGCTATTTAATTGGGAGATTAAATTAGGCCTGGTCAAATTAATTAACTGGGCCATGAATTAATTAGGAGACTTGGTCTTCTAATTAAAGAGGGCCATGGCCCATGTAGGAGAGAGAAGACCTAGTCCTAATAGGACTAGGTTAGGGAGATAACTATAAGTAGCTATCTTATAGTTATTTTTCACACAACTCCATATGCAAAAATTGAGCAAGAGCAAAAATTCTCTCTCCCTCTCCCTAGCCAAAGTCGAGAGCAAAAATTCTCTCTCCCTCTCCCTAGCCAAAGTCGACCGAACCCTTCTTCCACTTGGAAGAATTTTTCGTTTTCGAGTTCTGTTCCTGAATCGTTCCTAATTCCTAGTTTATAATACATCTCGTGTTCTAGCTGATCGAGATATATTATTTTCGTGATATTGTGGTGTATCAACTCGTAGAGGCGCAACACGTGGGGCGCTCTTGAGAAGCCTGGATCGATTTTGCTGGAGAAGAATTCAGAGCTCGTTTTGCTAGCCGAGGATTTGCAAGGAGATAGGTATAAACGAGAAAACTTATACTATCGGTTTATTTATATTCATATATATGCAACTAGAGAATATCCTGGAAAGATTCCTTAAGAGGCCCTAAAAGTTTTTATATTCCGCTGTGCCTAGGGCTGTTTATCTTACCGAATCCCAACAGTGGTATCAGAGCCAACTCTAGGTCTTGTATATATATGAATTTGCAAATTCTGTGTTTATTAAATCATATGTTTGATTTATGTGGCTAGTTCTTTAACTTTGCATGTTATAGGACGTATGTTTAATTAACTTGGAGTTAATGTTTAATTTAGGATTCGAAAAATTTTATCATGTTATTTTTAATTTTGGATTGGGATTTTATTAACTGGGTTTGTATAATTAAATCTGTGAGTAATCGAAACAAAGAAATTTTTTTTTTATTAGATCCGACTCGCGGTGGCACGCGGCGGTGCGCAGCAGCGCACCGCGGCTAGGCGGCCACCGCAAGCTGCTGCCAACGGCAGCGTGCTGGCCGCACACGCTGCGCGCAGCAGCAGCCTTCGGGCTGCTGTTTACGCGCTGCTGTGCGAGGATGCTCGCTGCCGCACGCAGCCGCGTGCAGCGGCTGCTGCCGTAGGCAGCTCACGCGCCGACCTCGTGGTCGCGCGTGGGATGTCCTACGTGGTAGTCTTGATTGGTCTCGACTAGTCGTTTTTGGGTTGGACTCTAATTCTGCCTATTTTGAAAGTCCTGAAAATCTTGGAGAATTTTGGAAGATTAGGAAACTTAGAGTTTTTGGATAAGGTAGTTATCTTGTTAGATGTGAACACTACCTTAATTAAACTAATCTAGTCAAAATAGGATTATCTTGAAAATCTTGGAGATTTGGGAATTTTGGGAAACTTAGAGTTTTGGATAAGGTAAGAATCTTAGAGATTTAGATTACCTTAATTAACCAATTTAATCAAGATAAGAATTGTAGATTACTTAGAGCTCAAGTAAGAGCTAATTAATCTTAGAGGTTAATTGTTAATTCAAAATTAATTAACTTGGATGAATTTTTGCGAATTAAAATTAATGAAGCCGGTAAATTTACATTTATGCCCTTATGTGAATTTATGCATGTTCTTGAGTGAATGTGTGGATTGATCGATTTTGCCCTTAAAGCCCTGTGTAGTTTTTGGTTTATTTATTTTTGGGTTGTAATTAAATGGGCCTGATTGGTGCCCTTGCTTGCGCAAACAAATGTAATAGAATAGGACCATTTAAATTATGTAAGCTAGGCTTAGATTAGGCTTGGAGCCGAGAAGACCTCATGAAGACTTGGAGATCCACATGGAGGCCCATTTACCTTGGAGGACATGGAGGCCCAATTCATTACATGGAGGCCGAATCAAGCTGGATATTACAAGAAGGCCCATGATGTATGGGTTTGAAAATTGTAATAATTAGGACATTTAATTTCCACCCTAGACTGACCAATTGATTCATCACTTGGCTCGTGATGAATCGCATAGGATGGGCATTCGATCAATCATATCCTGCTAGGTGTTGTATGTTTACTTATATTCTTTGATGTATGTCATGCATGCTTAGAATAGATCACGTAAACAAGATAAAGCATAATCTGATGAGACCTCGCACAAGAAAAACTTAAAACCTCCAATTGAACATTAAAATTCAATTAGAATATTAAATCGAATAACGGGCGCATAAGAATAGTGTCTATGGTCCGAGCCTATCCAATTACTAGGTCTTAGGCATATTGTACGAATATATCTCGATGTCTCACGAGTCGTGGGTCGAGCTATAGGAAGATGATATGTCTATTGCCTCGATGCACGAGTTTAGTGCCAAGGGAGGGGATAGCAAGGTTTTAGGCGCTGTCTCACGAGTCGTGGGGCTAGGATTGAACTATTTCTCTCCACGAGTATTGGACATGATTTAACGCTAGTAAGTATGA
>CM064884.1:40465341-40591099 GCA_003313485.2 Penstemon barbatus | reverse complement strand
TTTTCATTTGTTGATTGGCGCAAGCAGAGTATACTGTAAACTTTGTGATTATAGTATAACCCAAGATCTAAGTGACTTGGAAGAGTGGACTAAAGGATTTAAATCCATATAACCACTATAAAAATTACTTGTGTTTCTACTTGCATTTTTACTTGCATATTTTATGTTGCATAAAAACACTTTAAGTTAACTGTTTGAAAAGTTTTCTAAGAAAAGGAATTTTGTAAAAACTGGGGAACAAACTTTCAAACTGCTAAGTTTACTTGTGAAAAACACTTTATTAATCCGCTGCAAGTACTCTAAGTATTAAAACTGATTTTGACAGAATCAGCTAAGTAACTATCAGTTTAGTGGTCTACGAAGTTGTTCAAAGATTTGTTCGCGATCAGCCAAGGAACCTACTGTTGATAACAGCTTAGTCTGTTTAAGTTAACAAAAAGGTTTTAAAGTTAAAATTTGCAAAAAGTTTAGAGGTCTATTCACCCCTCCCCCCTCTAGACCTCATCTGACCACTTGGGACCAACATTCTTCTTCTTCTTCTTCTTCTTCTTCTTCATCCTCTTCTTCATCAAATTCATCTTCATCATCATCAATCTCTCCACTTGAAAATTTCTCAGGAGCCAGATTTTTGCTTGAAGCTTCAATCTTTTTCTTGAGATCTTCCATTTTCTTATACTTCACATAGGGATCAAGTTGCTCATCAGGTTTATCCTTGGTAACAACAATCTCTTTGTCAGATTTTGTTGTTTCCTTGGCTTCTTCTTTCCCAGCAACTTGTTGATCATCAGCTTCCTTAGTAGCTTCTTCATCTCCAGCTTTCTCTTCAAGTACTGGCTTGTTAGACTCTTCATCTTGAGTTAGCTTTTCAGCAGTAGCAGAGTCTTTCTCAGCAGTAACTTGAACAGTTGCTGTGACTGATCTCTCTTCCCCATTTTTGTCATCATCAGCAGGGTCGAGTTCAACTAGATGTTGACAGCAGCACAAAGTCTTCTAATATTTTGATCCACTATGGTCAGCTGTGCAGTCTGATGATTCTGAACTGATTTGATGGCACCACCTTGGTAATTGACACATTCAACATTGAGTTAAAGTGTAGAGATTTCTTCATGAACTTTGTTGGCAGTGGAGTTCATATCTCTTACCAACGCAAGGTTCTTTTCAGTATCCATTTCTCCAACTTGTCTGAAGACTCTTGTTAAATATGCAATGTCAGACTCATTCTTTGAAGAGCCGTGTGAAGGTGACCTACATCAGCCTTGACATCTTCAATATTTCTGTTCATTCCAAGTATTCTCTGTGTCAACATCAGTAAATTGTCCTGTGGCAGAGGAAAATTGTCAATGGCTTCTTTCACCATTTATGCATTCTCTTCTTGCATCTGTTTCATCAGCAACCTATTCCTCTCTTCCAATTCCTTGAAGGAATTCTCTGTTGGTCCCAAGTGGTCAGTTGAGGTCTAGAGGGGGGGGTGAATAGACCTCTGAAAATTTTGGATTTTAAAACTTTTCAAGTCGTCTGTCAGCAGACTAAGCTGACCAGGAATTGTAAGTAGACTTAGCTGATCGCGCACTAAGCTTGGACAACAGAGTAGACCACTCTTCTGATGATAACTTAGCTGATTACAGCAAAATCAAATTTTCAAACAGAATACTTGCAGCGGATATAAAACAGTGTTTTTCACAAGTAATCCAATAAAGAATTTTATCCCCAGTTTTTGCAAACTCCTTTGAAAAATTCTTCTAACAGTTTTCTAAATGTTTAATGCAACTTTAAAATATGCAAGAAAATTATGCAACTTAAAAACACAAAGAATTTTTATAGTGGTTATATGGATAAAAATCCTTTAGTCCACTCTTCCAAGTCACTTAAATCTTGGGTTATACTATAAACACACAGTTTACAATATACAGTGCTTGTGCTTTACAACAAATGATAAGCCACAAGTTCGCAGCAGGAAATCACAAAGAAACTCCTACCCTCTGAATCAAATAGTATGGCCAACGAGTCGTGGTTACTAGGAGATTGCATTTGGGCCTTAAGCGCGCTAGGATATTTTAAATTCCCGAAACTTATTTGGGGGCATAAGATTTTGATTAAAATAGTGGGAGTAATTTACAAATAAAAACCATGTTTGTAAATTGTGCATTTTAAATTAATCTTTCGCGTATTTATTTCTTCTCTCATCATTTTTTAGATATAATGTCTAAGAATCCAATTTCCATCATACTTGAACAAAACAAATTAACTGGACCCAACTTCCATGACTGGGTCAGGAACCTTAAGATCATTCTCGCTTCTGAAAAGCGAGGTTTTGTCCTTGATGGGCCCCCTCCCGAACTTGCTAAGGATGCCGATGATACTGAGAAAGAAGCCGTGGATTTGTGGCTTGACGATGACTTGTAGTCACGTTGTCTCATGTTGGCATCCATGTCGAATGAGCTTCAAAAGCAGCACGAGCATTTGAAGTCTTCTTTTGAAATCTACACGCACCTGAATGGTCTATTTTGTGACGGCCCGGCACCGCGGGTCCGTCGGAGAACGGTCGAAAAATTATTGTTATTTTGAAAAAAGCGTTAAAAATATCGAAGCTTTTTTTTTCTTTTAAACGAAAATGATAAATTAAAAGTTTAACAGCGGAAGCGGTTTAAAGCGAAATAAGAACAATTTAAATTACTAAGTTTTTGACGAACAAATAAAATCAATCTTCATAGTTGAGTTTTAAAGCGAAAATATTTAATCACAACATATGAAAATATTTGAACAAAATCAACCGAGAGAGAGAATTAAGTAATTTATGAAAATCTTGTCTCTTTTATAAAAATATAAATCATCTTTAACGATTCAAATATTCTAAGCAAGGTTTTAAACAAAATCAAAAAGAGAATAAATCGATAACAAAATATTACTACTCTCCCGAATACTACGGTGGGACCACGGCCGTGATGACCTAACCGCAAACCGACTATTATTTCCAGAATGCCTGAAACTGAAAAGAGTGAAACATAGAACGCATAAGTTGATCGTCCAACTTAGTGAGGCTATGTGCGAATTTGCATGGTGATGTGTGAATGCAACACATTATATAACATAATTATGTTATCAAGCAAATAAACATATATTCAAAGCGGAAGAAACACGGAATTCACATAACCAAGAATTTGCTGATGCCGTCCTCCACTTACCCTCCATCCTCAGTCTGATATCCATCCAAACTCACCAAGTAAGGAGCGACCTTACTATCAAAATGCATCGACATGTCTTTGCCGGAGTTCGTCCTTACTCCCCAAGTGTTCCTCCCCACTTGGGTTGTAAGGCCAGGCCTACGGGTAACCGTGACAATCCTGCCGGCCCTTGCCGGCCAGGTTGGCATCGGGTCCATATACCAATCAAAAGGGGGCCCACACAAAATCGGAAACAAACGGAAACATATAGTCGGAAACAAACGGAACATAGCATATCAAACATATTAACATATTATCAACATTTAATAACTTATCAAATGAGATTTTGGGTATCATGATAATTTCGAAAAATATATTCGCAACTAGTAGATTCGGATGTAGCATGTATTTGGATAATCATGTTGAAATGCTAAGTGATTTCATGCGAGTAATGTTGACCTAATAAGTCAACCTATTCGTGACGACATGCAAGAAAAGTTAGAATAAAATTCATGCTTTGATTATTAAGAGCCTAAGTGCATGTTTGGACTCGATCTACTAGCACATCGGACCGACATACAAATTAAACACACAGCGCTCACCTTTGTCGCTTAGTATAGCGACTAAAACTCCACAAATGATGCATATCCGAAACCTGAGCAAGTACGTATACGACTTAGAATGTATCTAACAATCTTACTAAAACGTAACTAATGAAATCCTACACAAGGATTTCCTAAACTAACACATCGCACAAAAGTGTTTAAAATTCACGACATCGACTCCACTTAAAAGTAATTATTTTCAAAACTCAAAATACTACTTAAATACAACAGCGCCAAAACAGCAAATTTTTACCTTCATTTTTCAGATTTACAAAACAGCCCCTAAACTTTTAAAAATATCCATTTTTCCGAAAATTTTTGCAACAAACTTTAAATCAAAAGATTTTTAACTAAACCCATATCGAAAATCAAATGAAAGTATTAAGTATCATTTTACTTCAAAAATCAAAGCTTTAAAAACCCCACAAGTTTAAACTTTTCAAAAACACCCTCATAGTTTTGAAAACTTAACCAAACCAATTTTCTTGAAAAATAATTTAAGATCCACGCATTTAAGAAATATTTAAAAATAATCAAGCATAATTTTCACTATAAAACTAAGATTAAAAATAAGTTTTAATAACTTTTCACAAACGAAACAAAAAGTTCTTTGATTATGAACTTTCTTCGAAAAATTTACAAATATTCAATCTAAAAACTAAAATGAATAAACCACTACTTCAAATCAATAAATCAAGATTTTATAAAAGAACCATGTAAAAACAGCAACAAAATAGCAACTTTAACCCCTTATTTTCAGATTTACAAAAATAACCCCAAATGTTTCAAAAACTCCCATTTTTGCAAAATATCGGAACAAACTTTAAAACAAATGATTTTCAAGTAAACCTAACCAAATATCAAACAAAAACTTATATTTTCAGTCCCTTTTGAATCCCAACAAGAATCGCAACCTAAGCCCTTCAACTTTTAAAACCTTTCAAAAATACCCCCAAAGTTTCGGAAATTATGAACAATAACTTTTTTTTTTTTTTTTTTTTACGAAAATAAATCAAGATCCAAACATATAAGCAATATTTAAACAAAACCAAAGCAAGTCACACTAAATATTACATATGAACTCAACAACTTATCACAAGGACAAACTAACTTTTTCAACATATATTTTAAAGAAAAGAAAGTAATATCACAAAGACTAAGGAACACATGCATAGATGTATTTTTACCCAAAGCAACGAAGGGGGTGAAAATCTCTTCATTTCCAGAACTCCGAAGGTGGTGGTGGCAGCTCCGGTGGCAGTGGTGGCGGATCCGGTGGTGGTTCGTAAAAAGGCCCTCAAATCCTTATTTTTCCCCAACTTCCAAGGACTGCCGATTCACTCCGGGAGATCCAATCGACGATCCGAACGGTCAATATGTAGCCCCATGTGTGTAGAACCTCCAGCAAAAATTTGGGCACGATCCAACGGTGGACGAAGGCGGAATGGTTGAAAAACCGAGACTGTGCTGAGTATACCCGAAAACTATCTTTCTAAATGTGTAACGACTGGAGATTCACTTTGGGAGATCCAAACGACGATCCGAACGGTCAATATGTAGATCCGTGTGTGTAGAACCTCCATACAAAATTTGGGCATGATCCAACGGTGGACGAAGGCGGAATGTTCGAAAATCCGAGGCTGGGTTGAGTATACCCGAAAACTATCTTTCTAAATGTGTTTCCTCTTGCATCTCTCTCTCTCTTTGGGAGATCCAATCGACAATCCGAACGGTCAATATGTAGCCCCATGTGTATAGGACCTTCACACAAAATTTCGGCATGATCCAACGGTGGACGAAGACGGAATGATCGAAAAACCGAGGCTGGGTTGTGAAGATCCGAAAATTCTATCTTTCTAGTATGTTCTCTCTTTTATTTTCTCTCTAATTCTAACTTATGTGGATACTAAAATGAGATGAATAAAATCTGAAAATGTGTAGAAAGGTGTTTAAATACACCTTGGGAATGTATGAGACATAATTACTACCCATAAAACAAGCCAATGCATGTTCATCTTGGATAGAGAAATCTCTCTAACCAAGAGGCATGCTTGGCCACCCCTAGGGATGCCTAGGAGAGTTATAAAGGCTCTCCTATCAGCTACAATCAAGTATAGGGCGAAATTTTCACTTTGCCCCCTGAAGTTTTGAAATCTTACATTTTTGTCCCCAAAAACAAGATTTTTGTGCATCCAAGCCCGAAAATTTTCAAGAAGGTCTTGATCTCATATTAAAGTAACTTTTATATTTTTAATTATTTCAAAGGTTATAAGATCACGTGATTCAATTAATTTGTTCAAATTAATGCTTAACTTTGAAAATAAAATGTAGCACTTAAATTTGGATTAAAAATCCAATCAAACGGGTTCGAAATTTTGGGGGTGTTACAATTCTCCCCCCTTAAAAGAATTTGGTCCCCAAATTCGTTCTTGAGATTCGCGTGGTACGGTTAACGCCGACGTATCTTCTTTTCTTGCTCCCGAAACGTTTCTTCATTACTCAGTGTGCATCATAAAACATTTTCCTATAGAATTTGCAGCCTTCTTGATTAAAACGAGTGTGCGGAAATGTTCTCTCGTACATTAGGCGTTTCAAAACTCTGACGTATCTTTTCTCTAACTCTCAAGTAGCCTTTTTATACTCTGGTCATGCCATATACGTTACGCATAATCATGATGCGGCAGAATGTGATACGACGATAATTCCAACTCCTATGTCGCGGATAGATTCTTCTCAAAAGAAAAACTACTCACATAGCAAAATATAGTTCAGTTTGGCCCAGAGAATTCAAAAGGTATTGAATGGCATCTGACTTGGGATTCTTGCAAGGAACAAAATGAGTCAAATGAAGAAACACGATAATGATTAGAAAAGATGATCGAATCAAGATGCTCAAGATGACAAGATAATAATTAGCAATGGCAACATAAAGAAGAATCAACGAAGATTGGAAAAGGACTGAAATATCGATAATAAAGATAACTAAATGAATAGTTTGATATAAGTGACATGGCGAACAATTAAGGTGCACCAATAAGAATAACGAAAGGGATGAGCCTCACCATTTCAAACGGTGCAACTAAAAAGAAGATCAAAGCAAGGATATCGGTAAGGATAAAAAAATTCGAAACAAGTATCATGACAATAATAACCAAAAACATTAAAGTGTGTTTGGTCATTTGAAAAGCAAGTCAAGATAAATAGCGCGATTTAAAGATCATTTCAATAATGATTGCAACAAGCTGCAATAGAAAACAAGTAAAGTTCAATAGTGAAATCTGAGAACATCGAAAATTGAGCGAGACGGGATTAAAAATATGTTCAAAGCAAATAGAAGGTAAGTCCGAAGTTGAAAAGGAATTGAGAATAAATTGATATGATTTATGCGGCTTGCAACAAGGAATGAAATAGGCAAAGGAACAACAATTTATGAATGGACAAATGAAAACGTGAAGTTCAAAAGAAATTGAGACAATTCAATTCCTTCAGGAAATTTAGAAGATTGTATAATCGAATAGAACGAAAAAGAGTAATATGAAAGCATATGGATAATTTCAAAATGATCATAACGGAATAAATAGGCTCAGGAAAAAAAAAAAGGACAAGGAACAATAACAATCATAGAATCCGACAAAAATAAATAATTTGGTTTACGAAGTCAATACGAGAAAGTATCTTATGAAATAGGGAGGGGTAAACTCTAAACGAGTAAAAAGATAAGGAATCAATATAAAAACTTGATAGGATACAAGAAGTCAATCCCCAATAGACAAAAACATGTTAATTGAGAGTGTCGATAAGCTCTGAAGGAAAATAGTCAAAGAGTCAGAGTAATTAAGGGCACGGCTTTAAGAAGCCATATCAAGAATGGGGCTAAAATGATTGAAGAATATTTTACGGTAAATTACACAACATGAAGGAAAAGATACAATCGGACAATGGCATTTAGAAACTTCAGAAAAGCAAGAGCGAGAATGAGAAGATTAGATATGAACTTAGGGTAGTTTTAGAATTCAAAATGAAGTTACTCGCTATCGATAAAAATTCATAAGTGAATGCAAGGAACATATAATAGACGAGTTAGAACACAAGACTGGTGTCAACGAAATTGGAATGATATTTTGTCTATTGAAAGAAAGATTGCTTACATAACAATTTGATTCGCCAAAATGATAAAGAAAAGACATCTAGGGATCACAAGTTCAAAATGAATAAGTACCAACATTAGAATAAGGGCGAAACAATTAATTATAGCGAAAATAGGCTCAAGAAAGCTTACTGAAGTCGAGAGATCAATTTGGAGATGGATACATTTAGGATCAGAATTATGAGTTTTGAGTAAGGTAAACTCGATAATGGAATTCAAAAGGATTAGGGCTATTTTAGTCATTCTATGTACTTCAAGGAAGGTTACTTGATTCAAATATTTTAATTTACGTAAAATCACGGAACGCACACATATACAATCAGAACCAGACAATAATATCAAAAATAAAGTTCGAATAACATTATGGTATTCGGGATACCACCAACAAATAATTTATCAAAAAAAAAAAAACACAGAATCAAGCAAAAATAATCATTAACTCCAAGGACATGTACTAAACATATGGTTTCGGTTGCGGTCTTGTCCTAAAAGTGAACTACCAAATGTTGGTAGACACCCTAAAATCATGACGGTGAGTCCCACCTTACTAAACCCTCAGTACAAATCCGAGGATCCTATCCTGGCCTTGAGCCGAAGCTCTGATACCATCTGTGACGGCCCGGCACCGCGGGTCCGTCGGAGAACGGTCGAAAAATTATTGTTATTTTGAAAAAAGCGTTAAAAATATCGAAGCTTTTTTTTTCTTTTAAACGAAAATGATAAATTAAAAGTTTAACAGCGGAAGCGGTTTAAAGCGAAATAAGAACAATTTAAATTACTAAGTTTTTGACGAACAAATAAAATCAATCTTCATAGTTGAGTTTTAAAGCGAAAATATTTAATCACAACATATGAAAATATTTGAACAAAATCAACCGAGAGAGAGAATTAAGTAATTTATGAAAATCTTGTCTCTTTTATAAAAATATAAATCATCTTTAACGATTCAAATATTCTAAGCAAGGTTTTAAACAAAATCAAAAAGAGAATAAATCGATAACAAAATATTACTACTCTCCCGAATACTACGGTGGGACCACGGCCGTGATGACCTAACCGCAAACCGACTATTATTTCCAGAATGCCTGAAACTGAAAAGAGTGAAACATAGAACGCATAAGTTGATCGTCCAACTTAGTGAGGCTATGTGCGAATTTGCATGGTGATGTGTGAATGCAACACATTATATAACATAATTATGTTATCAAGCAAATAAACATATATTCAAAGCGGAAGAAACACGGAATTCACATAACCAAGAATTTGCTGATGCCGTCCTCCACTTACCCTCCATCCTCAGTCTGATATCCATCCAAACTCACCAAGTAAGGAGCGACCTTACTATCAAAATGCATCGACATGTCTTTGCCGGAGTTCGTCCTTACTCCCCAAGTGTTCCTCCCCACTTGGGTTGTAAGGCCAGGCCTACGGGTAACCGTGACAATCCTGCCGGCCCTTGCCGGCCAGGTTGGCATCGGGTCCATATACCAATCAAAAGGGGGCCCACACAAAATCGGAAACAAACGGAAACATATAGTCGGAAACAAACGGAACATAGCATATCAAACATATTAACATATTATCAACATTTAATAACTTATCAAATGAGATTTTGGGTATCATGATAATTTCGAAAAATATATTCGCAACTAGTAGATTCGGATGTAGCATGTATTTGGATAATCATGTTGAAATGCTAAGTGATTTCATGCGAGTAATGTTGACCTAATAAGTCAACCTATTCGTGACGACATGCAAGAAAAGTTAGAATAAAATTCATGCTTTGATTATTAAGAGCCTAAGTGCATGTTTGGACTCGATCTACTAGCACATCGGACCGACATACAAATTAAACACACAGCGCTCACCTTTGTCGCTTAGTATAGCGACTAAAACTCCACAAATGATGCATATCCGAAACCTGAGCAAGTACGTATACGACTTAGAATGTATCTAACAATCTTACTAAAACGTAACTAATGAAATCCTACACAAGGATTTCCTAAACTAACACATCGCACAAAAGTGTTTAAAATTCACGACATCGACTCCACTTAAAAGTAATTATTTTCAAAACTCAAAATACTACTTAAATACAACAGCGCCAAAACAGCAAATTTTTACCTTCATTTTTCAGATTTACAAAACAGCCCCTAAACTTTTAAAAATATCCATTTTTCCGAAAATTTTTGCAACAAACTTTAAATCAAAAGATTTTTAACTAAACCCATATCGAAAATCAAATGAAAGTATTAAGTATCATTTTACTTCAAAAATCAAAGCTTTAAAAACCCCACAAGTTTAAACTTTTCAAAAACACCCTCATAGTTTTGAAAACTTAACCAAACCAATTTTCTTGAAAAATAATTTAAGATCCACGCATTTAAGAAATATTTAAAAATAATCAAGCATAATTTTCACTATAAAACTAAGATTAAAAATAAGTTTTAATAACTTTTCACAAACGAAACAAAAAGTTCTTTGATTATGAACTTTCTTCGAAAAATTTACAAATATTCAATCTAAAAACTAAAATGAATAAACCACTACTTCAAATCAATAAATCAAGATTTTATAAAAGAACCATGTAAAAACAGCAACAAAATAGCAACTTTAACCCCTTATTTTCAGATTTACAAAAATAACCCCAAATGTTTCAAAAACTCCCATTTTTGCAAAATATCGGAACAAACTTTAAAACAAATGATTTTCAAGTAAACCTAACCAAATATCAAACAAAAACTTATATTTTCAGTCCCTTTTGAATCCCAACAAGAATCGCAACCTAAGCCCTTCAACTTTTAAAACCTTTCAAAAATACCCCCAAAGTTTCGGAAATTATGAACAATAACTTTTTTTTTTTTTTTTTTTTTACGAAAATAAATCAAGATCCAAACATATAAGCAATATTTAAACAAAACCAAAGCAAGTCACACTAAATATTACATATGAACTCAACAACTTATCACAAGGACAAACTAACTTTTTCAACATATATTTTAAAGAAAAGAAAGTAATATCACAAAGACTAAGGAACACATGCATAGATGTATTTTTACCCAAAGCAACGAAGGGGGTGAAAATCTCTTCATTTCCAGAACTCCGAAGGTGGTGGTGGCAGCTCCGGTGGCAGTGGTGGCGGATCCGGTGGTGGTTCGTAAAAAGGCCCTCAAATCCTTATTTTTCCCCAACTTCCAAGGACTGCCGATTCACTCCGGGAGATCCAATCGACGATCCGAACGGTCAATATGTAGCCCCATGTGTGTAGAACCTCCAGCAAAAATTTGGGCACGATCCAACGGTGGACGAAGGCGGAATGGTTGAAAAACCGAGACTGTGCTGAGTATACCCGAAAACTATCTTTCTAAATGTGTAACGACTGGAGATTCACTTTGGGAGATCCAAACGACGATCCGAACGGTCAATATGTAGATCCGTGTGTGTAGAACCTCCATACAAAATTTGGGCATGATCCAACGGTGGACGAAGGCGGAATGTTCGAAAATCCGAGGCTGGGTTGAGTATACCCGAAAACTATCTTTCTAAATGTGTTTCCTCTTGCATCTCTCTCTCTCTTTGGGAGATCCAATCGACAATCCGAACGGTCAATATGTAGCCCCATGTGTATAGGACCTTCACACAAAATTTCGGCATGATCCAACGGTGGACGAAGACGGAATGATCGAAAAACCGAGGCTGGGTTGTGAAGATCCGAAAATTCTATCTTTCTAGTATGTTCTCTCTTTTATTTTCTCTCTAATTCTAACTTATGTGGATACTAAAATGAGATGAATAAAATCTGAAAATGTGTAGAAAGGTGTTTAAATACACCTTGGGAATGTATGAGACATAATTACTACCCATAAAACAAGCCAATGCATGTTCATCTTGGATAGAGAAATCTCTCTAACCAAGAGGCATGCTTGGCCACCCCTAGGGATGCCTAGGAGAGTTATAAAGGCTCTCCTATCAGCTACAATCAAGTATAGGGCGAAATTTTCACTTTGCCCCCTGAAGTTTTGAAATCTTACATTTTTGTCCCCAAAAACAAGATTTTTGTGCATCCAAGCCCGAAAATTTTCAAGAAGGTCTTGATCTCATATTAAAGTAACTTTTATATTTTTAATTATTTCAAAGGTTATAAGATCACGTGATTCAATTAATTTGTTCAAATTAATGCTTAACTTTGAAAATAAAATGTAGCACTTAAATTTGGATTAAAAATCCAATCAAACGGGTTCGAAATTTTGGGGGTGTTACATATTTGGGGTGCAAAGTAGATACGAGAGGTATGAAACTGCTAAGACTTTGCAACAAACGAGGATGGCTGAAGGTGCTGATGTTCGATCGCACTGCATCAAGATGATTGGGCTTATTGAAAAGCTTGGTCATCTTGACGTAAAGATGGACAAAACCTACTACCAAGATATAATCCTCCAGTTGTTGCCAAGATCATTCGAGCAATTCGTAGTGAACTACAACATGCACAAGATGGATGTTGAACTTCACGAGTTGGCTAATATGCTCGCCACTGCCGAGGCTTCCATAAAAAGAGAGAAGCCAGTGATGGTTGCTACCTCGACCCAATCCAAGTCCAAGAGGACAAAGAAAGGGAAAGGGAAAGGAAATGCATCTTCAAGCAAAGGCAGAGGACCATCTGGGCCCATAGGGAAGGGAAAGAAGCGCAAAGCTTCGTCTGGTGAACAGAAATGTTTCTACTGCAAGAAACCTGGACACTGGAAGAGGAACTGCAAAGAGTTCTTGGAGAGCTCGAAAGGTATATTCCTTGTTGAAGTTAATTTATCAATTAACTGCGCATCATGGGTGCTAGACACTTCTTGTGGTTCTCATCTTTGTAATGATTTACAGGTGATGGGAGCAACAAGGCCACTTAAGCCAGGGGATTGGATCCTAAGATTTGGCAATGAAGCTAGAGCTGCTGCCGAGGCCATAGGCGAAGTGGAGTTAGATTTAGGTGGTAATAAATTAGTCCTTAGGAACTTTCTTTATGTACCTGGTTTGGTGAAAAACATTATTTCTATTCCTGTTTTGGATAATGAAGGTTTTAATTTTACTATTAATAAAGGTTCATTTTCGTTATTCATGAATGATAATAAGTTTTTCACTGGTACATTAAAGATGGACTATATACCATTGAACCACCTAAGTTAGTGATGCATGTACAACAAAACAAAATGAAACAATATAATGAAATATCTGCCCAATTATGGCACGCTCGACTTGGACATATATCTAAGTCAAGGATTCAAAAGTTAGCATCATCTGGCGCGGTTGAAATCAATCGCATTGATGAAATGCCAACATGTGAACCATGTCTAAAGGGTAAAATGGCTAAGTTGCCATTTAAGGGAAACCCTGAGCGAGCCAAGCAAACATTGGACTTAATACATACTGACGTATGTGGACCACTAAGAAAAAGCGCCCGAGGTGGCTATGACTACTTTATCACTTTCACTGACGACTTTAGTCGTTATGGATATGTGTTCTTGTTGAAACACAAGTTTGAAGCCTTTGAGCGATTCAAAGAATTCAAGATGGAAGTAGAGAATCAAATTGGTCATACGATAAAGGCTCTTCGTTCTGACCGAGGTGGAGAATTTCTTAGTAACGAATTTCTGAATTATCTTGTAGAGCATGGAATATTATCGCAGTGGACTCCTCCTGCAACACCACAATTAAATGGAGTAGCAGAGAGAAGGAATCGAACCTTGATGGACATGGTTCGATCCATGATGAGTGCCACTGACCTTCCTCTTTCATTTTGAGGACATGCCCTCCTCACGACAACGAAGATACTAAACATGGTACCTTCTAAATCCGTAGAAATGACACCATACGAATTATGGTTTGGCAAGGCACCCTCATACGCATTCATGCGCATATGGGGATCTCCCGCTTACGTTAAAAAGCTAGTGGGAGACAAATTGGAAACTAAATCCACTTTTGTGCAAATTCGTGGGGTATCCGGAAAACTCAATAGGATACGAGTTCTACGGTCCTACAAGACAAACTACGATTGTCTCGAGGAACACTCACTTCTTGGAGAAGGATTTCTTGGTTGACAAGAAGGAAAATAGCGTAGAACTGGATGAGGTCACTGAAGCTGAAAAGGCCGAAGAGGTCGATCAAGCTGACCCGTCACCACAGGCAGTGGGAGAACATGAGCATGAAAGTGCACCAGAAAGTACACCGATTCTTCGTAGGTCAGAAAGACAACGTAGAGAACCCGAGAGGTACTACGGTCTGCTGCATGAGACTGAACAGTCTCTAACCGACCCAAGGACTTACGAAGAGGCTATGTTAGACATAGACTCGGGAAAGTGGCGCGAAGCCATGGAATCCGAATTGGACTCCATGCACTCAAACAATGTCTGGGCCTTGGTAGATCCACCAGTGGGAGTGGCTCCCGTGGGTTGCAAGTGGATCTATAAGCGAAAGCTTGGAGTGAACGGAGAGGTAATAACCTACAATGCGCGACTAGTGGCAAAAGGATACACTCAAAGGCCAGGTATCGACTTTGAGGAGACCTTCTCGCCCGTCGCAATGCCTAAATCCATTCGAATCTTGCTGGCCATAGCTGCGTGGTATAACTACGAGATATGGCAGATGGATGTAAATACTGCCTTTCTCAATGGGGACATTGATAAGGAGATCTACATGGAGCAACCAAAAGGATATGCATCCAAAGGAGATGAACACAAGGTGTGCAAACTCCAGAGGTCCATTTACGGACTAAAGCAAGCTTCCCGAAGTTGGAACATTCGTTTCGATGAGACAATCCAAACTTTTGGATTCATCAAAAACATGTGCGAACCTTGCGTGTACAAGAAAATCAGTGGGAGTATAGTTGAATTTTTGGTGCTTTACGTTGACGACATTCTTCTCATTGAAAACAATGTGAAAGCGTTGTCCGAAACTAAAGCATGATTATCTACACAATTCTCAATTAAGGATATGGGAGAAGCATCATTTGTACTAGGTATAAGGATCTACCGAGATAGATCAAAAGGACTGATGGGCCTCTCCCAATCCCAATACATAGATAAAATCTTGAAAAGATTTAATATGGAAGAATCCAAGAGAGGATTGCTTCCAATGAGACATGGGATTGCACTCTCTAAGTCTATGGCCCCAAAGACGCCAGAAGAGAGAAGCAATATGTCTCGAGTACCATATGCATCCGCGATAGGAAGCATAATGTATGGTATGTTATGTACTAGACCAGACGTGGCGTACGCTCTAAGGGTTACAAGTCGCTACCAGTCTGATCCAGGTGAGCAGCACTGGATAGCCGTAAAGGCAATTCTGAAGTACCTGAGAAGGACTAAGGAATTGTTCTCGGTATACGGTGGAGGAGAATTGAAATTGGAAGTACAGACTCGAGCTTCCAATGTGATGTAGACGACTTCAAGTCGACATCAGGATACATGTTCTGCCTCAATGGTGGTGCGGTTAGCTGGAAGAGCTCCAAGCAAGAAACAACCGCGGATTCAACCACCGAAGCAGAATACATTGCCGCGAGCGACGCAGCAAAGGAAGGTGTTTGGATGAGGAACTTCATCCAGGAATTGGATGTGATACCTAGCATCGCTGAGCCCATTACTATCTTCTGTGATAACAATGGGGCAATAGCACAAGCAAAGGAGCCGAGATCTCATCAGAAATCCAAGCACGTACAAAGACGATACCACGTGATAAGAGATATCATTGGTAGAGGAGACATTAAGATGGAACGTGTCGACTCAGAAGATAATACGGCGGACCCGCTAACGAAGCCTCTGCCTCAAAAGGCATTTGAGAAACAACTGCAAAAGATGGGACTCAAGAACATAAAAGACTGGCTTTAGGACAAGTGGGAGATTGATAGAAATAGTGTCCTGCAAGCCAGCTGTATGGCGAGCATTTATTATAATAAATGAGAAACTATTCAATTTTGATTAATAAATGCACTTTATTAAATGGTCAACTTTATCTTATGTAATAATTATCTACGCATAAGGATAGAAGTCCTTAGATCACAGGGCTATGGGACAACCCGTGGACTAATCTCCAAGGCCGTGATCTAGAATATATATTCAAGAGTCGTAGGATCCAATCGAGATAGGACATCGTTGGATTCGGTTAGACTCTCACTATTGTGTATACTCCGATGAACTGGAGAACGCTGGGGTCCACGAGCGTGACTGGGATGGTCGATACACATAAGTGGGTGGCTTGCTGGGATGGCAAGCGCACTGAATACCCCAATTAGGAAATAACTCACCATAAGCGGTAGTCGCATATCGGGGTTAAAGTTATTCCAAATTTATAATAGTATACGAGGAACGATCCCTAACTACTTGAGGTGATAGGGTTTATCTGGTGCGAGAACGTCTATGCTTTGATATGAGTTCCGACTGACTGGGAATAGCCAGAAAGTCTTTGTGGACTCATATTGGGTATAGAGGAACTCGTATGCAGATTCATATCATCAACAAAGGATCCATTGACCCGACTTGATAGGTTGGAAAATTCTCCTATGGATTTCTGTGAGAAATTAATTCTGGTAAAATCCTTGGCCAAGGTAACTGACGACTTTATGTAAGTAGCTCATAAAGATTAAGTCAAAGAGAATTTATTTCGAGATCAGAGTACATAAGGTCAAGACAAAAGAAAAGGGAATCCGATGAAAGACCATACCCTTAAGTCTCGACTGGGAGATTGATCGATGGAGAGATTATGTCGTATATGGAATTTATAAATGATAAAAGGTTCACTGAATTAATTCACCAGTGATTGGGCTCCATGGGCTTGTGGCTGGACATCGACCGTGGAGTGTGAGAGAATTCCCAAATTGGCAGGGGTGCTAATTTTGGAATGATTAATCGACAGAGTGTTCGATTGATTTAGAGTAAGTCTTACTCGAATAATTAAATAATATTTAATTATAACCCACGGCCAATTATGTGGTGAACCTACGGGGGCATACACAATACACATGAAGCGAAACCGAGGAAATAAGAACGACCGAGTCGACTGGGTCGACTGGGTGAATAATCGACTGGGTCGATTATTATGGGTGGGTCGACTGGGTCGACCCAATTGGAATTGGATCAGGATCATAAATTAAATTGAAATTTAATTTGTGAGTTAATTAATTAAGTTGGATTTAATTAATTGGGAGACTAGTTAATTAATTGGGCTATTTAATTGGGAGATTAAATAAAGTCTGGTCAAAATTAATTAACTGGGCCATGAATTAATTAAAAAACTTAGTCTTCTAAATTAAAGAGGGTTATGACCCATGTAGGAGAGAAGAACCCTAGTCCTAATAGGACTAGGTTAGGGAGATAACTATAAGTAGCTTTCTTGTAGTAATTTTTCACACAACTCCATAAGCAAAAATTGAGAAAGAGCAAAATTCTCTCTCCCTCTCCCACACATCAATAGCCGAACCCATTCTTCCCTGTGGAAGAATTTTTCATTTTTTGACTTTGTTCCAAGATCGTTCCTAAATCCTAGATCATAATATATCTTGTGTTCTAGCTGATCAAGATTTATTATTTTCGTTGTGGTGTATCAACTCGTAGATGCGCAACACGTGGGGCGCTACTCAAAAGGCTTGGATCGATTTTCACTGTAGGAGAAAACAGAGTTCGTTTGCTAGCTAAAAGGATTTGCAAGGAGATAGGTATAACGTGTAAACTTATACTATCGTTTTTATTTATATTCATATATATATAACTAGAGAATATCCTGGCAAGTTTCCGTAAGAGGTCCTAAAATTTTTATATTCCGCTGTGCCTAAGGCTGTTTATCTTACCGAATCCCAACAGTAAGAGCTCTCGTTTTTCTTCTGAGGCTACTCATATATCTTCTAAGGCAACAGTGAAGTATAAGAAAGTAGTGAAGAAGAGGTTTTGGACTGACTGACTTTTCACTAGCCATATACCTAATTATTGAAGATATCCAACTATTAATTTCTGGACTTTTGTAAAGACAATAAATCCCTATATCTTTTGATGCAAGCTTGTAATGGCATCTCATTATTAATGAATATTTTCCTTTTATTTATCGTATTATATTCTCTTATATGCACTGAGGGCCACAAAACACTACATTAATATATTCTTAATAAAGAAATCAAAAGTTCTATAAAGCGGACATCTCAAAAGCCCAAAAAATAAAAAAGGTTTTACTTGCATACTAACCATAATCTGGAGTAACTCTTCCAAAAGGTACATTTTCATTTGATATTCGTAATTTCCAGCGCGTTATTTCGGTTGTTTTTCAATTTCAAAATGTGTTCTTCAATCTAGGTTAAACATTGGAATATTTGGAAGGGAATTTCACTTGGATGAACTTTTAAATTTTAAATATTGGAGGTGAAAGTCTGAATATGGGAGAGTGTTATTTTTCTTAACCTAATAGCATTGAGCAGGAAATTAAGTTTGTGTCTTAAAGGACTATTCTACCCTTGACTAAAGCCACGTCACTTAGAGCAGAATGAAATATTCAGCCTGATTCCATTGCCTTGCTCGATGAGGTGCTTGCCTGAGATTTTTTAAATAGGGGAGGTGGTAAAGTGCGAAACTGTAATGGTTAGGGGGGAGACTGCAAAAACTTGCAAAGGTTGGGGAGTAAATTGAGAATTTTCCAAAAAGTTACTATGGTGTTAGATTGATTTTCTATGGATTTTTGTGAAATTTTTAGCTCTATCTAAAACTTTACAATTTATATCAAATGCATTACTTTTGATTTATTTTTCGGGTGTAAAACTCATATTGAATTTATTTTTAGGAAAGCTATTAAATCAAATAACTCAAAAAAATAAGTTAACGTGTCAAATATCTTATATTCACAAGCAATATTTATATTAAAGAAAGTCAATATTATTATTGTATGAATTTTTTTTATAACAAACTTAAACCTTCTTGAATGGCAAACAACTCTAATTACATGATGTCCTCTGAATTAGTCCAACAA
Source organism: Penstemon barbatus (assembly GCA_003313485.2). NCBI lineage: Eukaryota > Viridiplantae > Streptophyta > Magnoliopsida > Lamiales > Plantaginaceae > Penstemon > Penstemon barbatus. The sequence goes on along the minus strand of CM064884.1, from coordinate 40,572,200 downwards.
ATAAAGTCAAGTAGCCCAAGTAAATAAATAAATTTGTTAAATATAAAATATTATATGTAGTTTCATTGTTAATTTATTTATTCATATTTTCTATTGAGAGTTTATGTCAACTATATGAAATAATTCCCTTCTCCTTTGAGTTTTGCTCTAAAAAATCCCTATGCATTATGTTTTTCAAAAAAAATTAGTAGTGCAAAAATGCAAATTTTAGTATATTACTGATATAATAATTTTGAATGAATTAAAAATGCGACCATAAAATCATGTAATGACTATGTGAAAGCACATGCGATCATATGCCAAAGTAAAAAAAAAATAACCAAAACTCTAAAATCGTATCTTATCCTTCAAAAATTAAATTTTTGTATAAACTATCTTTTGCAAGAATTTGAATTTATTATCTATTGTGAAACGTATATATGGAATTAATCATCTAATTTAATCTAACATCGGGCAAAACAACGAAATAACCTCCTTAAATTTTATAGTTATCAAGTAATTCTCCAAAATTACTTCTCAAACAGTCATCGTCTTTGCAATCAAGACACTGATGATACTCTACGAAAAATCATAATGATTGTCGAAATTACTTGACGAGAAATGAGCGTAATTATAGCAACAAGTTACAAAATCCGATAGAGGTTAGCACAATTATACCCCCTCCAATTACCTTCATTTAGTTAAAAATAAAATCATCAAAGTTTACCCTAATATCATCAAAGTTTAGCCTAAAAGTGTTTTCATTCGAAAAAGAGACCAACTTACTACTGTATTTTCCGATTATCATAACATGAATAACACGATTTAGAGTTTATGAAAACTTTATGCGGAACTCGTCGTCTAAATTGAGGTATGTTTCCTTTTTCCAAACAATAAATCAACATAAGGGTTCTAAAACTAGATTACAATTGAACCCTAGTCTTCGAAATCAACTCTTTTGTAAGATCATACATTTGAAGGTTTCAAACGGTACCTAACATTAGTTTTCCAACAATTTATTTGTATTTTCTATAAGAAAGTAAAAAAATCTTCATTCATGATGCAATTAATGATAATCAAAATGTACAGATATCTTAATATGTTCACTGACACTAATATTTATTATGAACAAACCTGATATGTAAACATGATTAAACACATATTTAACTAGTTAAAAAGGTTGGTTTGATTTAAATATTGTAGACATTCTGAATTTTAAAAACACGTTATAGACATTTTGAATGTTAAAAACACCTTATGCGGAACTCGTCGTCTCAATTGAGGTATGCTTCCTTTTTCCAAACAATAAATCAACATAAGTGTTCCAAAACTAGATTACAATTGAACCCTAGTCTTCTAAATCAACTCCTTTGTAAGATCATAAATTTGAAGGTTTAAAACATTCCCTAACATTAGTTTTCAACTATTTATTTGTATTTTCTATAAGAAAGTAAAAAGATCTTCATCCATGATGCAATTAATGATAATCAAAATGTACAGATATCTTCACATGTTCACTGACACTAATATTTATTATGAACAAACCTGATAAGTAAACATGATTAAACACATATCTAACTAGTTAAAAAGGTTGATTTGATTTAAATATTATAGACATTTTGAATGTTAAAAACACCTTATAAATAGGAGTACTGTCAATTGTTTTTTTTTAGTAAGAGTGAAATTAGGGGAAAGAAAGGAATGAGAAAACCCTGAGTTAGCCATTGTTTGTTTTGACATTTTCTTACGCAGTCTCCCTCAATTTCTTCTCTAACACCAATTATCTCAAATGTCAGTTGCCAAACTAACGAACTCGCGCGTCCCAACCACCAGGGCCAGAATCAAGCCAAATTTCACCTTATCCGATGCTAGATTCGGGTTTTTATTGACCCGAAGCCCAACATAAGCCCAGTTATGCCGTTTCCAACGAGTACATTTATAGAAGACATTTACACCATTATGCATTGGCACATATCCAGAAAAAACCTATAAATTTTAAAGATATTCTACTGCGATGAAATATTTAAACTCTTTTCCAAGCTTCAATTGATTGGCAGCCGCGTTGCTTCCTCTGCAATACGAGCATCTTCTGCCAAAGAAATATCATTTAAACCTCTGGTAATGATAATTTGCTCTCGGTAGGTATTTGTCTCTAAAGTTAAACGAGTAGCCTTAGCCCTTACTGCCATTAATTTTTTATTATGACGAACATTGGCCGAAACCAAACTTTCATCATCAAATTCAGGTTTGCCCAATGATTCAACAACAGAATTGTACTTGGTGACGAGATCAACAAATTGTATAGTGAGATCAACATTGCAGAATCATGGGAAAGTTTTGCCTTTATAGCACTGCCATTGTCCTTATAATCATTCCACAGCCGCAGGAATCGAGTAGCAAAATCAGCATAGCATTTTTTATCAGGAGGTAAGTCGGACCTGCTAAGTTTCTTGACAAGACCATTGTTGGAATTCCAATGTGGAACCAACAGGTCTTCCAGTGAAAAAGCTTCGTACCCAGCAAACTGTTGTTGCCACGGCATGATTTCTTCAGCACCGAGGGCTTAAGGAAGAAAAGTTGGTAGGATCTTGAGAAGGGCTAGAAAGTCAAAATTGGGACAATTCTTGTTTCAATTCTCATGTTGCGAAAGTAAACGTTTCCTGTAGGCCTTCTCAAGATCCCGCCAACTTTTCTTCTCAAGCCTTCGGTGCAGAAGAAATCAAGCGTTGGCGACAACAGTTTGTTGGGTACGAAGCTTTGTCACTGGAGGACCCGCTTACTCATTCGAGTTCCATCAATGCACTTGTGAGGAAACTAAGTAGGTCCGTCTTACCTCATTATCAAAATAAATACTATGCCAATTTTGTTGCTCGATAGCTGTGACTAAGGAATGATTTTAAGGAGAATAATCGTGCTATTGAGGATAAAGTTTCCCACGACTCTGCAAGTGCTGATCTCAACATAAATTTTGCTTATCTCATCAGCAAGTGCACTTCTATTGGTGAATCCTTGGGTAAACTTCAATTTCAGGAAGAAAGTTTGGTTGCGGCCATTGATCATCTTAACCGGAAATCGACGGAAGTAAGGGCTCTCGTTTATCTTCTGAGGCTACTCGTTTATCTTCTAAGGCAAACAGTGAAGTATAAGAAAGTACTGAAGAAGAGGTTTTGGACTGACTGACTTTTCACTAGCCATATAGCTAATTATTGAAGATATCAAACTATTAATTTCTGGACTTTTGTAAAGACAATCAATCCCTATTTCTTTTGATGCAAGCTTGTAATGGCATCTCATTATTAATGAATATTTTCCTTTTATTTATCGTATTATATTCTCTCATATGCACCGAGGGCCACAAAACAATGACTACATTAATATATTCTTAATAAAGAAATCAAAATTTCTATAATGCGGACATCTCAAAAGCCCAAAAAAAAAAAAGGTTTTACTTGCATACTAACCATAATCTGGAGTAACTCTTCCAAAATGTACATTTTCATTTGATATTCGTAACTTCCAGCGTATTATTTCGGTTGTTTTTCGATTTCAAAATGTGTTCTTCAATCTAGGTTAAACATTGGAATATTTGGAAGGGAATTTCACTTGGAGGAACTTTTAAATTGTAAATATTGGAGGTGAAAGTCTGAATATGGGGAGAGTGTTTTTTTGCTTAACCTAATAGCATTGAGCAGGAAATTAAGTTTGTGTCTTAAAGGACTATTCTACCCTTGACTAAAGCCACGTCACTTAAAGCAAAACGAAATATTCTAACTGATTCCATTGCCTTGCTCGATGAGGTGCTTGCCTGAGATTTTTTAAATAGGGGAGGTGGTAAAGCGCGAAACTGTAATGGTTAGGGGGGAGACTGCAAAAACTTGCAAAGGTTGGGGAGTAAATTGAGAATTTTCCAAAAAGTTATTATGGTGTTAGATTGATTTTCTATGGATTTTTGTGAAATGTTTAGCTCTATATAAAACTTTACAATTTACATCAAATGCATTACTTTTGATTTATTTTTCGTGTGTAAAACTCATATTGAATTTATTTTTAGGAATGCTATTAAATCAAATAACTCAAAAAAATAAGTTAACGTGTCAAATATCTTATATTCACAAGCAATATTTATATTAAAAAAAGTCAATATTATTATTGTATGAATTTTTTTATAACAAACTTAAACCTTCTTGAATGGCAAACAACTCTAATTACGTGATTTCCTCTGAATTAGTCCAACAAATAAAGTCAAGTAGCCCAAATAAAGTTTGAAGGTTTAAGTTTGTTATAAAAAAAATTCTTTTGTAAGATCATACATTTGAAGGTTTCAAACAGTACCTAACATTTGTTTTCCAACAATTTATTTGTATTTTCTGTAAGAAAGTAAAAAAATCTTCATCTATGATGCAATTAATTAATGATAATCAAAATGTACAGATATCTGAATATCTTCACTGACACTAATATTTATTATGAACAAACCTGATATGTAAACATGATTAAACACATATTAAACTAGTTAAAAAGGTTGATTTGATTTAAATATTGTAGACATTTTGAATGTTAAAAACACCTTATAGACATTTTGAATGTTAAAAACACCTTATGCGGAACTCGTCGTCTCAATTGAGGTATGCTTCCTTTTTCCAAACAATAAATCAACATAAGTGTTCCAAACTATATTACAATTGAACCCTAGTCTTCGAAATCAACTCTGATTTAACCGATTTTCGTGTGGTTCATTTAAATCAATGATAATGGTGTAGGGTTGAATTATCTATAGATATAGGGCTTAGTTACTTTATTCCGGATGGATCGATCTCAAATATAAACAAAACGTAACGAGATTAGAGTATGAAGATTATATTAAAAACCATGAGTAAGTATAGCAAAAGCTCTTGTATTATATTAAAATTCAGATTACAAGTATGTAGGCGTATTATGATACTATTGCGTATGTGCCCTAATACAATGTCTGATCAAGGTATTTATATGTGATAATTCCTAGTTGTACAAAGAAACATAATCCAACTAGGAGTCGGGGTATTGTCCTTCTCGGATTCGGAGATTAGTTTGGTCGCTGATGATCACCACGTGAGATCTGATTGACCAGCATCGATGACCGAGCTGCTGGATCGGCCCGACCCATATGCTCTGATCGTTTCGAGTATTATAAGGGGTATAAATAGCCCCCATCAGTACTCCCTCACTTTTTGAGCGGAGAGGCAATCGAAGCTCGTAGAAGTATTGAGCTTTATTCAACTGATGCTTTATGAATTGTGCCTCATTAAAAACCTTACTTGGAAAAAACCCTGTGGGAAAAAATCCAGAATAAGGAATAGAGTGCAACGTTCCATAAGCAGTTGTCTAGTCGTTTCCGAGACGTGTATTATTCTGACTCGAGGAGTCAACTTTCTTCGTTTGGTGGCGGGAAAGTGAACAGTCGTGAAGGGACCAAAATGTACATTTCGACTTCATATATATATATATATATATATATATATATATATATATATATATATATATATATATATACTTTTCTGGTTTCACCCTCACTTTTTACTTTTCGCCCTCTGTCTTTTAGCAGTAAATTCCCAGGTCAATAATTTTCTAAAATATCATATTTTTCGACCACTAAATCTGACAATACCATATTATGGCTTCTAATTCCAGAAATCCGTCATCCTCATCTCTCGAGGACGTAATTCCAATTATTGATGTGGAGGCTTCCCAAAGTCCTCCTCCAGAACAAACGGAGTCTTCAGAGGTATCCATTCCTGAGAAGGATACGTTCAAGGTGGGTATCCTTTCCGATGCGGAGGTGGCCGTTAAAACTAAAAAGGTCAAGGGTGCCAACCCTCAGGTTTCTTAGCCGGTCGAAAGTCTCGTTTGTGCCTTTACCGAAGTCAACTTTGGCGAGGTGCAGGAGAACTATAACAAGTATTTTCCTGAAGGCTCTGACATCTCCTTCGGACATAGTTACCACACCCCCAGAAAGTTGTTGTGCCTTCTATACTGCCCATTTCAATCATGGCCTCAGACTTCCGTTGTCTCCCTTGTTCATGGAGATATTAAAAATCTTTTTCGTTTCTGTAACCTAGTTGGTCCCTAACTTTGTAGCGTTTGTTGTCTCTTTTTTTGTTCTAATGATCGCGAAAGGTCTTCAACTTTCCTTTAGGAACTTTTATCAATTATTTCGTTTTAATATTTCCAGTTCCTCAAACCATGGCTACTTCTTTGCGAGCCAAAGATCTGGTCTTTCTATTTTTGATTCTCCCGTCTCCAATAATTCCGATTGGAAATTCCATTTTTTCTTCGTTCGTCCTCCGACTCATAGGACCTTGGCTGACGGGTCGACAGAGCCTTTCACCTGGGACCACGATTCTAAATGGACTTTCGGTGATCGCTCCGTTGAAGGCCAACTGATTCCTGATGACCCCAGCTTGCTGACCAGGATAAAGGAGATGCGTTTGGATAAATATCAATGCGCTGTCCTTATTGGGGAGGCCTTTCTCCGCAAAGCTGGCCTAAGTTCTCATACATTCCCCACTTCCATTTCTTCTCAATCACTTGGTAAGTTTCTATATTATTTGTCGTATATTTTTCTACCTTCAATTAATCATAACTTTTGTTTCTCCTGTAGCTTCTATGGTCGAAAATTCCAGACGTTCCAAGAAGGGTAAGATGGTTCTATCCAAATCTACCAAGACGGCAGAGAATCATCCCATAGAGCAACGGGTTTCTCGAAAGAGAAAATTAGATCAAGATCTTGACTCTGATGATAATAGAGAAGAAACCCCGGAACTTTCCCAGGAAGTCTCAAACGAACCCTCTTTTTCTCAAGTTCCGGTGTCTACTGCTAGGACCGGTCAAGGATATCCTCCCCTGCAGCTTAGATCTTCTCTTGGAATTCGGGGCTTCCGATCATGGTCGTTACCTAATTCTTCTGGCCCGGTGGTGAAGAGAAGAAAACATGTTTATAACCATTCAGGCGAGGAGCTCACCTTGCTGGGTGAGTCGCACCCCAAGGCTACACTGGTTGAAATGATTGAAGATCATCTTGTAGGGAAAGGAACAGCATGTTATTCCGACCGTGATTCTCTGGTCAATGATGAGAAGGAGAATGCTGCGGATAAAGCTACAAGAATTCTCCTCTCTTCTGTTTTTACTCGTGATATCCAGAGGCTGCTTGGGAAGGATCCGTTGGAGAAATTGGAGAAAGCTTCTCTTTTTTATGTCAGAGAAAGAATAGACAAATTATTCTTTCAGCATTTTTCTTTTTCTCCATTATCTGAGAAAGCTTCTTTAATGTTCTGCTTATTTGTATTCTTAGGCTGGTACTTGTATGTTGTCTTCTATTTATGAATCTGCACTTCTAAGGCAGCAATGTTACTTCTTGGAAGAGAAGAATAAAGTTCTTCTTCAGAGGGTGGCTAATTTAGAACAAAGTTCAACTGGTGCTTGTCCCTCTACTTCCGCTTCTCGACCTTCTCAGGTTGGCGGCGATCAGGATCTGGCGACGGACAACCTTCACATAATAAGTAGTGTCTTGGAGGTAACCCGTGCTCAAGAGTGAGCTGAACGATTAGCCAAGGATCTAGAGGATCATCAAGTTCAAAGCGCTACTCGTATCAGCGACCTTGAGTCTCAAGTCAATCGTCTTCAAGCTTCGTTAGAAGAGCAAACAGAAGACCTTGATCTTGACGGTTTGGTTGATCGTTCCGGCAGGAGCCCCAGGGAGAAGGTTATTCGGGAATTCCTCAGCTCTTCGGTCCACACTGCTTTAGTTTATGAAAAGGTGGGTCCTCTTTTGGAGAGTACCTTTAAGAAAGCAGTTCATCAGATGGTTGCCTTGGGTTTGATCGAGGATCGCAGGAGGGAGTATTTCAAGGCCATTCACGTTAGTCTTGATCGTAATGGTCGCAACTATTCTTCTGATGATGTCCCGACGGTGAATTTTGAGCATCTTCCTTTGGCGCATTTGGTAAAAGAGTTCGGAGTTGCTTTGCCCACACCTGCTGCTGACATTGATCCTGTGCAGGATAATAATTTTAACGACCAGGAGGAAGAGAAAGATGATTCTGAGCCAGTAGATAATGACGAGCAGAATCAAGGCGGAGGCGACCAGCAAAACCAAGGTGGAGGCGACCAGTAGTTCAAGGAAGATTAACCGTCACCCTATGACTAGTAATTTTACAATTTTACCCTTTGTACTTGAGACGATTCATATGTCGTTCTTACGGTTTTACTTTATTTCTTTACTTGGCATTTTTAGACATAAGTCTTTACTTTATCAGTTTTATTTTAGCATATTTATTCAAATGTTTGCGACTGTTCAATGTCTAGGACAATTTATTTCGCGCTTCTTCCAGGGTGCACCACATCTTTTCCTTTAGTATAAATACTTGAGGTAAAAAGTTCTTCGCTATTTACTGCGCGTCCCCACTTTAGATAAAATATTCTCCCCAGCAGTTCGATTACTCTTCTCGATAATTAAATCAATTCCTTAACTTTCCGAGAATGAGTTCTCTTTTCGGCAATACTTCCAAGTGCTCTTCGCGCGACCATCAGAGGAATACTAGATCCAAAAGGTCCTGCACTGAGGGGCCTTCCACTGACCCCTTAGAACCCCGAGCATCAGTCAGTTCGCGGGCACAGATGTCTAGTGTTACTCCGAGTAGGTTGAGCGGCACAGGCAATGCGACCGCTCACTCAAATCCTTTACAACAAAACCCCTATTTTTCCACAGATCTTGAGGGAAGACCTTCTCCAGGTCGGGTTGCTTTTGGCGATATGTCTCTTGATGAACAAGCTGGAGATATTCCCGTTTCGACTTCAGTGCATGATCTTCAAAGTCAAGCTCATATTGACACAAGTGATATTAACCCTACTGCTGATTCAATCATCGTTCAGAGTCAGGTAGATACCACTGTTGGGCCAGTCAGCAGTGGCTTGTTTTTAGATCCTCCTTTGGATGGTTCCAGACCGCAGCCTGTTACCCAAAGTTTCTCAGATTTTCTATTTTCTGATACTACTACAATGACTACTTCGGTTGAGGCCGGTGCTTCTTCCAGGGTCGGACCGAGCACAGGTCGAGTCGGGCAACTAGAATTTCTGTCTCGGGGAAAGAATTTTATGTGAGTCCCAACGCGATGGAGTCCCCACGCCAGTTGGATGATCGATGTATTAAGGAGCAAATTAGTGATATAGTGGAGTCTGAGTCTCCTCGTCACGACAAAATCCCACTCGATTCTGTTCTGTCTGGTTTATGTGAGCCTGATGCTTTGTCATGGGATCTTGGTCTTAGTACCATTCTTCCTGGCGAGCTGAAGAAATATGAGGTTTTTTCCATCTTCGCCTCGTTCAGTCCCTTTTCAAGTTTTTCGAGCAGGTAGTTATTTATAGATGATGTTCTTTTATTGCTTAAATTGCTTATTTATTACACTTTCTATTCTTCCAGGGGAAGTACTTTGCCTTGCAGTTAGGTGCCCAGAATGATGAGATGTGGTTCAGCAAGGAGAGCATGAGGCATTGACTGGATGTGGAGGTGGCCAAGACAGATAGACTCACTCTTCAAAATCAACTCCTTAATGAGGACATCCAAAAGTTACGTGATGAAAAGTTGGTTCTTCAAAAGTAGAAGGATGACCTTGCTCAGTTGAATGCCAATATGGAGGAGTCTCGTCGAGGAGCTTTTGATGAAGGCTATGATCAAGGTTATCAGAAGCGCCAGGAATAACTGATGGCGTTTTTGGACACGCCAACTCCCAGAAAAAGTGATTCTTCGACCAGGCCTTCTTGTTCTAATCAGCCTTAGAGTTTTAGCTAGCCTTTCGCCTCTTTTTTTTTTTTTAATAGCAAAAGAAGATTCGTTTAAGGAATATAATCTCCCTAGCATTTTTGTACAAACTCCTTATTATGGTGTACATATATATTTGCTAACTTTAGTCTTTATCGAAAAGTAATTAGAATTACTTAATCGAGTAGACATAAATTGTTAAGAAACTGAAGGGATACTGACCAATCAAGGTTTTATCTTCTTGCCATTAAGCTCTCTAAGCATAGAGCTTTATAAAAGGTTATCTGCATGTTTTAAAGCTTCAGTAGTCCTCTAGGAACGTCTTCCAGATTTTCTCGAAATTGTGAATAAAAGGACATTATGAATGTTTGACGTAGCATATGCTCTTAATTGAGGGATTGTTGTTGGGGTAGGTATTATATCTTTGTCGGCTAGACATAAATATTTATACTAGGTCGAGCAAACCTCTTTCCTTCATCGTTGAATTGACTATACTTTGATTAATGCGTCACTACTCTTCAGTACGAGTTATATCAGTGATGTGGGAAAGGGTTTTGCTGGTCTACGTGTAAATTACCCACAATCCTTCTCAGAATTGTTTTATAAGTGCTTGAACTGTGTCGATCAACATCATTGGTCCGAAACAATTATGATATCGTCATCGATTAGACATGAGTCTTTCTTGGGATTTGAAAATATGCTTTGTAATGTGTTCTTGTTTCAATAAATACGACGTTTCATCTTTTCTATGTTATAATGTTTTCTGCGCTTATAAATATGCAGAGGTGCATCACAAAGTACTTCAGATGGATTCTAACATGTTGATCCCCGTTCGTACTTCTGAAGAAATGGCTCATGAGATATTTTGTCGAATCAAATGGCGCGTCAGGAGGATCCATCCTTCTTCGGGGGATCCATTGTATCTAAACTAGTTTTAACGGAAAGCTGGTCAATTCATCAAAAGGCCAACACTACCCTTCCTCGATCTTCCGTTCGATTATGGCGGTTACTGTATGTGAGAGAGATGAAGTCTTGTTATCATTTTCTTCATCCGGCGACCTTGCAAAAGCCCTTGTTGAAAATGTATGCCCCTTTGGTCGAGGGTGCATTACTAGGGGGTAGTGTCCTTTTCTGATCAAGGAAAATACCCCAGCTTTAAGGCGTCGATTTCAAGAAGTGTAGCAGCAAGTCGAATATTAGTCGATGGTAGCTGTAGGATAATACTAGTCCTTTGTATTAGATGTAAAATCTAATGTAGTAGGAAAGCTTGTCCTGTAACATTGCCGAATGCAGTTTTATAATAAAATTGTTCCTGATCTTGACATACCGTATTCATTTCTCATTGACGATTTATGAACTTCTGTTTAATCTATGATCGGAATTTCACCTCAATACTAACAGTTATTGTAGGTTCATCTTAACGTCGCTAACTTATATGAAAATATGTAGTCCGCATTTCATGTCTGATGTACAACCAAGTCATGTAGGTCGTTAGAATTTGATCGAAAAATTATCCTTGATATTGTATCCGAACAGTTCATCCATGTGTCCGAATTTTGACTTTGTCGAGGATTTAGACCCATCATCCATGTCGATAATCAATTGTCTGGCGTTTCTAGACATTATTTTGTCTTTTACGAAGACCTATATAAAGTCGCATCCTGGAGATTTTATTCTTCTAATATAGGAACCTTTGTTTTCTTCATAATCAATGTATCTGTGTACATATTGTGAATTTCATATTCCCCAAATAAAGCAACCATTGTACGTATCATGCCATCATGCCGAATACTTGGTGTGGGAGGAATTGGAAAATGTAGAACCGTTACTTAGATCCAGTTGGTCAAGACCTCCTTAAGCAATTCTTTGGAATATGAGGCAGTGATGAGTTCATCTGTCTTAGCAAGAAAGATTGCTGCTCTTAATACCTCGTCAGATTTCTTGGACTCTAGGAGGAGAGCTGGAGTGTTATAAGTTTTCAAAATGATTCACTACTATGCATTTTCAGCATTTTCGCTATATACCAAATCGTAATAACAACGGATCTAGTAGTTTGAGTAGTGATGCCTTGTTCTTTTCCATTTTAGTAGACCTATCGAAAGGTCGTGGATCGAACTCGATATGCTAATCGTTTCGATTACGGTCATCCATTTTCATCGAGTAGTTTTATCGACTTACCTTCTGCCGTTCCAACTTACTCGCATTAAATTCGGGGAGTTAATAAGTCCATTTCTCACCCGTTGATTTAATTATTCCCCATCCGTAGGATCAACTTAGACATTCCTATAAATAGGTAACAACTCATTTACCATTTCCACTCATACCGTACAGATGGAAAATTCAGTTTCCTCAAGCTTCACTTTGCCGAGCGATCCCATAATCTTTAAAACATCGAATTACCACGATTATTCATATCAGGATTATTCATTCCTCATCTTGCCTAGTGCTGACAAGTCCCATTAACGCCCTACCTAGTACTAACAATTCCCATATGGACCTCTACCTTAGTCTTCACAAGGTTGGAGTCCGTGGTATTTGTTTGCACATGGAGGGTTCATATCTACCGGGCATCCTCGTTCTTAGATGTTACCTCCGGAGTCATTCCTTGACGGGGTGTGCTGGTAGATTTTCACTTTCACGATGGTCCGTGCGGGATCTTGCTTCAGACGAACAACTGCAGTAATTTCTCAAGGCTTTTTTACCAATTATTGGCTTTAACCTTTATTGTTCGAAATTTGTAGATCGACGAGTGTTTACCGACCCACTCGGTTTTATTCTGTCAATACTTAGGTTTTTTACCAATTATTGGCTTTAACCTTTATTGTACGATATTTGTAGATCGACGAGTGTTTACCGACCCAATCGGATAAAAGTTTTCGATTTGATATGTGGTTCAAATCTGTCCCAAAAGGCCGTACAATGGAAAAATTAAGGCGTGGGACGAATTTAAAAGCGAGGAGGCCGGGGCTCATACTTGATCCCGATGGGATCCTATTCGATTATTGGCCACCCTAAAAGAAAAGGAAAGTTTAAAGTTGAGCTACCAACTATAAACAAGCGCTTCTCGGGAGGCAACCCGAGCCTATTGCTTTTTCCTTTGTTGTTTGTGTTTTGTGTTTTGTGTTCGTTTTTGTTTTCGTTTTGCGTTTTGTGTTGTGGGTAAATGAGCGCGCACGAAAGATCGAGGATTAACAAGCATAATTCGAGTGAGATCGAGCGAATGAACCATGGACGGCGTAAGGTGAGATTATGTTGAGTTATTCGATCGAGTGGAAGGGGAAATTTTTCTGCCAACCCTCGCGGCCGCGAACATCCAGCTCGCCGCCGCGAGGATTTGGCAGAAACTTTCTGCCCGACCTCGCGGCCGTGAGCCTCCAGCTCGCCGCCGCGAGGCGTGGGCAGAAAGCTTCTGCCCAGGTCTCGCGGCCGCGAGACGTAATTTAAAAAAAAAAAAATGGTTTTCCGATTTAAACTCTCTTACTCCCTTATACTCCCTCACTTCTCATTTCAAATACACTCTCATTCCCTCCTCTCTCAAAAGGCTCTCACTATCCCTCTCATAAAACTCCCTCAATTCTTCCCAACTCACACAATCATTCAACCCTCCTTTACTCTCAATCATCCAAATCACCCCATCAATCCAAAAAGAGCAAAAACTTCACCCACATAGCACCAAATCCGAAAATTCACCCTAGGGGTTCGAAAATTGCAAGTTCTTCGATTCCAATCCGAAGGTAAGTGTGGCTAAACTCATGGTATTGCTTGATTGATATTGTGCGTATTGGTGTTACATTGTTTGGTATTGAAAATTTTTGGGTTGAAGCTCTTGTAAATTTTGAAGAAAAGTAGTAATTTTGGGTGTGCACGGAAGGTGTTCGATGAATTGCTTCTTAGAATACTTTTGCCAATTTTGCTAGTTTTCCATTGTAAGTTGCCGGGGTATTGATTTGTTGATATTGGGTAGTTGCAACATAAGTTTGGGGGAATTTTGCGCATTCGACATAATTGGGAAGAGTGCGGGAAAGCAATGGAGCGTGCTCTCAACACACGAAACCACTAAAGACGGGAGCAACCGCGGGATGCATACGAAAAGGGACGTTGGATTTAAATTTACGCAGTCCCGTCGGTTTAAATTGAGCTTACAATGTTTTAATTCTATTCTCGTCTTTTATTGGTTTTGTTATTAACTCTTGAGAGTTATTGGTATGTTTGCTTGTTTAAAGTTATAACGTTTGTTTGTTGACCTTATTTAGAGTCGTGCTCGCTCGTTTATCGTTTTGTTTCGTTTTGTTTTGTTTTGTTTTGCTTGTGTTTTTGTTGTGTTCTTGTTTTTGTCGTGTCGTACCTTTTTCCGTCATTCTCAATTCACACAATGGGGACATTGTGCATTTTAAGTTTGGGGGAGTAAGGTCGCGTTTGTTGCATGCTAGGTCGACCCGCCAAAAATTTTTCAAATTCTTATTATTATTTGAACATGCTCTATAAAGTTCAAAGCACATTGGCTAAGGTTAGGTAATATTTAAAGTGGATAACGAACTTTAGCGATAATAGGTTCTAGGACTCCTTTTTCTTAACTTAGAATCCCTCCAATCCATAGCTTGGAATCTAAATGTAAAAAGAGCATAAATGGCCTAAGTTTGGGGGAGTAAACCCTTTTCGAGAATGAAAAACCTTTGAACACCTAACTCTTAAAAGAAATGAGTAGAGAAGTTGCTAAAATGTACGCACTTCTATGAGAGAAAAGAAAGGCTAAGCCTTCAATTGATAATACTCATTGATCATTTTTGGTAATTGCTCTATCTCATTGTTTTAGTGCAAAAGTTGTAATAGAAGAAAAGAATGTGGTGCTAGTAGCCCACAAAAGCAAAATTGCATCAAGTTCGTCATTAGTGCTAATATCGTACTGTAATATTCTTGTAAAGCACAAAGTGCCTTGTTTCATTGTAAAAACAAGTGTCGTGAGAAAAGAGTTAGGAGCTAAAATCGTCAATTAATTCAAGAATAGGGAAAACACTCTTAAATTACCTATAACTTACTCCCGTGAAGTGATTTGAGCATTAAGTTTGTAATCTACGGTAAGGAGAGATTCGTTGTTAAACATTAGAAGTCCATGAAAATAGAACCAATGATTTTGACCTATCGAAAATTATTCACCTAAGATAGAATCTAGCAGAAGCCATCACACACACACGTGGAGCTTGTTTAAAGAATAATTTGAAAGTGTTAAGTTTTAGCATTTCGATCTTAAGTATGTTTGTTTTGTTCTTGTTTTGTTTTCTTTGCTCGAGGACGAGCAAGTGTTTAAGTTTGGGGGTGTTGATAATGCCGTGAAAATGTCGTTATTACCTATCTCTTTAAGCCCAAAACATCTTGTTTTGATTCGAGTTTTTGTGTGTCTTCTCGTGTTTTCGTTTCTTTTGTGCTTTTGGCCCTTTGTTTGGCCTTTGTTCGTCTTTTGTGTTTTTGTTCTCGTATTGATCGTTTTCTCCGTGGTTTGTAGGTATTAACATCATAGAGAGATTCGGAGTTGCGTATCAATTATACGAGTCGCTCTACCAACCCCGCGAGTCAAGCTTGAGCTTCAAAGGAAATAGAATCCGAAGTAAATCGTACAAGAACGTAGATAGATGCTCACTAGAACATTCATAAATATTTCATGGATGATCCAAATGAGCTGAATTTTGGATATGTCATAGATGAGTGAGTTAGCTACGCTACGGACTTTACGGATCTGGATTTGGAGTTCGGAATCAAAAGATATGCTGCTCAGAAGAAAGTGTGGCAGAGCAGAAAATCTGCAGAGAGCTTACTGCCTGAGCTCGCGGCCGCGAGACCTGCTGCCAGAAAAGCTGCGTGTTTTGAAGGTGTTTTATGTCCTTTGCCTTTTCCCTCCCACTTGTAATTACAACTTCTTTTGGGGGACTTTTTGGCCTTAGTTGCCTTGTTTTGGAGGGTAACTTAGGCATGGAAAGTTGGTAGTTTTGCTAGGTTAGATATTAGGAGGTGAAATTCATCACAACTTCTACACTTCAACATTTTACACTTTCATCTTGCCTCCTTTGAAGAAAAGCTTTGGTTGGCACTTTGGAAAGAAGAACTCTCACTTGGACTCCCCATTGAAGATAAAAAGGCTTGAGGGAGATGTTGTTGAAGACCTCAACCACTAAGCTTATTCTAACTCTTTCTTACTTTGTTCATTTACACTTATGAATTTGTTTAATGTAATGAATATTGTGTTGATTAATATGAGTAGCTAATCTCCTTTATTCTATGTTTTTATTGATCCTATGTTTGGTTCTTGATTCTTGATTAAATGATGAGTTAATGATTGTTGCTATGCTTGTATACAAAGTGTTTGTTAAACTAGTTTGAGCTTATGTCAACTTGTGGTTTGATCAACCATAGGATGAAATGGATTGATCTTTAATTGCTAGACATAGTTGATTAAAGATTAGATTATGAAACTAGGTTGTGAATTGATTTTAGGATAGAAATATACCTAGGTCATTTCATGTTCTTATAAGGTTTGAGAATTAAAGCATCACTTAGGCTTAATCCTTTTAGACATAAATTGGATTAGTCTACTTTGGTAGGTTCGTACGATATCGAAAGATACGTATGAATATTTTATGAAATCTTGAACAACAAACATAAGTGTGGTTGTCAATTGTTGAGTCGTTTGTCTTGAATTGAACTAGGTGACGTAAAATCGTAGAAGCCTTTACATATATTAAGTCAAGTGTTAGTTTCCGTAATTACTTAATTGAGTTGTAGTATCAAAACCACCATCACCTCACCGTATTCAACTTACGAATCTAAGTCGAAGTAACAAGACGTTAGTTGGTAATTAATTGAACAATTCCTCGTGGGTTTGACACTCCTTTATCACTTTATTACTTGTAACGACCGTATACTTGCGTGTTTGCGTATTAGTATTTGGAACGCAACAGAAAGGCCCCACGATGTCGATTCCCCAATGATCAAAAGGCCAGCATACAGATACGGGGTGCATCTTTTTAGCCGGTTGGTGAGTTATGTTTGCATGAATCTGGCAGTGGTGGCATTTCTTCACATAGTCGATAGCATCGTTGTTCAGGTTTGGCCAATAGTATCCTGTTCGTAGACATTTTAAGGCCAATGCTCTGGCCCTACTATGATTTCCTGCTTCCCCTTCATGAATCTCTCGAAGTATCTTCGAGACTTGGGGTTCAGAAATGCATTTTAGTAAAATTCCGGAGATCGACCTCCTGTAAAGCTTTCCATCTAGGATCGTGTACCTAGGTGCTCGATACTTTATTTTCCGAGTTGTATTCTGATATGTGGGCAAGGTTCCTTCCAAAAGATATTCCATCATGGGAGTCATCTCGGTGATGGGTGTGTTGTCGATATCAATTGCTGGTGTGTTCGAGATCAGCCAAGTGATTACTCTTTCTGTTCGACCATCTCTAGACCCCGTGAATCGTGAGAGCTGGTCCGCCCACTTGTTTTCCGAGCGTGGCACGTTCTGTATTTCGAACTTGTTGAATTTCTCCGCCAGTTCTTTTACCCTAGCGAGATACTTTACCATGTTGTACTCCTTTGCCTCGTAAAGTCCTTATATCTGTCTTTGGACCAATTCCAAGTCAGTTAACACTTTCAGACTTCTGATGTTTGTCTTTATCGCCATCTCCATTCCAGCAATCAATGCCTCGTACTCTACCTCATTATTGGTCACCATGAAGTCTAAAGTTATTGCATAGTTCAAATCTTCCTTCTCTGGTCCGGTAAAGTTGATTCCTGCTTCGCCTCCTTCCCTATGTGAGGCACCGTCGACATGCATTAACCAAGTAGGATTTTCGACAATCATAATATCTTTATCACAACTGGTCGTATCGTTGGTAGTTGGTGTTGAGGTCGGAGCTTCCAAGAGGAAGTCAACAAGTACTTGTGCCTTAATTGCAGTTCTTGGTCTATACTCGATTTCAAATTGTCCTAATTCGATTGCCCATTTGATTAATCTCCCAGAGGTCTCTGGTTTTGCCAGAACATGCCTCAGTGGTTGATTCGTGAGTACGACTATCTTACATGTTAGAAAATATGGTCGAAGCTTCCTAGCAGCGACCACCAAAGCTAAAGCAAACTTTTCTATCTCTAAGTAATTCTTTTCAGCACCTTGTAACAATTTACTTAGGTAATAAACAGGCTTATGTTCTGACCCCTCTATCTTTGCCAACACCGAGCTTATTGCTACCTCGGAGATGGATATGTATATGTATAATGGTTGTCCTTCAGTCGGTTTGGCTAATAACGGCGATGAAGTCAGATATTCCTTTAATTGGTTAAAGGCTTGATCACACTCTTCAGTCCACAGAAAGTTCTTTGCTTTTCTTAATGTTTGAAAGAACAGCAAACTTCTGTCTGCTGACTTGGATATGAACCTGTTCAGTGCCACAATTTTTTCGACTAAGCTCTGTTCTTGAGAGATTGTTCTAGGCGGTTTCATTTCAGTAATGGCCCTGATCTTTTCGGGGTTTGCTTCGATTCCCAGTTGATGAACCATATATCCCAGAAATTTTCCCGACTTGACTCCGAAAGTGCATTTAGCGGGGTTCAGTTTCATGCGGTATTTTCTCAAAATCCTGAAGTATCGGTCCAGGTGTTTGACATGATCAGCTTCGTTCATGCTTTTTACCAGCATGTCGTCTACATAAACTTCCATTACTTCTCCAATTAACTCCTTAAACATTAAGTTAACTAGTCTTTGGTAAGTCGCCCCTGCGTTTCTCAATTCGAAGGGCATTACAATGAAGCAATAGACCCCTTGCTCAGTGATAAAGGCGGTATTTTCCTGGTCTTGTTCATTCATATAGATTTGGTAAAATCCTTGGAAGGCATCCATCATGCTAAAAATAGCGAATCATGTTGTTGAGTCGACCAATAGGTTGATTCTTGGGAGTGAGTAAGGATCCCGTGGACATAACTTGTTGAGGTTGGTAAAATCGTTGCACATTCTCCATTAATTGTCCTTTTTATCCCCCTTTGCTACTAAGACTACGTTGCATAACCATTCTAAAAAATGTATTTCCCGAATTTGTTTTGCCTTCAGCAATCTCTCAACCTCGGCTTTGATTATTTTATCTTTCGTAGGCCCATGGTTCCGCTTCTTTTGTCTTGCCGGTTTTGCCATTGGATCTATCTTTAAGGAGTGAGTAATGATTATTGGGTCGATGCCCTCTATGTCATCAGCGCTCCATGCAAAGACATCAGCATTATCTCTGAGGAAATTTACTAGCATAATTTCTCCTTCCGAACTGAGTTCAGTCCCTATCCTGGTCGTTTTTAACGGGTCACCTTGCACAAGCATGATATCCTTGTGTTCGGGTGGCTTAATGGTTAAATCGACCGTCTCTTTCCACTTTCGATCTCTTCTGTCCGTACTGGGGATCTCGATTTCAGTCCTCATGATGTCATCTTCGAGTTTCCTTTTAGCTGGAGTAAAAGACTTCGATCTATTTTCCATTGCCAGAGAGGTGTTGTAGCAATCCCATGCCATGCAATGATCGTTCACAATTTCACCTATGCCGGAAGCGGTTGGAAATTTTATCTTCTGATGGTATGTAGATACTACGGCTCGAAAGAGATTGAGCGCCGGTCGTCCTAGTATTGCATTGTATGCAAACGGCGTTTCTACGACCAGGAATTTTCTCATCTTTATTGCTCGCTCTGGTCGTTTTCCTAAAGAAACGCTCAAATTTACTGTCCTCGAAGGGACTATTTCTGATCCTCCAAATCCTATTAACGAAGTTGCTACTTTTTGTAGCGTTATTTCTCCCAAATTCATCTGCGTTAGAACCTCCCTTGAGATAATGTTCGCCAAATTGCCATTATCGATTAATATTTTTTTCACATTGTAGTTTGCTATTTCAAGTGATACCACCATTGGGAAGTCGGGATTGTCTTCTTTTGTATCCCAAATGATGTTACGTGGGACCTCACTTTCATTAAAACTAATGGGGTGTTCCTTCAGAACTTTACTTTCAACAGTCCATATCTCCCTCGGGATTCCAAAGCTTCCTTCTATTGACCTGGCAGTTCTTCGGCGGGCATTACGACTGTCTCCCCCTGCTGGCCCCCCAGAGATCATATGTATGGTCCCGTTGACTTGGTCATTATTCATCTCTTGAGGTGGACCGTTATTAGGGGTTCTCCTCGGCGGGGTTCTTCTTCGATTAGGAGTTCGAGGGCTCCGGGTTCTATTTCTTTTTCTCCCATTTCATTCAACATAATTGTCCAATTTTCTTTCTTCGATCAGTCTTTCGATTTCCTGCTTTAGATGGAAACAGTCCTCGGCTCGATGTCCATGAGCCCGATGATACCGACAATATAAGTTGTAATTTCGAGCTCCTGGCTTGGCTTGTGTAATTCTTTTTGCCGGTGGAATCCAATTATTTCTTTCGAGTACCACTAGGATTTCTTCTACAGGGAGAGTTAGTTTAGGGTATTCTACATGGTCCACCCAATTTCTTTGAGGCAGTTCGGTCGATCTTGGTCTTGCATAGACATTAGGTCTTTTGTCCCGATCGTTTCAATTGTAATCCAATCTTTGGAAAACGTTCCCTTTCCTAAAGGACCGATCATAATCCGTTGGCCTCGAAATTGGAGCCTTATCCTGTCGTCTTAAACCGGAGGTTGAACCCTTGCTCCTGTTTTTATCTTTAAAAGAATTCATCTCCTCTTGAGTCATATATTTGGAAGCTAAGGTCATTATATCCGCGAACGTCCTAGGTTGTTTTCGACTTAAGGCATTCCCAAATTGCCTATATTTGGTGAGGTCGAATAGAATGGATATTATATAATCGATATTTGGTTAATCGATCTTAAGCAACTCCACATTAAATCTTGCCAACCAACTTCTCAAGGATTCCCCTTCTTGTTGATTGATGGTTCCCAAGTAACTCATAGGGAGCTTTTGTCTTTTTTGACTGGCAAATTGTTGAGTCAGTTTGTTGCATAGCTCACGAAAACTGAATATGGAATTGGTAGGTAGTTTTCCAAACCAATCCAACGCCAATCCTTCAAATGTTGTGACCATCAACTTGGCGATGTATTCGGCAGAATGTGCATATAGATTCATTATGTTCATAAAGCTGAATATGTAATCGTCCGGGTCAGTTGTTCCGTCGTAGCGTGGTGATCGTCCCGGAACTTGCCCGAATGATTGTGCTTCCTTGATTTCCCTACAGAAAGGGGAACATGCAGCTAGGCTATCTTGGACTTCTGTGCTTCTTGCCCATGGATGTTGAACAGTCAGTAATCGTTGTTCTAGACGTTCTTGTACCATGTTTTCAATGTCTCTTTCCGAGATACAAACGGTCTTTGGTCGATTAGGGGTCGATTCGACGATATCATCGTCGATAGGAATTATTGTGTTCTCTTTCGACCCCTGATGCACAGGATGGGCAGGGAGTTTCGTCCGATTCGTTCCCATTCGGATCTGGTTGTTAACAGGTTTTGCTTTGCTCTTTTGTGGAGCACTTAGAGATTGCTGGTCTGTCCCAGGGCTATCAGCCTGCTCCGATACATGGTCAACCTGCCTGTGGGTTCTTCTGACTGGTTGTGCTTAAGCTGCTCTCGGGTCACTAGGCTCTTGTTCGGGAATTGCTTGAATTCCTGGGCACAAGGAATTCACAAGTAGTGCTATTTGTTTAAGTTTTTCTTCACTTCCCGTTAGCGGGACAGGAACGGTTGTGACTCTAGGATCCATTGGGATTGGATCGGCGGCCTCGTTCGGTCGTTCCTGCGAGATTTGGACGTTGGCCTCCAGGCATTCTTGCTGATTCGAAGGTCGATCGTCTTCTCGCTGATTATCAACCTCGTTATCAATTGGTTCGTTATTTGTCATATCGTTTGGCAAACCGTTCGATGGCACTTGCTGGTGTGTTGTGTTACTCCTAGTCTCCTTGCGTGCGTTCTTCCTTGGGCGAGCGATATGTCTATCGAATAATTAACTCAGCCACACGGTGGGCGCCAACTGATTTAACCGATTTTCGTGTGGTTCAGTTAAATCAATGATGATGGTGTAGGGTTGAATTATCTATAGATATAGGGCTTAGTTAATTTATTCCGGATGGATCGATCTCAAAGATAAACAAAACATAACGAGATTAGAGTATCAAGATTATATTAAAAACGATGAGTAAGTATAGTAAAAGCTCTTGTATTATATTAATCTTCAGATTACAAGTATGTAGGTGTATTATGAAACTATTGCGTCTGTGCCCTAATACAATGTCTGATCAAGGTATTTATATGTGATAATACCTAGCTGTACAAGGAAACATAATCCAACTAGGACTTGGGGTATTGTCCTTCTCGGATTCGGAGATTAGCTTGGTCGCTGATGATCACCACGTGAGATCGGATTGACCAGCATCGATGACCGAGCTGCTGGATCGGCCCGACCCATATTTTCTGAACGTTCCGAGTATTATAAGGGGTATAAATAGCCCCCATCAAACTCCTTTGTAAGATCGTACATTTGAAGGTTTCAAACAGTCCCTAACATTAGTTTTCCAACAATTTATTTGTATTTTCTATAAGAAAGTAAAAAAATCTTCATCCATGATGCAATTAATGATAATCAAAACGTACAGATATCTTCATATGTTCACTGACACTAAAATTTATTATGAACAAACCTGATAAGTAAACATGCTTAAACACATATCTAACTAGTTAAAAAGGTTGATTTGATTTAAATATTAAAGACATTTTGAATGTTAAAAACACCTTATAAATAGGAGTATTGTCAATTGTTTTTCTAGTAAGAGTGAAATTAGGGGAATGAAAGGAAAAAGAAAACCCTGAGTTAGCCATTGTTTGTTTTGACATTTTCTTACGCAGTCTCCCTCAATTTCTTATCTAACACCAATAATCTGAAATGTCAGTTGCCAAACTCACGAACTCGTCCCAACCACAAGGGCCAGAATCAAGCCAAATTTCACCTTACCCGATGCTAGATTCGGGTTTTTACTGACCCGAAGCCCAACATAAGCCCAGTTATGCCTTTTCCAACGAGTACATTTATAGAAGACATTTAAACTATTATCCATTGGCACATATCCAGAAAAAACCTATCAATTTTAAAGATATTCTAATGCGATGAAATCTTTAAACTTTTTTTCAAGCTTCAATTGATTGGCAGCCGCAAGGGTTGCTTCCTCTGCAATACGAGCATCTTCTGCCAAATCCATCAAACCTCTGGTAATGATAATTTGCTCTCGGTAGGTATTGGTCTCTAAAGTTAAAAGAGTAGCCTTAGCCCTTACTGCCGTTAATTTTCGATTATGACGAACATTGGCCGAAACCAAACTTTCTTCATCAAATTAATGTTTGCCCAATGATTAAACAACATAATTGTACTTGGTGACAAGATCAACAAATTGTATAGTGAGATCAACATTACAGAATCATGGGAAACTTTTGCCTTTATAGCACTGTCATTGTCCTTATAATCATTCCACAGCCACAGGGATCGAGTTGCAAAATCAGCATAGCATTTTTTATCAGGAGGTAAGTCCAACCTGCTAAGTTTCTTGACAAGACCATTGTTGGAATTCCAATGTGGAACCAACAGGTCTTCCAGTGAAAAAGCTTTGTACCCAGCAAACTGTTGTTGCCACGACATGATTTCTTCAGCACCGAGGGCTTGAGAAAGAAGAAAAGTTGGTAGGATCTTGAGAAGGGCTAGAAAGTTAACGTTTCCTTTAGGCCTTCTCAAGATCCCGCCAACTTTTCTTCTCAAGCCTTCGGTGCAGAAGACATCAAGCGTTGACGACAACAGTTTGTTGGGTACGAAGCTTTGTCACTGGAGGACCCGCTTACTCATTCGAGTTCCATCAGTGCTCTTGTCAAGAAACTAAGTAGGTCCGTCTTACCTTATTATCAAAATAAATACTATGCCAATTTTGTTGCTCGATATCTAAGACTAAGGAATGATTTTAAGGAGAATAATCGTGCTATTGAGGATAAAGTTTCCCACGATTCTGCAAGTGCTGATCTCAACATAAATTTTCCTGATCTCATCAGCAAGTGCACTTCTATTGGTTAATCCTTGGGTAAACTTCAATTTCATGAAGAAAGTTTGGTTGCGGCCATTGATCATCTTAACCGGAAATCGACGGAATTAAGACCTCTCGTTTTTCTTCTGAGGCTACTCGTTTATCTTCTAAGGCAAATAGTGAAGTATAATAAAGTAGTGAAGAAGAAGTTTTGGACTGACTGACTTTTCACTAGCCATATACCTAATTAATGAATAGATCCAACTATTAATTTCTGGTCTTTTGTAAAGACCATCAATCCCTATTTCTTTTGATCCAAGCTTGTAATGGAATCTCATTATTAACGAATATTTTCCTTTTATTTATCGTATTATATTCTCTTATATGCACCGAGGGCCACAAAACAATGACTACATTAATATATTCTTAATAAAGAAATCAAAAGTTCTATAATGCGCACATCTCAAAAGCCCCCCCAAAAAAAGGGTTTACTTGCATACTATACATAATTTGGAGTAACTCTTCCAAAAGGTACATTTTCATTTGATATTCGTAATTTCCAGCGCATTATTTCAGTGGTTTTTCAATTTCAAAATGTGTTCTTCAATCTAGGTTAAACATTGGAATATTTGGAAGGGAATTTCACTTGGAGGAACTTTTCAATTGTAAATATTGGAGGTGAAAGTCTGAAAATGGGGAGAGTGTTTTTCTCCTTAACCTAATAGCATTGAGCGGGAAATTAAGTTTGTCCCTTAAAGGACTATTCTACCCTTGACTAAAGCCACGTCACTTAAAGCAGAACGAAATGTTCAGCCTGATTCCATTGCCTTGCTCGATGAGGTGCTTGCC
The DNA here is from genome assembly GCA_003313485.2 of Penstemon barbatus. Classification (NCBI taxonomy): domain Eukaryota; kingdom Viridiplantae; phylum Streptophyta; class Magnoliopsida; order Lamiales; family Plantaginaceae; genus Penstemon; species Penstemon barbatus. Next base: position 40,547,540 of record CM064884.1, on the reverse strand, counting down.
TGAGATTTTTTAAATAGGGGAGGTGGTAAAGCGCGAAACTGTAATGGTTAGGGGGGAGACTGCAAAAACTTGCAAAGGTTGGGGAGTAAATTGAGAATTTTCGAAAAAGTTATTATGGTGTTAGATTGATTTTCTATGGATTTTTGTGAAATTTTTAGCTCTATATAAAACTTTACAATTTACATCAAATGCATTACTTTTGATTTATTTTTCGGGTATAAAACTCATATTGAATTTAATTTTAGGAAATCTATTAAATCAAATAACTCAAAAAAATAAGTTAACGTGTCAAGTATCTTATATTCACAAGCAATATTTATATTAAAAAAAGTCAATATTATTATTGTATGAAATTTTTTATAACAAACTTAAACCTTCTTCAATGGCAAACAACTCTAATTACATGATGTCCTCTGAATTAGGCCAACAAATAAACTCAAGTAGCCCAAATAAATAAATAAATGTGTAAAATATAAAATATTATATGTAGTTTGACCGTTAATTTATTTATTAATATTTTCTATTGAGAGTTTATCTCAACTACATGAAATAATTCCCTTCTCCTTTGAGTTTTGCTCTAAAAAATCCCAATGCATTATGTTTTCAAATAAAATTAGTAATGCAAAAATGTAAATTTTAGTATATTACTGATATAATAATTTTGAATGAATTAAAAATGCGACCATAAAAAGTAAAAGATGTATCACAATTTACTAAATACATAGAAAAAAAAATTATTTTTACACAACTTCATTAAATATATATTTTGAAAAAAATTGAATATTTGGAGATGAAATTATATCTGGATTTTTTCGTATATGAGAATTCATGATATGACTTTATAAAGAGGGTAAGCTTATATTTATATACATACAAAGCAATAGTCTAAACTTTTATTTTCAAATATTTATTTCAAAGAAAAAATATTATTATATAAATAAAACTCAAGATATCACTTGAGCATAGCCCACGTAACAATTACATTGGTGATGAATCATTTCTTGGTTGATTAACGTGGCAACAGAACAATTTCATACAATCATCATATCTATTCATTTTATATTATTATCTTTCATGTGGTAAACTAATTGTGCAAAAATAAATCTTTAGTAATTACACAATATATTATATACAATTACTAAAGAAAAAGGAAATCTAGAGAGAAATAAATATTTTGCATATTTCCATTAATCAGTGAACAAAATCTCCACATCATTATCGGAAAAGAATAGACTTCTCGAAAAAAATGAAAATCAAATAAAAAATTAAACATAAATCATAGATAAACTAAGCTCAAATACACACGAATAATTTCACAAGGTACGATAAAATAGAATTAGGAAAGAGTTGCATAATCCTATTTACAACTAAATGTAAACGAGAATAAAAGACTTTAGTTCAAATTTCAATTGTCATTAATTTAGTGCTACAATTTAATGTATTCATAATATAGCTGAGTCAATTTTGCATGATAAACATATAATCAGGGACGGATCCAGGATTGGAGAGTTGGGGGGGCCGAGTTTAACCACCATCGAAACTAATTGACAATGATATTTGATATATTTTATTTATTTAAGAATAAAATATTACTGAAAGATACATTGAATTCAAAATTCTTAAGCAATTTAGTAAAAAAATTATCGAAGTTCTACACGACGTTCTCACATTTCATAAAATCCACACAAGGTATTGATCTTCCATTTTGTTTCTACGCATGTTTTTGAACAACTTCATTATTGATCCCTTGATTATTATGGTTGTAACATGAAACGTTAATATCAGACGAATCAAACAATCAATTAAATGTTACACTATATACTTCTTTGTAATTTCAATCACAATCATAGCTTATAAATTGTGGATGCAATTTAATTAGTATTAAAAGATTAGAGGACTAATATGAACTATTTATAAAATAATAGTACTAAATTATTTTTTTCAAAATTCTTGGGGGGGCCAGGGCCCCCCCAAAAACAGGCTGGATCCGTCCATGCATATAATCAATTAAGCATGTGCCATCAGTATGTAAAAGAAAAATAGCATTTTTTTTGAAAAATCAATCCTTCGTCTTCGGCAAAAACTTATATTATTGAATAACAAAGTTTAAGAATGTATGCAATTTAAAAAATTCATATTAACATATGCCCATTTAATATCATCCTGAACTTTAGCTTATTTTTAAAAATACTTGTTTATATTTCACTCGTGTGACTAATATAGACCGTTTTTATTAGTTTTCCTTTGCAATTCCAAAATTCAAGTAATTACAGTAAACCGCACAACTGTAAATCACAGGGTAATCAGCGGCTACATGCCGCACTGGAGTGATACATACAAATAATTACAATAAGTATACACGAGTTCAACAATTTAATAAAATTTAGATATTAAGAATTAAGAAACAATCATCACTAAATTTATCAACCTCGTGGGTACAACAAAATAAAAAAAAAAAGAAAAATAATACCAATTTACAATAGAACTAATCTGCCGCTAATCAATTTATATAGTGTAAGACTCGATCATATAATTCCCAATTAACTTAAATTTCTAAAGCTATGGTAAAAAAAAAAATCTTAACCACATAAACTTTAATCAAACAATTTTATTCTCAAAATCCAACTTACAAATCTCCGAATATTTTCTCTCTATAAAATCTCCCATTTATTTTCCCAATTCTGTAATGTAATAATAAATCGATATGTATTGCAAAAACATTGACCAATCCATACTCCAACAAGAATTTCCATTGTATTATTATAAATTTAAATTTGAATCAAACCTAATCTTATAAACAACGTAATTAATAAACTTGCCATATATACATAGGATACAAAATCTAAACACACCAAAATATTTGAAAATTTAAACTTAACACATTGTAAATTACAAGTCCAATTTTCAGATCCTTGCCGAGACCCTGATTCCTTTACTCATACTTATTTAAGAGACCCAACTTTTCAATTCATAATTGACTCCTGCATACAAATTACAAGAAATAATTTTTTTTTTACAAACTTCTCATTCAGAGGTTAAAATACGATAATAGAAGTTCAATGAGAAATTTTATAAATACAAAGTAAAGCAAAAATAATATAAAACATCCAACGAAATACTACATTCAAATTTCAAATAGATATTTACTCTAACCCAAAATACGATCTATACGATCCAAAATTTCATCACTATCTTCATCAGAATCATCCTCATGCTCTTCATTTTCAAAATAACAATCTTCCTCATCATTTTCTTCTTATGTTTCTTCTTCATCTTCTTCCTCTCTCTTTATTTCTTGGCATTCTTTCTCCGTACCCTGGTATTCCCCATCCACTAATTGTTCGTTCTTTTCCTCATCAATTCCCCGTTCCGAATTATCGCCAGTAGTATCATATTCTTCTTGCTCACATTGCCGATCCTTATCAATTTGGAGCACCCATCCCTTCCTATAAATAACACACGATACATTAAATCCTAATCTTACATGCAACAAAAAAAAAACAATATAACTCAATAAAAAAATAACAAAATTTGTTACCCAGTAAGCCTCATCTATATTATCATCACCTTCTTCCATGTTTCTTTCATTCTGGTCAATTTTTACAAATTTGTTTATTTGTAAGTTAGAAACATATAAAGCATAATCATATAATAAACATATAAAGCATAATCATATAATACTTCTTCATTAAATTTTAAAACATTTACTTGTCTTACCTGCATGATTATTATGCAATTTAATACTTTCTATCAATCTGTTAAAAACAAATTTAATATCAGAACAGCTTATACAATATCATTTTTTTTAATATTTAAATAATGAAATCAAACCAATTTTCAATAATAACTTTAGAATTAGCTAATAACACAGCAACAATGACAAATAAACTCAGAGCCTGCATTCTCTACATCAGACCAAGAAAACATGCAATGCAATATCATTTGAAAACAACAAGTAACAGAATCCAGTAAACAAAACTAAACACACGAAATTTTTTAACATTATTCCAACAATATGAAATTAAAAAATACTTAAATAATAGAAAAAATCTATCCTCTTAATTTTAAGTAAATATATACGCTTAGAATTAATAACTCCAACACCACATGCAACATTATTTCAAAACAAGAACAAAAACACAAAAAATATAGAAAACTAACAGAGCAAATAAACAAATAATTCTAAAAAAATCAACGTAAACTCAAATAATTCTAAAAAAACCACAGAGGATTAAAAATCTATTACCAAAGACATAAATAACTTCATAAAAGCCGAAAATAAACGAAAAAAAAAAACTTAAAAACAACAAATTTCGACCATACCTACACTTGAACTCTTATCCAAGAAGATGAACAAACAAAATGAACAAGAAAATCAAATAAATAAACTTAGATCATTTCTCCTATTGACACACGGTAAATGATGTTAATATCAAGAATTGTAATCACTGGCGGAGCTACACTATAGACAGGGGGGTGCATGGACCCCCCCTGAAATTTTGGTCCCAAGCATCATATATATGTATTGTATATGTATATATGTTATATTAATATATTTATGTTAAACTATAAGATAATTTATAATTTTCTTTTAGTGGACCTTCAATTAAAATTAAATTTCTAAATAAAAGGGGTCCATGTTTATTAGAGTTTGATAAATTTAAGAGTTACAAAGTGGATATTAACTCAAACTCTAATATTTTATTTTTATTTTGTAATTTGCATCATACTATAACACTAATAATACTTTTTAGGGATTGACACTTTTTAGGAATATTAAGAGTTCTCAAAATTAAAAGGAATTGGTGATCTTGCTAGAAAATTAGTTGAAACAAAGAGGAACAATGTATACCCTCTTGTATTTTTACTTTTAAAATTTACAATGATATTGTCAGTTGCTACAACGTCTGTGGAGAGAGCGTTTTCTGCTATGAAGTATATAAAAAATCGGCTGAGGAATCGGATGGGAAATGAATGGTTAAATGACTCTATGATTACTTATGTAGAGAAAAGATGTATTTGATATCGTTACAGATGATTCAATCATGCAACGATTTCAGTCTATGACAAATCGACGTGTACATTTGTAAAAAAAAAAAAAAAATTCATTCCATTTAATTTATTTTGAGTTTGAATTAGTTTGGTCATATTTTAATTTTTGTTGCTGATTTTTTTTTTAATATTTTAAATAATACTCATTAATTTATAAGGACCCCGGTGAAAAAAGTTTTTGGCTCCGTCACTGAATCATTATATTCTATCAACTTTTATTATGGACTATTATCTGCTCAATTTTAAGCCCAAATACAATCACTTAAAACAAATCACTTTACTGGGCTTTTATTTATTAAGACATTTCAGAAAATAAAGCCCAAATTTCATGAATCAGATCCGGCCGCGGCTGTCATTGGGCTATAAAAAGAAAGCCCAACTCCCTCCATTTTCATTAAAAAATTAATTTACCATTCAATTTATTTCAAGAACATTAATTAATCATGTCTCTGCCAAAAAAAAAGTTTCACGTATGTACATATATCTATAACTATATTCAATTCATAAAAATTCAATTTGAAATATAGTATTGTAAAAACAATTAAATACAGTAAAATAAATATTAAATTAATATTATGCGAACAAAAATCTATTGACTAATAATTATGATTCAATACTGTTTCGCAAATTCATAGGTTCAGTTCCTACTGGATTCATCATCCATACATAACCTATAAAAATTGAATTGATGAAACGCTTTTCTCATCATTTTAATGGGCAGTATTAAATCGAAAAGGCTACCCAAGGCTTCCCCATCAGCTATATATACGAGTGGTTTTCAGCTCTGAAAAACACACCAACACAATAAACATTCTCAATTCCCTCTCTTACAAGAAAAAAAAAATCTCTCTTGCTTTTTTTGTTCCTGAGTGTTCTTCGAGGTGGAATTTTTGCTATTATACAGTGGAGGAATTCCTGCATTTAAAGTATACTCTGAATAGATAATAATAAGAACCTAATTAAATAATAGAATACTCTCATAATATATAGAGATTGCTTCGTATAAACCATACAAGAATTACATATATTTTATCTTTGCAAATCTATCATTCATTTATTTTCAATGTAAACAAATCTTACCCCAAAAATACCCGAGCTTGTTAGTTAAGCCATCTTCAAAAACATAGCCCAAATTTCACCCACTCCATTTTTATTTAAAGAATTACATAAACCTAAACCTTTAAAGATTTACATAAAAAAAAAAAAAAAATTAATTATGAAAATATCACTAAATTAACCATTACACCGGGCACCAAACACCGGGCCTTGCGCGGTATTGACCCACCTAGTGTATATATATATATATATATTATATATATATATATATATAAAAGATAAGATGAGAAAAAACATACAACAGAAAGAAAAAGGGAAAACTGCAAAACTGATTCCGTAACTATTGCTTGCTGGCAATAAAGTATTGTAACTTTCAGGCTAGCAAAAAAGTCCTATAAATAATATATTTTCGGAATATAGTCCTATTTCTGCCTGAATCGCCAATATGTCCGGCAACTCATAAGCCCATTGCTCACGTGGAAAATTAACCCCCTTGCTTACGGTAAAAAAAATTGAAAATTTGGTTCAGTAACTTTTGTTTGTTGGCAAAAAATTCTTGTAACTTTTCGGACGGGAAAAAAAATCTTGTAACTAATATATTTTGACAAGTCATGTAACTAAGTTAATTTGGCAATCTAATCACATTTTCTTCCAAATTGTTGTTTTTTTCCACTGTGTCCGCTAAATCACCAATCCATTTCACACGAAAAATTAACCCAGACATGGCGAACACTACCTTAGAATTAATTTAGATTCACAATATTATCAGAATTTAGAAGGTATTCAAATAGCACCAAAATTTACCAACATAACATTAAAATACTAGATAACTAGACTAATAAAATGAATTCCTATGAGGTACATTATCACACCATATTGCCCAAAATTGCAACAAGGCACATACAGGACAAAAATCAAATTTCAACAACAAAATATTTTATTTTATTTTCTGAAGAAAAAAAACAAAAAAAAATCTCAGATTATCTAATAACGATGACAAATGAATTGCAATTAAGCTCAATAATTTTCTCAAAAGTTGTTACATGTAATCTCAAAATTACATTGAAATTTTATCTTAAGATGAAGATGAAGATTATTTTATAACTTAATTGCATGTAATTTTAGTTATAGGACTTTTTTGTCAGCAAGCAATAGTTGCGGGATCAATTTTATAATTTTTCCACGCCAGCAAGGGGATTAAATTTTCACATCAGCAAAGGGCAAATGACTTGGCATACACGTTGGCAACATTTTAATCATGAAAGTTGGAGAGTGTAACTAATTTGTCGAAATTGAGAGTGGACATTAAAAGTATTGTTGTATCATAATAGGGTAAAACAGGGGATCAGTAAATTGCCACATTTATCATGACGCATAGGGTAATTAAACTGTCACATTATCATAATACAAGAGGATAAGGTGCTACATATAAAAATTACAGGGAGGCGATGTGAAACTTTGATAAGATTATAGGGGGATAAAATACACGAAGTATATTTCAAAATATAAGTTGGTAAATTGAATATTATAAATTTCACGGGGTAACCTATCATTAACTCATTCTTTTGTTATAATTATAATTATTAATTCAAATATTAAATAGTCAGAAATATCTAAATCATGTCACTTTTGAGTAAAATCGTGGTGATAACAGTTTTAGAAAAATGATATGCACGCACGGGGAAGTTGTGATTGTGAAGAGGTGGCAAGGGGTAACAATAAGACCACTTTCAACCGAACTCAATGCTCAATTGTCCTTTTGATTCCTTTTTTGTCCAATTATCATTTTGCCAAATTAAAAACTCATCTCCAACCGAAGAGCAATCAACCTCCATTTAATTCAATTTCTCCCTTTCCCCACTCTCCTCACTCTCACTTATTTTAATAATAATAATAATGATAATAATAATGATTATAATAATAATAATAATAATAATAATAAAATTTTAAATTAAAATCAAATATTTTTTAATAGTTATACAATCATGAAATCAAGGACATCTTAATGATAAGAAAATCAACGACGACTAAACATAATTAACGAAAATAAAGATGAATAAGTACATGAGGCGTCAAGCCCGTATTCGAAACAAATATATCAATGGACAACTAAGAAAAGATTTAATCGAACACGTGTGGGCGACTCACGGGCTGTAGAATTTATTTAGGTTAAGATTGTATTTTTAAATTAAGTCTTTTTGTTCAACAAATCTACTTAAGTCGTTTTTTTCTTATCATAAACTAATATTTCTTATTTTGAAAATTAAAGATATAAAAATAAAAACTAACCAAAACTTGTTCTATATTTTTTAATTCTTTTATTTGTATTAATTTTATGAATATAGAAATTTTGAATTTCACAATTTAGACTAATCACTTTATGAAATCTAACACACAAACAATTATAGTTTTACTAAAAATAAATAAAACTATTTACAATTCATATATTAAAAATAAATAAAACTAATTTACAAAAAAAATATAAAATTAAGCAATGGGTGTTTATGCCTGGAAGCAATGAATGAACACCCAATTGCCCAATCCCCCGCCTCACACCCCCTGTCCGCCCTGCCCTCCGTGACCGCCTCATTCCCCCCCCCCCCCCGAATGACCGCCCAATTGCCCAATCCCACGCCTCACACTACCCCCCTGCCCGTCGTGACCGCCCAATCCCCTCTCCTCCTTTTGCCATCTCCAACCGAAGGGTGTCGGCAACACTCCCCTCATGTCTGATTGCCTTGTCGGTTGGAGATAGCCTAACCAACCTCAAATCTCCAGAGATCTCATATCTCACATATTTTCCTAATATAAAACTCAAATTTATGCACCATTTTTAATGAAAAAACACTAGTATAAATATATCTGCTATTTTTCCAAAGTAAAAATTATTACGTAGGGTTTTTCTTTTCTTTTTTTTTTTTTTTTTTTTTTTTTTTTTTATCTTTTTGCATTTTCTTGGCTTTTCCCATCCTTTCCATGCATACTATCCTTTCTTTTATAATTTTTATATAATTAACAAATAGTTAGTTTCTTGTGTCCTCTCTGTTTTAAAAGACCATTCACTTTTATTTTTTAAGCCCTTGATACATATTTGTAAAGACTGATTGCTTATCTTTTGATATTGAGCATTGTGTTTTATAATTTGATTTTTAACATAAATATTATGTTTGTCCCTTCTTTTTGGATAATAGATCTTTATTTTTTTTGTATGTCAGAACTATGATAGTTTATTAGGCCCAGTTCGTTTTGGCCGATTGTAATCGACCCAAATTAGATATTGGGGTCACTAAACAATCTGGGTCAATTATTTTATTGTTTGTTCGGGAGATTATTTAATGTGTATTGGACTTTGGCCCAATAATTTAATTGGGTGTTCGGTTGGCCCGATTATACCGAAATTACCAATATACCCCCGACGAATTTTAAATCTGGCCGTTGATTAAGTCTTTATTCTCAGCCGTTGGATCAAAGTCAAAACTATGGACGTGGACTAGGTTTTCTTCTCATTTCTCACTTTCGTTTCTCTCTCCTCCTCTCACGATCCGCCGCCGTTCTCAGCCTTTCTTCTCTCTTCGTCCCACCGGAAATCACCGTGATTTTCTGTAAAATTCTATGAATCCAAACAGTATTTAGGCTAGGGTTTTCTTTGTTTCGAAAATAATTGTCTCATCCGCTATAAATTCCCTTCCGTCTTGCAATTTCTTTCCCACTTGAATTTTTTCTTTCAATCACACAAAAAACTCGAAATTTATGGTTTGTTATATGTCCTTTTGTTCGTAGTTTGTTCGCGGTCAAATTTCAACTTGTTTTTGGAAGGTTAGGTTTAGGAATTCATCTAGGGTTTCATGAACAATTGTGGGTTGGTTTTTTAATCTTTCTTCTGGGTTTCTTTGTACGGGTTTGATCGACATTCAAAGCCGAGGTAATTTAATTTTATTTTCCCCAATTTTGTTCATTTTTTCTTGAAATTAGGGTTCGAAAATTCGGGTAAATTAGGATGTTTCGTAAACTAGTTCATATTAGGGTTTATTGCTTTTCTGGAATTATCTATTATGCTTGGTTAATGAAATTTCTGGAATTATCTATTATGCTTGGTTAATGAAATCTGGAATTATCTATTATGTTTGGTTAATAAAATCTGGAATTATCTATTATAGCATAATACAGTTATTGCTTTTATTTATTTTGATGCAAGAAAATGGTTGAATGGTTTTGATGATGTTAATGCAAGAAAATTGGTTTTGATGAAGCTGTTAATGCAAGAAAATGTAGGACAAACCAATATGTATCCCATGTCATGTTGTAGCAAGCTGTTAAGTAGTATAATGTTAATTTGAATTTCATTAGCTATAAACAAGTACCAATTTCTTTTTTTTTTGTGCAGAAAAAAAAACTGCAGTGTTTGTCTTATACTGCAGTGTTTGAATGGAATTATAAAATTAACTGTTTTTTTTATTGTTTGACAGAGGAGGTTTATGGTTTCAGGAATGGGTGACTCTTCCTGTTGGTATAAATTAGAGTAGGTTTTGAAGATGACAAAAAGACCATAATGGTTTTGAAGATCAAAAGGTTAAGTCATCAACTAAGAACAACTTAGTGAAACCTATCTCAAGGTCTTGAAGCGAAGTAACCGAATCAGCCGAGTGGGATATCAGATTGGTTATCATCAGCCGAGTCAAGATAGATGTGTTCATTCTTGAATCAGCCGAGTAAACATTCATACAACAGAGTGTACAGAAGACAGTCTGCAAAAGCAAAAAGTGCCGTCAGAGAATAAGACCGTTGCTCAGGGTTAAAGAGTAATTTCGCCTTCCTTCAACGGGCAGAAATTTAAATCCGGAGTATAAATAGAGGACTAACTGGAGATCTGAGGAGTGACTTGCACAATTCAAGATCACATCTTAAGAGCAAGATCCATCAGTTGAGTCGTCTGTTCACAAGCCCAGTCATTTGTTGACGAAGCTTTTCGTTGAAGAACAGAGAACTTGCGTAGTCTGTCTGAGTGACTTTCAACTGAGAAAAGAAAGGAGTGTATATCCATCTGTGTGAAGTGATATAGCTTCTTAGTGTAGGTTTTCTTTGTGAGCTGCTATACTGAAAATAGCGTGAGGAGTGTAGATCCATCTTAGTGAGTGATCTAGCTTCAGAGGATAGGCTTTCTTTATGATTTTCTATTGCGCACTTGTGGCCATTTCATTTGTTGATCGGCGCAAGCATTGTATACTGTTAACTTTGTGTTTTCTAGTATAACCCAAAATCTGTGTGACTTGGAAGAGTGGACTAAAGGATTTTTATCCATATAACCACTATAAAAAATTATGTGTGTTTGATTCATAGTTTCTTTACCTTGCTTACTTTCAAAAGAACTCAAACATACGAACTTAACCAAAAGATTTTAAAAGGAGTTGTAAAAACTGGGGATAAAATCTTTTGAGTGAGAAAACTTAAAGAGGAACAGATTGGTTGAAAAACAATGGATAAATCCGCTACCAATAGTTTCTAAAACTCTGATATTTTATTTGAAACAGCTGAGTGAAATATGATAAGTGCTCAACTCTGCTGCTCAAAGCTTTGTGCGCGAACAGCTTAGTAGTCTTACGAATTCTAGATCAGCTTGGTCTGCTGACAGAACAATTTGAAGAAAAAGTTTTAAAGTTTTCTGAGGTCTATTCACCCCCCCCCTCCCCTCTCGACCTCATCTGACCACTTGGGACCAACACTTCCAATAGTGCATCTCTTCTGGAAATCAGGGAGTCACTTAACACTTTAGTTTGTAATTTGAATATTTTTAAGACTTGTGCTCTATTATGCTTGATTCTTACTGCTTGGTTTATGGTATTTGCTTGAATGTGATTTAATTTTCATTTTTTGTGCTCTATTATGCTTGAATATTTACTGTCAGTTGGGTTAATTATTTGTGGGAATTGAATGAGCAGTTTTTGTTTAAAAAAGTGTCAATAAGATTATGTGGTTATGTGGACTGAAAAGTTTCAATGAGCAGTTTATTTGAACTGAAAAGTGCATTACTTTCATATATAGCATGCCTATTTTAGCAGGTTATGTTGACTGAAAAGTGTCAATAAGATTCTGTTTTGAACTTATATTGTTTAAAAAATCATAGTAACATAGATTGCCAAAACATTACTTAGAAAATGTGTGATTTACTTGGAATTGTACATATGAAGAAAATGTACATATGTGTTGAAATTGTACTGTGTTTTATTTTTTTTTTTTTTTTTTTTTACTGCTTGGTTTATTATAGAACAAACAATTGAATGAGTAGTTGGGTGCATTCAATTTGACACATAAAGTTTGTATGTTTTGTTCCATGATGCATGTCATAATGACTATTACTTATGCACATAAAGGCATTTTTTTTTTTTTGAACAATGGACTGTAATTTGGCAGCCTTTATAGGGCTCTCTTGTATAATATATAAGGTTTTTATTTTCAATGAACTTGTGCTTTTTGTCTCAATTTAATGTTTGGTATTACTGTCATATATAGCATGCTTGAATTTTAGCAGGTTATGTGGACTGAAAAGTGTCAATAAGATTTTAGGAACATATAACTATAAAGAACAAACAATTGAATGAGCAGTTGGGTGCATTCAATTTGGCACATAAAGTTTGTATGTTTTGTTCCATGCTGCATGTCATTGTTGGGATTCGGTAAGATAAACAGCCCTAGGCACAGCGTAATATAAAAATTTTGTAGGACCTCTTACAGAATCTTGCCTGGATACTACTCTAGGTGCATATATATGAATATGAAATAATGACAGTATAAACAGTTTGCACGTTATACCTGTCTCCTTGCAAATCCAAGTTGGCAGTCGAGATCAAGCTTCTACTCCAGCTAAATCGATCCAAGCATTTGCAGTAGCGCCCCACGTGTTGCGCCTCTACGAGTTGATACACCACAATATCACGAAAATTAATATATCCTAATCGACTAGAGCATAGGGTATATTAATATCTAGGATTTAGGAATGATCTAGGAACAAAATCGAAGACGAAAAATTCTTCCACAGGGAAGAAGGGTTCGGTCGATTGGACTAGGAGAAGGGAGAGAGAATTTTGTTCTTGCTCAATTTTTGCTTAGAGGTGTTTTTTTGAAAAATAACTACAAGTTACCTACTTATAGTTATCTCCCTAACCTAGTCCTATTAGGACTAGGACTCCATTCTCCTACATGGGCCATGGCCCTCTCTAATTAGAAGACTAAGTCTTCCAATTAATTCATGGCCCAGTTAATTAATTTTGACCAGGCTTTATTTAATCTTCCAATTAAATAGCCCAATTAATTAACTACTCTCTCAATTAATTAATTTTGACTCTAAGTCCAATTAATTAATTATTCCTTTAATTAATTAAATCCAACTTAATTAATTAACTCACAAATTAAATTCCAATTTAATTTATGATCCTGATTCAATTCCAATTGGATCCTTCTTTGTTCCAATTGGGTCGACCCAGTCGACCCAGTCGACTCGGTCGTTCTTATTTCCTCGCTCTCGCTTCATGTGTATTGTGTATGCCCCCGTAGGTTTACCACATAATTGGCCATGGGTTATAGTTAAATATTATTTAATTATTCGAGTAACATATACTCTAAATCAATCGAACACTCTGTCGACTGATCATTCCAAAATTAGCACCCCTGCCAATTTGGAAATTATCCCACACTCCACGGTCGATGTCCAGCCACAAGCCCATGGAGCCCAATCACTGGTGAATTAATTCAGTGAACCTTTTTATCTCATTTACAATTTCCGTATACGCCATTATCTCTCCATCGATCAATCTCCCAGTCGAGACTTAAGGGTATGGTCTTTCATCGGTTTCCCTTTTCTTTTGTCTGGACCTTATGCATTCTGGTCTCGAAATAATTCTCTTTGACTTAACCTTTATGAGCTACTTACATAAAGCTGTCAGATACCTCGGCCGAGGATTTTACCAGAATTAATTTCTCACAGAAATCCATAGGAGAATTTCCCAACCTATCAAGTTGGGTCAATGGATCCTTTGTTGATGATATGAATCTGCATACGAGTTCCTCTATGAGTCTACAGAGACTTTTTGGCGATCTCCAGTCAGTCGGGACTCACATTAAAGCATAGACGTTCTCGCACCAAATAAACCATATCATCTCAAGTAATTAGGGATCGTTCCTCGTATACTATCGTAAATTGGAATAACTTCAACCCCGATATGCGACTACCGCTTCCATGGTGAGTTATTTCCTAATTGGGGTATTCAGTGCACTTGCCATCCCAGCAAGCCACCCACTTATGTGTATCGACTATCCCAGTCACACTCGTGGACCCCAGCGTTCTCCAGTTCATTGGAGTATACACAATAGTGAGAGTCTAACCGAATCCAATGATGTCCTATCTCGATTGGATTCTACGACTCTTGAATATATATTCTAGATCACGGCCTTGGAGATCAGTCCACGGGTTGTCCCATAGCCCTGTGATCTAAGGACTTCTATCCTTATGCGTAGATAATATTACATAAGATAAAGATGACCATATAAGAATAACATGCATTTATTAATCCAATTGAATAGTTCTTTCAATTAAATGCAGCCAAAATAGTTTGCTTGCAGAACACTATTCTATCAATCTCCCACTTGTACTAAAGCCCACTTTTCATACTTCTGATTCCCATCTTAGACAGATGTCTTTCGGATGCCTTTGAGGCAATGGCTTAGATAGCTGGTCCGTCGTATTATCCTTTGAGGTGACACGTTCCATCTTTATGTCTCCTCTACCAAATGACATAACATATCAAATGGTACCGTCTTAGTTCGTGCTTGGATTCTGATGAGATCTCGACTCCTTCGCTTGCGAGATAGCTCCATTATTATCACAGAAGATAGTAATGGCTTGACAATGCTAGGTATCACATCCAATTCCTGGATGAAGTTCTTCATCCAAACACTTTCTTTTGCTGCATCACACGCGGCAATGTATTCTGCTTCGGTGGTTGAATCTGCGGTAATGTCTTGCTTGGAGCTCTTCCAGCTTACCGCACCACCATTGAGGCAGAACACGTATCCAGATGTCGACTTGAAGTCGTCTATATCACATTGGAAGCTCGAATCAGTAAAACCTTCCAATTTCAATTCTCCTCCACCGTATACCAAGAACAATTCCTTAGTCCTTCTCAGGTACTTCAGAATTGCCTTTACGGCTATCCAGTGCTGCTCACCTGGATCAGACTGGTAGCAACTTGTAACGCTTAAAGCGTATGCTACGTCTGGTCTCGTACATAACATACCATACATTATGCTTCCTTTAGCGGATGCATATGGTACTCGAGACATACTGCTTCTCTCTTCAGGCGTCTTTGGGGCCATAGACTTAGAGAGTGCGATTTCATGTCTCATTGGAAGCAATCCTCTCTTGGATTCTTCCAATTAGATCTCTTTAAGATTTTATCTATGTACTGGGTTTGGGAGAGGCCCAGCAGTCCTTTTGATCTATCTCGGTAGATCCTTATACCTAGTACAAAGGATGTTTCTCCCAAATCCTTCATTGAGAATTGTGTAGACAACCATGCTTTAGTTTCGAACAACACTTTCACATTGTTTCCATTGAGAAGAATGTCGTCAACGTAAAGCACCAAAAATTCAACTGTACTCCCACTGATTTTCTTGTACACGCATGGTTTGAACACGTTTTAAATGAATCCATAAGTTTGGATTGTTTCATCGAAACGAATGTTCCAACTTCGGGAAGCTTGCTTCAGTCCAAAAATGGACCTCTGGAGTTTGCACACCTTGTGTTCATCTCCTTTGGATGCATATCCTTTTGGTTACTCTATGTAGATCTCCTTGTCAATGTCCCCATTGAGAAAGGCAGTATGTACATCCATCTGCCATATCTCGTAGTTATACCACGCAGCTATGGCCAGCAAGATTCGAATGGATTTAGGCATTGCGACGGGCGAGAAGGTCTCCTCAAAGTCAATGCCTGGCCTTTGAGTGTATCCTTTTGCCACTAGTCGCTCCTTGTAGGTTATTATCTCTCCGTTCACTCCAAGCTTTCGCTTATAGATCCACTTGCAACCCACGGGAGCCACTCCCACTGGTGGATCTACCAAGGCCCAGACCTTGTTTGAGTGCATGGAGTTCAATTCGGATTCCATGGCTTCGCGCCACTTTCCCGAGTCTATGTCTAGCATAGCCTCTTCGTAAGTCCTTGGGTCGGTTAGAGACTGTCCAGTCTCATGCAGCAGACTGTAGTACCTCTCGGGTTCTCTACGTTGTCTTTCTGACCTACGAAGTATCGATGTACTCTCTGGTGCACTTTCATGCTCTTGTTCTCCCACTGCCTGTGGTGATGGGTCAGCTTGATCGACCTCTTTGGTCTTTTCAGCTTCAGTGACCTCATCTAGTTCTACGTTTTGTTCCTTCTTATCCACCAAGAAACCTTTCTCCAAGAAGTGTGCGTTCCTTGAGACAAACGTAGTTTGTCTTGTAGGATCGTAGAACTCGTATCCCATTGATTTTTCTGGATACCCCACGATTTTGTATAAGATGGACTTTACGTCCAGCTTATCTCCCACTAGCTTATTCACATAAGCGGGAGACCCCATATGCGCATGAATGCATATGAAGGTACAATACCAAAACTCATATATCGTGATATGTTTTGGAACTGGCTTCAGAGATACTTAGCCCAGTATCTACGATTTTCTCGATCAATTTTTTATTTGATTGAATAAGGAATTTCATGTAAGATTTCTTAATGGATATTTACATGTCCAGAATGCTCAACAACTGACAATGTTTTGAGCAAGTCTTACATTTCGAGAATCTAATTCTCTATTAAATAATCAATTGTGTGCATGTTCGATTTTGGATTGGTCTAAATCTCTTACATGCTTTCATTGATTAAGCTCTCTTCTTTATTCCAAAAATAATTTGGAATTGTACATCATAACGTACTTTCACCCATAAGGGTACAAGAGACGCCTTATCTCCTACTAATGCTTTAGTGTTTCTCCACACTTTTAAATGGATTGAATCCATTCCAGTTGTTTATGCCTCTTGGTTGTCTAGCAACCAACTACTAAATTTAATTTCCATTAAGCAAGATTCGAAAGTCGGTTACTTTGTATAGCATCCCAGTCAAGCTCGACCTAGTCGAGCTCATTCTTTGAATCTTTAATTCGGAAATATGTTTTAGTGCTCGTGTATCGCCTTTCGGTTTTTACAACGACTCAAGTGTGGAATCTTGATTATTTATATTTTATTGACTATGCATAATATATTTAGTCGTTATATGAGAATTCATACTCATTTGCTTATGTTCACCTTTTGCGTATAAATCTTATAGCGCAATCAGTTTCAACCATTATGGAACTATCACATCCCTTAAGACAAGGGATGGTATAAGCAAATTCTAATGATCTAAATAATTCATGGCTTTAGATGCATTGAATGCATCAATGAGTACTTCATCGGGCATCCAACACCCTTATGCATTACTTTAACCATAAGGTTAAGTTCAATAAAATTTAATCATCCCTTATGGGATGCATAGGTTCAATTCCTTCTTTCCCTTGATCTTAATCCATGGAAGAACCATTTTGATTGACTTTACAACTTATCATCCTTACAGAAAAACCTCTAAGGTTGTTTCCCTTCAGAGAGAATTAATTCCTCTTCTTCCATCTCAAAAGTCTTTTGAGCTTTTCAACGGGATGTTACTTCCCATTTATGGGAGACTTCATGTTTGCCTTCAAGAAAATTTGGGCTTGAGAACCATCCTCAACCCTTTGGTGAAACTTATCACCTTTCTTATTTGAAGAGTAACTTCGAAAAAGGCAGCTTGGTGAAACCTATCACCATTCCAGTCGAAGTGTAACTTCGAAAGGAAAAACAATGAAATCTTTGTAAGGAGATTAGTCCTTGCTTGGACTCGAGAATAATTTCTCAAGTTTTGAAGTCATTCAAAATTCGTTTGGGTTCAGTCGATTTATTTGATTCAAGTATGATGGTAAATATTCATGGATACATAACTTATGAAAAACTATCATAAACATGACGATAAAAGGAAATAAATATGCGGCAGATTAATATCAATGCATAATTTACAAACATGGTTTTCGTTTGTAAATTACTCCCACTATTTTTGTCGAATACTTATGCCCCCACATAAGGTTCGGGAAATAAAAATTTCCTAATGGGCTCAAGGCCCAAATGCAATCGCTCAGTACCCACGACTCGTTGGCCATACCAATTTAATCCACTTGGTGGGCGATCACGTCGCCGGTTAACCATCCCAGCTAACCCTTGAGTTCATTTAGCCTCGTTTTTCATTATGGACCCACGACTCGTGAGACATCCATACTTACTCGCGTTAAATCATGTCCAATACTCGTGAAGAGAAATAGTTCAATACTAGACGCCCCACGACTCGTGAGACAGCGCCTAGAACCATGCTATCCCCTCCTTTGGCACTAATCTGTGCATCGAGGCAATAGACATATCATGTTCCTATAGCTCGACCCACGACTCGTGAGACATCGAGATATATTCGTAGAATAAGCCTAAGACCTAGTAATTGGATAGGCTCGGACCATAGACACCATTCATATGCGCCCGTTATTCGATTTAATATTCTAATTGATTTTTAAGTTCAATTGGAGGTTTTAAGTTTTCCTTTTGCGAGGTCTCATCAGATTATGCTTTATCTTGTTTACGTTTTTCTATCCTAAGCATGCATCTCATTCATCAAAGAATAATTACGAAAAAGTAAACATTCATCACCTAGCATGATATGATTGATCGATTGCCCATCCTATGCGATCCATCACGAGCCATGTGATGGATCAATTGGTCAGTCTAGGGTGGAATTAAATGTCCTAACTATTACAATTTACAAACTCATACATCATGGGCCTTCTTGTAATATCCACCTTGATTGGGCCTCCATGTAATGAATTGGGCCTCCATGTGGATCTCCAAGTCTTCATGAGGTCTTCTCGGCTCCAAGCCTAATCTAAGTCTAACTTATAAAAATAAATGGTCATATTCTATTACATTCGTTTGCGCAATCAAGTGCACCAATCAGGCCCATTTAATTACAACCCATAAAATAAATAAATCAAAACTACACAGGGCTTAAGGACAAAATCGACAAATCCACATATTCACTCAAGAACATGCATAAATTCACATAAGGGCATAAATGTAAATTTACCGGCTCCTTTAATTTAATTCACAAAAATTATCCAAGTTAATTTAATTTTGAATTAACAATTAATCTCTAAGATTAATTAACTCTTACTTGAGTTCTAAGTAATCTACAACTCTTATCTTGATAAAGTTGGTTAATTAAGATAGTTACAAATCTTCCAAGATTACTATCTTATCCAAAACTCTAACTTTCCCAATTTTACAAATCTCTAAGATTCTCAAGATAATCCTATTTTGACTAGATTAGTTAACTAAGGTAGTGTCCAAATCCATCAAGATTTCTACCTTATCCAAAACTCCAAGTTTCCTAATTTAATAAGATCTCTAAGCTCTTTAATCTTGGTAACTTACTAGAAGAGGTTAATTTTAATTAAATCTCTTATCACAATTGAAACTCTAAGTTTCTTTGTTTGATAAGATCTCTAAGATCTTTAATCTTGGTAACTTACTAGAAGAGATTAATTTTAATTAAATCTCTTATCACAGTTGAAACTCGAAGTTTCCTTGTTAATCAGATCTCTAAGATCAATCCAAGATTCACCAAGATTCCATAACAACCAAATCTCCAAGATTTTCAGGACTTACAAAATAGGTGAGTTTGAGATCAACCAAAATTCAACCACGAAGTGACGAATTGAACGCTGCCACGTGGCAGCACACACATGGCCACAGAAGCCGCGCGTGACATCGCGTAGCAGCATGCTGCTGCGCGTTGCCAGCACGTGGAAAACTGCCCGAGGGCAGCTGCCGTGTGCTGCACGCGCAGACAGCGTGCTGCCGCGTATGGCAGCACGCGGTGGCTGCCTAGCCGCGGTGCGCTGCTGCGCACCGCCGCGTGCCACCGCGGTTGATCCCAAAAATATATAATTTTTTTCTTGTTCGATTACTTTTGATTTAATTAAACAGATCCAATTAATTAAATCCCAATCCAAAATAAAAATTAACTCGATAAAATTCGAATCAAAATTTTTTACATTAACTCTAAGTTAACAGATCTACGTCCTAAAACATATACAGTCATAGAACTAGCCATACATAAATCAAACATATGATTTAAATCACAGAATTTGCAAATTCATATATATACAAAGCATAGAGTTGGCTCCGATACCACTGTTAGGATTAGATAAGATAAACAGCCCTAGGCACAGCGGAATATAAAAATTTTGTAGGACCTCTTACGGAATCTTGCCAGGATACTACTCTAGGTGCATATATATGAATATGAAATAATGACATTATAAACAGTTTGCACGTTATACCTGTCTCCTTGCAAATCCAAGTTGGCAGTCGAGTTCAAGCTTCTCCTCCAGCTAAATCGATCCAATCAGCGCCCCACGTGTTGCGCCTCTACGAGTTGATACACCACAATATCACGAAAATTAATATATCCTAATCGACTAGAGCGTAGGGTATATTAATATCTAGGATTTAGGAACGATTTAGGAACAAAATCGAAGACGAAAAATTCTTCCACAGAGAAGAAGGGTTCGGTCGATTGGACTGGGAGAAGGGAGAGAGAATTTTGTTCTTGCTCAATTTTTGCTTAGAGGTGTTTTTTTGAAAAATAACTACAAGTTACCTACTTATAGTTATCTCCCTAACCTGGTCCTATTAGGACTAGGACTCCATTCTCCTACATGGGCCATGGCCCTCTCTAATTAGAAGACTAAGTCTTCCAATTAATTCATGGCCCAGTTAATTAATTTTGACCAGGCTTTATTTAATCTCCCAATTAAATAGCCCAATTAATTAACTACTCTCTCAATTAATTAATTTTGACTCTAAGTCCAATTAATTAATTATTCCTTTAATTAATTAAATCCAACTTAATTAATTAACTTACAAATTAAATTCCAATTTAATTTATGATCCTGATCCAATTCCAATTGGATCCTTCTTTGTTCCAATTGGGTCGACCCAGTCGACCCACCCATTATAATCGACCCAGTCGATTATATACCCAGTCGACTCGGTCGTTCTTATTTCCTCGTTCTCGCTTCATGTGTATTGTGTATGCCCCCGTAGGTTCACCACATAATTGGTCGTGGGTTATAATAAAATATTATTTAATTATTCGAGTAACATATACTCTAAATCAATCGAACACTCTGTCGACTGATCATTCCAAAATTAGCACCCCTGCCAATTTGGGAATTCTCCCACACTCCACGGTCGATGTCCAGCCACAAGCCCATGGAGCCCAATCACTGGTGAATTAATTCGGTGAACCTTTCTATCTCATTTACAATTTCCGTATACACCATAATCTCTCCATCGATCAATCTCCCAGTCGAGACTTAAGGGTATGGTCTTTCATCGGTTTCCCTTTTCTTTTGTCTTGACCTTATGCATTCTGGTCTCGAAATAGTTCTCTTTGACTTAACCTTTATGAGCTACTTACATAAAGCCGTCAGATACCTCGGCCGATGATTTTTCTCACAGAAATCCATAGGAGAATTTCCCAACCTATCAAGTTGGGTCAATGGATCCTTTGTTGATGATATGAATCTGCATCCGAGTTCCTCTATACCCAATATGAGTCCACAGAGACTTTTTGGCGATCTCCAGTCAGTCGGGACTCACATCAAAGCATAGATGTTCTCGCACCAGATAAACCCTATCATCTCAAGTAATTAGGGATCGTTCCTCGTATACTATCGTAAATTGGAATAAGTTCAACCCCGATATGCGACTACCGCTTCCATGGTGAGTTATTTCCTAATTGGGGTATTCAGTGCACTTGTCATCCCAGCAAGCCACCCACTTATGTGTATCGACTATCCCAGTCACGCTCGTGGACCCCAGCGTTCTCCAGTTCATCGGAGTATACACAATAGTGAGAGTCTAACCGAATCCAGTCATGTCCTATCTCGATTGGATTCTACGACTCTTGAATATATATTCTAGATCACGGCCTTGGAGATTAGTCCACGGGTTGTCCCATAGCCCTGTGATATAAGGACTTCTATCCTTATGCGTAGATAATAATTACATAAGATAAATATGACCATATAAGAATAAAATGCATTTACTAATCCAATTGAATGGTCCTTTCAATTAAATGCAGCCAAAATAGTTGGCTTGCAGGACACTATTCTATCAGTCATAATGACTATTACCTATACATAGTTCTAAAATAGATTTCATCCTGCACAAGAATATTGCCTTTTTTGAAATGTCATATCTTTGTATAGTGATGAGTCATTTTGATGTCTTTTCCATATTTACTCTTTGCATAAAATCATTTAATACTTTTTTCATTTCCATTGCTTGTATTAAATGTTAGAATATAGATTCTTACATTTAAGATGATTTTTTAAATTGACCAAAAAAGTACCATTTACCCCTACCAAATCTCTACTTACCAACATTAATTGAGACATGTGTATTGAACTTTGAGTATGCCTATATATATGGCTAATTCCATTTTGAACCAAATACCACAACCAAAAAAATCCAGATTGAATTAAAACAGTAAGTTTCTGGCCCTATTTCACTTTCTCTGTTTCTATTCAAGTTCTCGAATTCCTTATTAATCTTTTCTTCATTTGTTAACTGCAGGTATAAAAAATGCCTTTGACCCGTAGACAAAGAGCTGACATGAACGCACGGTACGACGGCTGGACTCCCGTGGAGGAGGCTTATTTCATAACAAAGCTCTTCACAGCTGCCAAGAGGGACCTGGTGAAACACGTTGAGGATCTTCGGCAATGTCTCATACTTATAAGTGATAAAATGACACGGAACTTTCGTCGAAGGTTCCACCTGACCTCACTGCGTTTGAAGCTCGAGCGGATCCGACTTGAGTACGAGGACTTTGAAGACTTTCTCGCCCTACCGGGGGTAAGCTATGATGCATATTCTTGCCGCACCACAGTGACAAATGCTTACTGGAACGCAGTCTCCACTGCCGTAAGTGTTCTGTTTTATCTTTTTTTATTGTTGAGTTAAATTTTATAATACGAACTTATACTAACCTTCCCATGATTTTTGTAGGCCAAGTCGGGGAGTCATCGACGATTTCGGGGAAAAGGGCATCGTCACTATCGGAAGCTCAAATACGTTTTTGAGCTTAAGGAATGTGCCCATTTCCCCCGATCCCTCCTCGGCTCCTCTTACCAGCCCATTGACTTGTCCGCCGATGATGAGGATGCCCTCATTGTGACTCCAATTTCCATGTATGGTGATGATACCGACTCTGAGGCTGCTGCCCCCCCGTTTGAAGAGGTAAATCCTCTTGCCATTGTGCCTTATGAGGGACCAAGTGATGGGGCAGATGATAATGTCAATGGTGGTGGGGGATTTGAGTGATGTGGATTAGGGTGGTGGTGGGGGACTGGGTTTATTTTATGTTTGATGTTATTTTGATGTTTTGTTCTAAGGCTTGCTTGTAATGGACTTGTATGTTTTGATGTGTATGCGTGAATAGTTGGAGGTTCTGCACTTGAGCATAACCTCAAGGATGGAGTTTTTTTTTTTGAACAATGGACTGTAATTTGGCAGTCTTTATAGGGCTGTCTTGTATAATATATAAGGTTTTTAGTTTCAATGAACTTGTGATTTTTGTCTCACTTTAATGTTTGGTATAACTGTCATATATAGCATGCTTGAATTTTAGCAGGTTATGTGGACTGAAAAGTGTCAATAAGATTCTTTTTTTGAACTGGAACAAGTTAAAAATCACTAGTACCCAAGATCACATGCAAGTAATAAAGAGTAGACTGAAAAACTGTTTTTAAATTGGTATATTGGATGAGTATTGAAATCGGTTTATCTTCAAAATAGTTGATTTTGGTTAGATATATCAACTGACGTGTTTCTAGTCCGCAAAACAGTTGTTTACAAATGAACAAAAATGATTTATAAATGAAAATACAAATTGTACATACGAACAAAAAATGATTTACTTGTACATATGAACTTGCATGTGAACAAAAAATGTACATACAAATTGAAAGAATCTACATTTGTAACTTGTACATATGAACAAAAAATGTACATACAAATTGAAAGAATCTACATTTGTAACTTGTTTACAAATTATTTACTAGAACTTGTACATATTAACAAACTGTAGGAAGACTAAAAATTGTTAATTGTATGATTTAATACACAAGAAAATAAACAAGGATTAAATTGTATGATTTAATTGAACTTGTACATTTTACCAAAAAAAAAAAATGGAAAAATTGTTTTAACTTGGTACCATAGGATAGGCTAACTTGCATTTTTGGTACCATTGGATACAAAGATGCAAATTTTGTACCATAGGATAGGTTTTCATTACAATTTTGGTACCAAATTCAATTTTTCTACAAAGTTAATGTCAATTTACCCCCTATAAAATACATAATATTCAGTTTACCCCTCTATAATTAGGAAAAAAATCAATTTACCCCTTGTAATTTTTTTAATGAAGTTATGCAACAAAAATTTCTCCTATGGTACCAAGTTAGCCTATCATTTGGTACCAAAAAAGCAATTTTCCCAAAAAAAATACTTGAACTTGTCCATATAAACAATTTTCCCAATTTACATTTGTAACTTGTACTAATATGATTTACTAGAACTTGTACATATGAACAAAATGTAGAAAGACTAAAATTTGCAACAATACTAAAAATAATTTTCCAGATTTTCCTTTTATACATAAACACACAAGGAAATAAACAAATTGCAACATAGAAACTAATCCAAACTTGTACAATTTTAGCACCAACTATGGCATCATCTGAAGTCAGTATAATTACAATTTCAACCCAATGTTTCCAAAAACTACAACAAACATTCATAATTCCAAAAACTCATAATTACTTGAACATACATGGCTCCAAAATTCACATCATTTCACAAGAATTTTCAAGCCATGTTTGCATGCGTACTACGAAAATATCATGCCAACTACTAAAAATCCCATTTGACCAAAAATATCCGAACTCTAATACTTCCTTACCCAAATCACAAAATACACAACTATAACATGTAGCAATGTCTTAAAATTCACAATAACATAGTCAACACCCGAAATTATCATAAACCATAAGTCATGGCATCTTACCATCGAGCATCATGTGTGCTTGTATTTCCCGATTACGTTCGCTAGAACGTAAAAACAAGCTCACATGCCTTTGGTCATCCATAATCTTGTAACAAAGAAAGTTCATGTTTTCTTCGGTTAGTCCCGGAACCTTCTCCAATGCGGCAATGACCTTCGATGCCTTTTTGTCAATCGTATCTTCCTCCTTGTTCATTCTTGGTGTAAGATTCATGAAAGTTGATTTTGCCTCTTCAATGAAACTTGTCAAGACGGGCAACATAGACTCACTTTTTGCGGTTTCGGGTGTTTTTGGCTTTCTTTCTCTAGTCAATTATTTCTTCTTCTTCTTTTTCTTCATCTCGTTCCCACCAAGTTTAACACCAAGTCCATATACCTTCGATTTTTTCATCGAGGAACCATCAGATGTATTCAGAGTAGAGTTGATTTTCTCTTTGAACTGATCCCCACCCCAATCGGATGCATCCATAGTTAGATCGAAATATGGACTATGGTAATCAAATGTTGGAATGTACGGTTCCACTACTTTTGTGCTTACTTGCATTGAGTTAAGATTTTCACTCAATAATATGTCATCAACAACATTCATCCTCATTGAACGAACTTCACGATTACCCTTTCGAGGAATACAAAAACAAGATTAGAACACAAACATAAATATAGCCCAAAATATTATGTATAAAAGTTAGCAAATTCTTATTAACCCGTGCATATTCGGCCCAAACATCATCGTTGATCTCTATCATTTTAGCATTGTCATTCCATCCAAAACCACTAGTACCCAACATGGCAATCAATAAATAGTATTGTTTTTTTCCAAACCGTGAGCTTTGAGTTAATGTGTCTCACTCTAATGTCGGTTCCCCGTATCCTTGTCCTCATTGCAGATTCTAAGTGACCTAAATATCCCGCTTTAAACCCATTATCGGCCTTCCATCCATTCGAAACAATCTCATGCAAACAAGAAATCAATGTTTGCTCCTCATCGGAAGTCCAAATTCTACGTGGTCCTTGTGGAGTTTTTGTAGAGCGCGATGTTCCTGCATACCTTGGTATTGGTATTGGCTCCATGATTACACTGAGAACACATTACGAAATAAAGATTAACCTGGGATAACCCGTTTTCAAGCACAATTCCAAAAGCAACATGCAGGTATTATTCCAAACATTAATAAACAAAAACGACAATCATACAAACAAATTGTCCGCATGTACATAATAATGTACCATCGTAATTAAACCACAATCATGAAAAAAAAAAAAAAGGCAGCACAACCAACACCAAACATATTATCCAATCAGACAAAGTCATTTTCGAAAAACAAAAAGCGTCAAGTGCGTTTATCTCAAGTACTTGACAACCACTCGTCATACATAGCACGAGTCATGGAATCTCGATAATCAGTCCACGCTTGTGAGGGGTCAACAACAACGACGAAGTCACCGGTAGGACTCTCTCCTTGAACCTCATCATCACTTTCTGATTCACTACTCGAATCGGAATCTGACATGTCATTGGGCATTGTCATAAGCTGAAAATTGTGAATAAGAATACAAGCCATGATAATTCGGTTTTGAGTCTTCAATGGGTAGGAAGGATCACTTCTAAGTATCGCCCACCTCCGTTTAACTTGACCGAAACACCGTTCAATCACGTTGCTTGCCTGGGAATGCTTCATGTTAAAGTATTCTTTATAATTTTGGGGAGCATCTTGTCCTACACCCCATTTCTTTAAATGGTAGCGAACTCCCCTATAAGGTGTCAAAAAACCTTCCCCATTCGTGTATCCATTATCGCAAAGATAGTATGTTCCTTTGATATTCATAAAAGGAAAAAATTAGCATTGTTACAATCATACTTTATGGAATTGTATGACCGAGAATATATGATGCATAAAAATCGTATACCGGCCGGAATTCGAAGTCCATTCGGGCGGGTAATAGCATCTTTAAGGACCCTCCCATCTGCTGCGGAACCCTCCCATCCAGTCAATGCATACGTGAATTTTCCATTTACATCGCATGCAACGAGCACGTTAGTTGCAATCTCTCATTTCCTTGATCTATGTCGGGGTTTATCGGCAGCTGGTGCTAGTACCTTCACATAAGTACCATCCAAAGCCCCTAAGCAACCCTACACAAAACACATGGAAAAGTATTTAAGTTGTTTTAAGTTAACCAATATAGAACAAATTAAGTAGTGATAAAAGTGTACGTACCGGAAAACAACCCCATCGGGAAGTTTCATTATTTTCTGAAATCGGTATAGGTCTTGATAGTAAGATTGAATGACATTTAAGCACACAATTCAATACACGGTGGAAACACTTGCTCACTGTGTCCCCAGACCGACGATAATGAAACCCCAGGATTCGATTTTTCTTGTGATGTGAAAGGACGGACAAGAACATTGCAACTTGTTCATTGAGTGGCACGTATTTAGTGTCCCTTAGACCACCAATGTTATGCAAGAAACGACATAGCTTACTAAAAGAAGTCATAGTGAACCTTAACAAGAACTTAGTTTTAACATCCGTCTTCGTGGTTACGCGATGTAAATACTTGGCTTGTTTGTATTTTTTACATATGATGCTATACCTTTTTCTCTTTCGACTAGATGGTTGGGAAATAGATTGTGCTTCGTGTGCAATGAGGCATACACATATTATTATAACACATTTCCAAAAAAATTGGTGGAAGAAATTTAGGAGTTGTTCGTTCCTCTCCGAATCCCTACCCAAGCGGTATTCTGTATTTGATATGCCAATAAATTTAGATATATCAAAATATGTCCAAACAAACTAGAAAAGAAATATATATATATCAAAATTGTACTAAGGACAAATCCAAACAAAATTCACCAAATATGTCCAAACAAAGTAGAAAGGGAACAAAAAATATATGAGCATTTATTTATGTAATCCATCATACAATATTCCCTAGGCTAACTTTAAAAATAGTTCATGAAACAAAAAAAATACACAAAAAAGGTATGTACAAACAAAGTACAAAGGAGAAAAAAAAAACCACAAGCATTTATTTATGTAATCAATCATACACCATTCCTAGTACAACCAAAAAAAAAAAAATTCCAGATTTGGAAATTGTTTACGGCAGGGCATGGGTAAAAAAATTTGGAGGAAATTTTTAACATTCCAACTCATCATAAATGTTTTTAACAAACCAAAATATAAATATTACAACTAATGGGCAATGTGTTCTTACCGTAGTTATTCTTCTTCTTCAATTTGTCCTTCACCTATGTTAAAAAAAAATGGAACTAATTAATATCTCAAAGTTTGGGTAATCAAGAATTAATCCTTGTTCTTGTTAACAAAAGAGTAAACAATAATAAAGAAAAAAAAAGCTCACCTTCTTCAACTTGTTCTTCACCTATGTAAAAAAAATAAAAAAATTGGAACAAATTAATATCTCAAAGTTTGGGTACTCAAGAATTAATCATTGTTCTTGTTAACAAAATAGTAAAAAATAATAAAGAAAAAAATATAAAGCTCACCTTTCACGATGTCAATGGAGGGAAAATGAAAATGGAAGAAGTGTGAAAAATGATGTGGAGGAGAAGACTTTTTTCTAATCTGGGCAGATTATTCCAATGGCAATTAGGCGTAATTATTTTGAACCTTAGGGGCATTTTTGTCTCAAATTTTAACAATCTGGCCCAATTATTTAATTTCTGGCCCAACCCTCCAACTTGAATCAGACCGATAAAGGGGTCTGGCCCACATGTTTCCCCGATAAGTTCGGGCTGCCCGCAAAATAATCGGCCCATCCGAACAGATAATTATCCAAAATAGTCTGGGCCGATTACAACAATTGTGGGCTAATTGGATCAAACGAACAGGGCCTTAGAGTATTAAATTATCTTAGACACTATTCCCTTCATTTTTTTTAATTATCACTTTGGAGGATTGCACACGACTTAAGAAATATCATAAATAATCACTTTTTTTTTAAGTATCTACAAAATTTAAAATACCCTTTTAATCAAAGAAGCTTAGTATTAATGACAAATATTAGTAAGAAGGGTAAAATTAATAAAATAATATTATTTTTATATTGAAATTCTAAAGCGACAAAGAAAAGTAAATAAATTTTTTTTGCCAAAGAAACAAATAAGAAAAAACAGAGGAAGTATTGTGTAAAATTATTTAACATGACCTCGTATACAAGCTAATTTTTCTACTTATTATAACAAAAAGTTACAAGTGCCGAGTCAAATTGGGCTTGGATATATGGACTAAATTTGAACTCAATAATCCAATCTCATAAGCCTTTATATGGGTAAACAACACGGTTCTCTTATCATTAACTTATTTCATAGTGGCTTTTTTTCTACGTTAGTCCTTATTATAAATTATTTGTTCACTTTGGTCACACTCTAAAAAATTAAGGATTCTTTGCACTTTGTACCTTCGAAATATGAGAAATAGGCATTTTGCACCCTCGAAACTTAGATTTAGCATTTTGCACCCTCGAAATATAAAAAATGCAACACCTTGCACCCTCGTTTATTTTCAAGCAAAAATTCAAGGGCAAAATAAGTAATTTAATAGTATTGGCACTTTGCACCCTCAAAACTTGAGAATTTCGCACTTTGTACCCCAAAATAAAATTAGAACACCCTCTAATTAAGAACAAATCAGCAACTTCCACCCCCGAAACATAATAAATGGGCACTTTGCACCCCAAACACACAAAATTAACACTTAACACCCTCAAATTTAAAAAACCCAAACCCATCGTTTTTTTATTCAAAGTTGACTATTGGAGTGGAAAAAATCTAAGGGAAAATAGGTAATTTCAATTATAAATACTCGAAGACTCATTTCTCTCTCCATCTTTCTTTTCAACAATATAATCATAAATAACTAAATAAAGTACAAGTAAACTTTTCGAAGACCCATTGTCTAATATCAAATTCCCATAAATAATTACTTATTTGCCTTAAAAAAATTCACTTAATGGTCAACTTTGCCGGAAAAAATGAGGGGTTTGAGTTTTTTTTTTTTTTTTTTTTTATTTTTATTTGAGGGTGTTAAGTGTTAATTTTGTATTTTGGGGTGCAAAGTGTCCATTTATTGTGTTTTGGGATACAAGTTAATTTGTAATTTATTTTTAATTAGGGAGTGTTAAGTGCTAATTTTATTTTGGGGCAAAGCACCAAAGATTTACAATAGAATTACCTATTTGCCCTTGAGTTTTTGCTTGAAAATTGAAAATAAAAGAGGGTGCAAAGTGCTGCATTTTTCATATTTCGATAGTGCAAAGTGATAAATCAAAATTTTGAGGGTGCAATGTGCCTATTTTTCATGTTTCGGGGGTGATAAAAAAACCCAAAAATTAATAATAAAAATGACCATTAGTGGTGTTTACTTTATATTTTAGCCCTAAACATGTAAATATGCAATTTTACTAAAGAAAAGGGCAGCTTCTGTAATTAACCCATACTTAATTTGACTATTTAAAAAAAGGAAGCATGAGAAGAAATCAATTCCTCAATAATTCAAAACCCTTTCTCTCATTTTCTTCTCAGGTACGAGCGTGTATTTGTACATATATGTGTGTTCGTTCGTGTACATAAAATTACTCTGTCAATCAGAATATTAGCTGATTTTTTTATTAATCGAATTGGTGTTTAATAGGTTTTTGATCGGAAACGATGTCGTTGAGGCCGGGGGCAAAGGTGGAGGGGCGACGGAACCGCTACAAGGTGGCGGTGGACGCGGATGAAGGGCGGCGACGGAGGGAGGACAATTTGGTAGAGATCCGAAAGAATAAGCGTGAAGAAAGCTTGCTGAAGAAGCGAAGAGAAGGACTACAGCAGCAGCAATTCTCAGCGTCTACCCAATCTACTGCGGTTGAGAAAAAGGTTGATTTTCCTTTTTTCTTTCTGTTTACTGAAAATTGAACATTTGTTTGTGTATGTTTAGGTGAAATTAGTATATAATTAATTCCGAATTTCGTTTAGTTAGGTTATGAGTTCATGGTTTTCAAGAGTTTTGGTCATTATGAACTGAGTATGTGTAAAAAAGGAGTGGTTTCTCGTGAAATAAGACAGTGCATATGATTAATCGAAATACTTTGGCTGATGCGGATCAATGGGTTTAATATGTGAAATTTCTAATAATAGTTGGATTTATATTTATGGGATATGTGATTTTGAGATTGTTAATCATGGTTAATTAGGTAGCTTTTAACAGGATATGTTCACTACGTTTGTGGTTTTTCATGGATAAGCTCTTGATTTTTGTGCAGTTGGAGAGCCTTCCTTCTATGATTGCTGGGGTCTGGTCGAATGATGGCAACTTGCAGTTGGAAGCAACTACTCAGTTCCGCAAATTGCTATCAATTGGTAAGGCTGTGTAGTCTATTTTGCATCTTTTATATTTGTGTGAGGATGACTATTAATTATCCCTCAAATTAAATAAACAGAAAGAAGTCCTCCTATTGAAGAAGTAATTCAATCTGGTGTTGTTCCTCGGTTTGTTGAGTTCCTTATGAGGGAGGATTACCCCCAGCTCCAGGTTTGAAGTTGTGCCTAGGCTATAATATCAAGTAGTTTCAGAAATCTCTGCTTTGCTCATCTTATGATATTGTACAGTTTGAGGCTGCTTGGGCACTCACAAATATTGCCTCTGGGACGTCAGAGCACACTAAGGTGGTTATTGATCATGGAGCAGTCCCAATTTTTGTGAAGCTTCTGGGTTCACCCAGTGATGATGTTCGCGAGCAGGTATTACTATTGGATAAACTTTCACAAAATGTGATCAAGTACTTCCCTCTCTACTAATTAAGTTGCTTAGAAAAAGTTTTTTTTATTTTTTTTTACTATAGGCTGTGTGGGCATTGGGTAATGTTGCTGGTGATTCTCCTAAATGCCGTGACCTTGTCCTTGGCAATGGAGCATTGGTTCCTTTGCTTGCCCAGTTGAATGAGAATGCTAAGCTTTCAATGTTGAGAAATGCCACATGGACACTGTCAAACTTCTGCAGAGGCAAGCCACAGCCTCCATTTGAGCAGGTTCGCCATCAACTTATGTTTGCATTGAGAATTTAGTTGTTTTTTGATATCTCTTTTATTGCTACGGAATTTCTCTATTAGGTAAGACCAGCACTTCCAGCCCTTCAGCGTCTCGTTTATTCAAACGATGAAGAGGTGCTTACAGATTCATGCTGGGCTCTCTCATACCTTTCTGATGGTACAAATGACAAAATTCAAGCTGTGATCGAGGCTGGTGTCTGTCAACGACTTGTTGAGCTCCTCCTGTGAGTGGCATTTTGCATCGATAATTTGTATATCCTTGTTCTTCTCATAGATTTTCTTGAGTTTTTGAAAATTTTACATGTTTTATGTTTCAGTCATCCCTCTCCTTCAGTGCTTATTCCTGCACTTCGTACAGTTGGAAATATTGTGACTGGTGATGATGCTCAAACTCAGGTATGAAATGTTAGCCTAAATTCTCAGCATAGTATGTGTTAACGACTTAATGTCCCTGCTGTGAATTTGATGGTTAGTATAGATAAAGAAATATAATGTTCAAAAGTCTCTCACTGTGTTTTCTTTCCCTTCCAGTTTATAATTAATCATGGTGCCCTTCCTTGCCTATTGAGCCTCTTGACTCACCATCATAAGAAAAGCATCAAGAAAGAAGCCTGCTGGACAATTTCAAATATCACTGCTGGAAACAGAGAACAATTACAGGTACAATCATTAATCTTTGCAATTGAAAGTTCTTAGTGTCATTTGTATCTCTTCTAGCTCATTGTTTTCAATTCTTTAGTTGCTGCTCAAGGTCTCAGAGCACTGTCTATGAGATCTTTGTATCAGATCATACTAATTGTATATGTATTTGAATGACAGGCTGTAATTGATGCTGGCTTGATAGGTCCCCTGGTTAATCTGCTTCAGAATGCTGAGTTTGAAATAAAAAAAGAGGCTGCATGGGCTATTTCAAACGCCACATCAGGAGGAAACAATGAGCAAATCATGTAATTCTTTTTGTTATTTATACAACCATGAATCTTTGCAAATTTCTTTTCTGAAATTTTGATTTTTTTACAACAGATACATGGTGAATCAGAATTGTATAAAACCTCTGTGCGATCTTCTAATTTGCCCTGATCCAAGGATTGTCACTGTGTGTTTAGAGGGCCTAGAAAACATATTGAAAGTTGGTGAAGCAGAGAAGGGTAATACTGGAAATGTGAATTATTTTGCCCAGTTAATAGATGAAGCAGAGGGGTTAGAAAAGATTGAGACCTTGCAGAGTCACGACAACAATGAAATTTACGAAAAGTCTGTCAAAATACTGGAAACATATTGGCAGGAGGAGGAGGATGAAACTTTACCTACAGGTGATGGTACCCAAGCTGGATTCAACTTCGCAGGAAATGGTATTCAACTTCCACCCGGTGGATTCAACTTCGGCTGAAGGTTAGTGCTATGGTCCACTCCAGACTTTCCGCTCTTCAAATATTGCACTTTTGGTCCCAATTTTCAGTTACTTTTTAACACATTTTGTCCTCTACCTCCTCGTCCATGTTTTGCACTTATGGTCTCATAGGACAATCTCTGTTTTGCACTTTTGGTCCTTGGATGGAAAACAGGGACAAAAGGTGATTTTTTTTCTTAAAGTTGGAATCAAAAGTGTTATTTTTAATAGAGCAGAACTAAATTATTGAATGTCATTCTGGTAGGACTAAAAATGCAATTTAGCCCCTCAACAATCATACAAGAGTCATTTGAGTTTCTGCCCTTAAGATTCATTATAATGGGGCTTCTAATATGACCTCAAAATTTTCAGGCCTCGTGTGATTGATGAAGCACAGTGGTCGGTGGTGATATACGAATTATGTGGCGTCAGGGTCGTGTCAGGTCCTCAATGAGTCTGAAGTGCAGTGTCCAGAGTCTGTTGTGTCAGAGGAGGTGCTAGTCGGGTCATGGTCAATAAGAAGCTGGGGGCTCATCCGTGATAGAGATGGCGGGTCGGGTCATGTTGAGTCTCTTCCTCCAAGGTTGGTCGAATTTTTTGGGGGAATTCCACTGGAAATTACTGTCTAAAAAAATTGGTCATGTCTTTTTGTCATTTTTGCTTTAGTTTCTAGCCTTGGTCCTATTCAGGAGTCACTGGTATTCCTTTTTAATTTTTTATTTCCTGAGTTTGTATATGTGCTTCACTTGTGACTTTATTTTTCCGTTATCTATTGTACTAGAAGGGAAGCAAAACCTTTGAAGTGATGAATTTGTGTGACTATTTCAGTTTTTTTCGTGACTGGATTCTTTCTGCTTTAGGTTCATGTAGTACAGTTTTTAGTTCTCTTTTTAAGATGACATTTTACACTTGTGGTTTTATGGTTTTCTTTTCCATTCAATTTGGGATGACCAGGTTAAAAACTTTTGTAAACGGAAAATAAAGACTATTTTATGCAATGAAAATGTAATACCATGTATATAATATATTGGAATTCAAATACAATTTTTTATAATGTAGGATCAGAAGAGATGAGAATACCATCTCATAGGATTAAAATGTAATTTTGTTTTTATTATAACCATGGTTTTTTATTTTTTTGATAATAAAACAAACTTTAATTCCAAACTAACATGAAAAATTTAGACCAGTCTAAAAATTGTACCTTTGTAGACTGGTTTAATTTTCATATTAGTTTGAAATTTAAGTTTGTTTTATTATCTAAAAAATAAAATACCATGGTTATAATGAAAATAAAATCATATTTTTAATCCTACGAGATGGTACTCCGTCTCTTCTGATCCTACATTAAATAAAATTGTATTTGAATTCCATTATATTGTATACTTCGTATTACATATTTATTGCATAAAATAGTTTTTATTTTCCAGTTTAATTTCACATGTAATATTCCTAACAAACTAAAATGGTAAACTTGAAACACCAACAATCAAAAAATTATCTCAACATTCCGCAATAGACCAATTCGAATTAGACTACCAATTATTAATAGCCATCTTGGGTTTAGACAGTTGGATTCAAAAATTACATTTTCAATCTTCAAATAGTTCAAAAAGGATCAAGCTTCATTGATTGCTAAAGCTTCGGCAACCGTAGGATTGAGCAAGCTGTGGAGGTAAGATAAAGCAAACAAGATGGAACCAAAATGATTACTAATAATAAAACTCGTGGCAGCAACACCATCTTTGAAAGCTGAATCGGAGTTTATTGCCAAAAAAACTTTCTTTGGCGGTGACAATTGGGTTTTTTGCACTTTGCACCCCCAAAACTTAGATTTAGCACTTTGCACCCTCGAAATATGAAAAATGCAGCACTTTGCACCCTCGTTTATTTTCAAGCAAAGATTTAAGGGCAAAATAGGTAATTCAATAGTATTGGCACTTTGCACCCTCAAAATTTGAGAATTTCACACTTTGTATCCCCTAAATAAAATTAGCACTTAACACCCTCTATTTAAGAACAAATCAGCAACTTCCACCCCCGAAACACAATAAATAGGCACTTTGCACCCCAAAACACAAAATTAACGCTTAACACCCTCAAATTTAAAAAACCCAAACTCCACGTTTTTTTTCGTCAAAGTTGACTATCGGAGTGAAAAAAATCTAAGGCAAAATAGGATATTCATTTTCTTACTTAAATTTTGCGAAAATACAATTATAAATACTCGAATACTTGTTTCTCTCTCCATCTTTCTTTTCAACAATATAACCATATATAATTATATAAAGTACAAATAAACTTCTCGAAGACCCATTGTCTACTTCAACATAAAGACCCATAAATAATTACCTATTTTGCCTTCAAAAATTCACCTTAATGGTCAACTTTGCCAGAAAAAATTAGGAGTTTGAGTTTTTTTTTTTTTTTTTAATTTGAGGGTGTTAAGTGTTAATTTTGTATTTTGGGGTGCAAAGTGACCATTTATTGTGTTTGAGGGGTGCAAGTTGTTAATTTATTCTTAATTAGGGAGTATTAAGTGCTAATTTTATTTTGAGGGGGCAAAGTGCCAAAGATTTACAATAGAATTACCTATTTTGCCCTTGAGTTTTTGCTTGAAAATAAAAGAGGGTGCAAAGTGCTGTATTTTTTATATTTCAAGGGTGCAAAGTGCTAAATCTAAGTTTCGGGGGTGCAAAGTGCCTATTTCTCATGTTTCGGGGGTGCAAAGTGCAAAAAACCCGTGACAATTAAAGGGAGAGGACTATGGCAGTGGAGGTGATTTTCAAGGATATCTAGGCTTTTGTGTGGTTCATTTCCATCCTTCGTAAACGGGAAGTGAAATTCTGCACGAAAACAAAAGGAGGTGAGTTATGCACAATATTGTTTCTATTTTCAAAAAGCATGAAAAGTTAAAAATTCCTTTTTTTTTTTATTTTAATTGAAAAGGTTAGTGTTTTTGTCAATCAACAAAGCGAAGAAGGTGTTGGCCGAAAAGGATTGGAAATGTTCCATAAGAAAGTTCCAGCACGAATGGAACCAAACTGCAGGAGAATGGACAACGAATAAAGATGTGGTATGCACTATTCTCACCACTTCTACAAACAAGGCAAAAAGTTCGGTCAATGTGGAATAAACTCGATAGCCCTTTTTTCGTTGGGAAGAATATCATTTGTGATTTTTCAACAAAAAATTTTAGCTTATTGTACAACATTGAGTTCCAAATGTTTTTAAAGAGAGGCAGTGGTGGTGTTGAAGGATGAGAACATTTTTGCTTGAGAAGAGAGAGAACAACTTTTTGACGTAAATTTCTCCAACTTGGAGAGAGATCAAAAAAACTTTTCGTGCGAGGTGGTGGGAGAGATATTGCTTTTCCTATTTTTCAAAACCACTTCCGGAGGGAAGAGATTTATGAGGATATCGACATCCAAGAAACCCGACTGTAGCAGAAGAGTTGTGAAGCGGTGGTGAAATCATTAAAAGAAAGGAAGGTGTTAGGACTTGGAGTCAAAATGAAACCAGAAGGGAGGGGATCAATGGTTTACTCCAAATGTGGACAGAGGAGTTTTGATGCATAGAAAAGCAAGCACACAGTTTATTACTTTTTTGCCACTAAAAATATATTTCCACACCCAAGATGCCGCTTGGAAATCTTAATCTGAATCAAGTAAATTTGTGTCTTGCAATTACTTTCCTTTTAAAATATCAACCCAGAGTTATTATCATTTGAAGCAACTTTCCATATTAATTTTGCCATAAGGGCACAATAAATCTTCATTGTTTTATGAAACCACAAACCCCCTTTAGATTTTGGAAGACAAATAGTTGACCAACCTTTAAGCATGAGGGAATTCTCTTTATCACATGAACCCCACCAAACTTTTCAAATGATTTTATCAAGAAAGAAGCAAAAAAGTTGACATCAGGTAAATCTAGTGGGATTAGACGACAATTTTAAAATTGATAGTTCTACCGGCTTAGGATAGGTTTTTGCATTTCCAAACATTTAGCTTGAGTTACAATTTTGAAATGGTATCATTAAAAACTTTAGATTTGGATTTTGGTTTACAAAGAGGCGCAATCGGTGTTTGATTTTTTATCACATTCTCTTAGATTAAAGTGGGCAATCAAGTCATCCTTGAAAGTAACATCAACATTTTGGCTAAAGTAGGTAAAAGATTTTTCATGGTAAATAATTTGTCCCGACCACAAAGAGAATTTATCTAAAGTAGTGAAAATAGTCTCAACATTCTCGTGGTTTGCCCTACAATTAATAACCAAATCGTCGGCATAAAGGAGGCGAGAGATACTTGGGCAAGTTCTTGCAATTTTATTTTTCTCTTTGATTAAAAATCGAGAAAGAAGTTGTGTAAAGGATAAAAAGGTAAGGAGAGATAGGATCTCTTTGTCTTATATCTCTAGACGGGCGAATGAGACCATACGAGGCACCCTTTACGAGGAAAAGAAAACTACAAGTGGAGATACATTGCTTGGTAAAACTTCATAACTCGTTGTGAGTTTGACACGAATAACTAACGTAAAATATAATCCACCAAATTTTATCAAACATTTACCTAGTCGAGGTCATGGGGTTGCACCACCTATTGAAGATAAAAATGTCTTGTCTATTTTGAAGGAAGTTTTAAAAGCTAATTCCAAGGATTAGGAAAATTCACTTTGTCATGCACTGTAAAATTCCTAGACCAGTAAGAATGAATATGTCATACAACGGCAAAATTATTGATGATTCCAAGTGAGATATTTCAGACCTTGTGGTGGAGCATACGTTACATCTAATTTTATAAGCTGAATTATTGCCACATGGTCTATAAAATACCAACTAGACATGGTGTCACGGGGCGACCCTTTATCTCCTTGGATCCTACACAGCAGAATTAATTTTTGCTCGTGCAGTGCAAATGGTTCTTGTCCACCTAAGGCCAACCTTACTCCATCGTGAGTCTTACGATGACCATCTCGGCATTTCACCCATTTTCTTAATTGCGTGAACTCAGAACGCCTCACAACACTGCACCTCGATGTCAAAGTGCTCGCCTATCCTTAGTCCCATCAGCGTCTAAGGATCTCATCTCCGCATGTCCATCTCGCACGGCGACATGATACCACAGTAGTTCAAGGTGAACTTTGAACTAATCCCTACGCTGCACTTGGTGCCTAGGCCATCGCCTATTCATTGCCCGACATTCCGTCTCACATGCCGTATGCATGGCCGACATGTTTCCTTAACGATCTTCGAATAGCGCATGCTCGCATAGCTTGGCGCATAAGCATGTCCCATATGCGCCCACTCTGATGGCAAGAAGCACTCATAGCTCCACTCGGCATTGAGGGTGAAAATCATGCCCATGACGCAATCCTCATGCTCATGACGTTCGTTCCCGGCACTCAGTGTCACCCGTAGTGCTTCGTGTCGTTCACTAGTGTCTAGCACGAGATGGGCCACTCTTTAGTCCAAGGCTCACTTGATGTGCCATCATCTTAGCCAGGCCTGTCGATGTGCAAGAAAGAGCTCTCAGTAAAAAAAAGCTAAAGAGATGTGCTCTCAACTTGGGGATTTCCTTCCTTGTGTTTTTTCCTCTTTTGATTCTTCTTTGTTGGTCCCAAGTGGTCAGATGAGGTTTAGAGAGAGAGGGGGGGGGGGGGATGAATAGACCTCAATTTTTCTTTTAAAAATTTCTCCAACTTTTCTTATCAGCAGAGTAAGTTGATCTGAACTAATGAGACTACTGAGCTGATTGCGCACAAAGCTTGTTCAGCATAAGTCGATCACTAGTCTGATTTTACTTATCTGTTTTCAAATCAAATCAGAGTACAAAACTTGTATGCAGTGAATTGTGTCAAGTGTTTTTCAAACAAGTTTAAGTCACTTAAAGATTTAGTCCCCGACTTTTAAGTGGTTATATAGACAAGAATGTCTTTAAGCTTACTCTTCTATATCACGAATATTTAGGTTATACTATAAACACTTAGTAAATAGTAAACTCTACTTATGCTTTTACAATAAATGATAAAGCCACAAGTTTGTTATAGGAAATCACAAAGAAAACCTATACTATGAAGTTATATCACTCACTAAGATAGATATACACTTCTCATAATAATCAATGTTTACAAAAATCACTTAGATTTTGTTTTTGCTTGTTTCTTCAACTCGACTTTGTCAACAGATGACTTGGCTGATAATGATCTGTTCTTGAGTTTTTGAGACTTAGAAAGTTTGTTCACTAATTCTCTCTCAGTTGTTGTGTTGTCTCAAACTCTTGAACGTAGATCTATTTATACTAGTGAATTTGAATTCTGCCATTTGAAGTATGACAAAATTCAGATCTTCCTCGAGTACTGGTCCCCATTTCTGAACAGCTCCCTGCAACTGTTCACTGTACAACTTAGATGTACTTCTTGTCAGTCGCATTTAATGCACTCTGCTGATCCAAAGTTTATCTTAAATCATTTGTCTTTAATACCCTTCTCTTATAATATTTATTACTCCACGTGCATTTATTACCGTTGGAGAGACTTTCTGATCACTTCCACTCTGTTGATCGAATCCACTTTGCTGATTCAAATCGAGCTCATTTGATTTGACTCTGCTGAAATCCATCAGTTTGATTTTGAACTTAGCATCAAATTAGTAATCTTCTGGACCAAAATTTAACCCTTCTAATTTATACTTGTCTTCT
This sequence comes from Penstemon barbatus, assembly GCA_003313485.2. Taxonomy (NCBI): domain Eukaryota; kingdom Viridiplantae; phylum Streptophyta; class Magnoliopsida; order Lamiales; family Plantaginaceae; genus Penstemon; species Penstemon barbatus. Next base: position 40,507,006 of record CM064884.1, on the reverse strand, counting down.
CGGTTAAATATCTTTAGATGTTAACTAAGCTTCTATTACTTAGCTGATGACTTTTGGAAATCATCGAAACCTCTTTTCACTTCTTCATCTTCATCCAACAATTTTCTTTTTTTTTTTATTATAACAAAACTTCAGCTAAATACCCGTAATTAAACTAAAGCTAAGTCTTCACACCAAATTTATGAGATAGAAATTGAGTTGGAATTTGTAATCTTTTATCGATTTGGAATCTGTTAAAGATTACATCAGATTCAGCATTACCGTTTTCACTTCAACTTCAATATCTGGTCTGACAATGCTTGAATCTAGAACACCCAAGATTGGTGTTATGTATCCATTAATGTGTCTTTCTATCTCGGCAGGATTGTAAGGACCCATTGGCGGATTGACTAACTGTTGATTCACCCGATTTTCATTCTGTAATGGCTGAACTCCATGTTGAGTATCCATTAAATCAGATTTTTCTCACTTCTTGTTCAGCGCTCTTCGTTGTCTGAAATTTCTCTCGATTTCTGGATCAAAAGCTACTAGGTCAGATAATTTATCTGTGCGCATAAACTAGGTATGAGTACTTGCAAAGAAAAATTGAAACGTTAGAATAATCGAATTGAAACAAAAATAAAAGTTGAGACTTGGTAAATTATCAATTATCGAAGTCCCGGCAAGGGCGCCAAAAACTCGTTGCGGGTTTTACACACGCAAATAAACGCAAGTGCACGTATCGAACAAATAATAAAGAGTAAATAGAGTGTCGAACCCACGAGGACTTGAAACTAAATTTCTACCAAATTCCCTACCTTAATTCTTATTCTAATTCAACGAAAATGAAATTTTATAGTTGGTTGGCTTACTAACTACTAAAACTAAAAATTAGTTAATCAAGAGATGACGCTTAAAATGCTAAGGAGAAAATACATGAGAAAAGAGTCTAGAGTTTAAACTTCACAATATTATGCTCCTAATGTTGATTAACTTTCTAATTTTAACTATGATTCTTATTCGCTATCCTAGAGCTCAATTCTATCCATGTCCTCCGAATCACCCAAGAACCTATGCAATTAAGTTACTAATCTTATTTCTAAGTTAGTATAATTAATAACATACATAAATCTTATAACCCAATTTGGATATGGGAGTGTCGGGTATATTCCTATCCTAACGAACAATCCACTATCTAATTTCTCTTCTATTCTCAATATTCCCTTCATAGGTTCAATCAAGAAAAAATAAACAATCAAATAAGTTATCAGTCAATTTGACGGTAATTAGCACAAAATTAGATAAACGAATATCGATAAATAGAAATCGAAAATCACTAAATTAAAACTAGAAAAGAAAAGAAAACATTAATTGCAAAACATGGATTTGTAAAAACCCTAGACTAAACGAAATTAGTTCATGATAGCAAAAACAATGAAATCAAATAGAAAAGAGTTCATGGTTTTCTTTTTTTTTTTTTTTTTTGAGAAAAGAGTTCATGGTTTTCTCTAAATCAAAATTAACGGAATTAGCCAAAGTGTGATGCTTGTGAGTCTTTTTTCTCCTCTCTGCGTGGTGTGTCTATCGTGCTCTCTCTCCAGCTTTTTTCTCCTTCTTGATTTTTGTTTTCTCCATCAATTAGGATTCTTTTTACTAAAGGACTTGTGATTGATTTTCCACTTATTCTTCATTGGGCTAAGCCCACAATAGAAAGAAACTCTTGCCTATAAAAGTGTCCAGATAGTCAAAATTGTGCTTTAATTGCTCTTCCAACCCTTGCCTTTTTGTCTCTTTGTACAATTGATACCATCAACACTTTAAAATGATAAATCTCGAGATTTCTTGTTAATCTCTTGTAATATTTCCCTCGTGAACCTTTATGCAAATTGAATTTCACTGACCCGATTAATTTCCTACAAGAAAACCTATCGAATTAGTATCAAAAATCAAATATTATTCTCAGTATTTGACTAAACTCGTGAATCGGCTCTAATAAATGAAATATGCACTAAAATCTCAAACGACTCATAAATACTTATGAAAAATGCTCATTTAAATCTAAAAAATTCACACGATAATTCTATTTTCATAGAGTTGTCACAAATCTCACGTGTACATGATCTTACTTTCATTATACCCGTACGATTTGATCATTTTGTAGGGACATATTTTGGTCTACATGTTTTGACCTTTTTATGCATCGTTTGGGCTTGTCCCCTTTGTACAGTGTACGTTGATTTGCTGATTTAATACATATTTACAATGGATCCGAAAAAAATCGCATTAGGAAACACTTCATCCCACTCAACTCGGCTTTATGTGTTTCTGACAAGGACAATTCAACTCAAAAGATTTGGCTTTGTAAGGTTGCCCTACGTGAGCTCTTAGCTCATACTTCCAACCGAAAGTTCTCCAACTCGGCCCTCCTCTGAAGGCAACTCAAGTGATCCCTTGATAACACTCGGAACCAACTTCCTGATCACGTCCTAACCCACGCCTCTCTGTAACGTGGTTGCAACAACAAACATGGCACCACCGTCCACCCGACGTATCGGCACGTCCCCACATGGGAGTCAAGATGAATGGAATTGATTTATCCAAACTTTTCCAAATTTCCATTCCGAGGTTAACAACAACGTGGCTTACTCGGGTTTTCCTTGCAAAATTATCGTTGATGCCTCATGCATTCACCGACATTTTAACACCCAAATGAACAAGTTGCTCACCAACTTGCTACAAACAGAGCTCGAAAGATTGCAACTAACAAGCAAAACAATTAGACAAATAGACTTTGCTCAATAATATCTGTTTATCCTATAAACGGGAGTATTCAACTTTGTCCAGTCCACAGTGTCAATGAAAATGTACCCCGCTAATTTCTCTTCAAGGAAAAATCGAGAGTTTAACTCGCCTATTAAGCTTCGGTCGAGGTATAGCAAACAACAAAAGCTATATGAGTCAAAGTAGAGCACTTTCAGCCCACTCTCTGCTAGTAGCGCCACTGCTTCTTGAAAGGATGCTTCTAACTCAATGAAAAATTTCGGCATCCAACATCTCAGTGGAACGGTTCGGGGAACTATTAACGTATTCAAGTCAGAACAAACGTGGTTTGTCCCTAGCCTCGAAAGTATTCCAGACTCTGATACCACCTATCACAGGGTGACCCTTTTTCTCCTCGGGTCCTATGCAGCATAATTAATTTTTGCCCGTGCGACGCCAAAAGTTCCTTTCCACCTAGGGTCAGCCTTACTCCATCATGAGTCTTAAGATGACCCTCCCGGCATTTTTTCCATTCTCTTACTAGGCTGAACACAAAACGCCTCACAACAATGCAGTCGGTGGCAACGTGCTGGCCTATCCTCAGTCTCATCAGCGTCTAAGGATCTCATCTCTACCTCGCGCTGCGACATGATACCACAGTGGCTAATATAGAAAAGCTCAACAATAAATTTAATATGACCATTTGAACAAACGATGGGATATTAACGGGAAATTAAAACATTTGAGGTCATAAATGTTTATTAATGCAAATTCATTTTTGAAACGGTAGTATAATTACTCATGACATGAAAATCAATAGCTCTCCATTAGAGCGATTTAATTAACATTAGTATTCTATTTTTGAATCCTTGTCAATTTATTCCATCCATAAAATTAACAAATGTTTATTGCTAATTCATGCATGCAATTTCCATCTAGAACAAAATGCAAATATTAGATTGAAGATTCTATTTGAATATATATTTGACCACTCAAAAATATATTTTAATAAAGGTTAATAAATTAATTAACCACTAAAATGTAACATCCCCATTAATTGGTTTTTGAATCATTCACATATTCCAATTACAAATAATTAACTAAATGCACACATTACAATAGGTACATGAACGAAACTTTGGTCAAGTGTGTCTCCAATTTGAATAAAACATTAATTTAATACTTAAAGATTAAACCATAGTCCTATTTCAGAAGTTTTCAAGAATTCAGTTACAATTAGAAACATTATAGTCATTTTGATAAAAATGCACCTGAATCCAAAGTAATAGAAAACATATACATTCTCATGATTGATCAAATAAAATTTGAAAAATATGTAGCTAATTATTCTTAGATGAAATGAATTTAGTATTAGTCATGTTTTACTTTAATATATAATAACAATAAATTAAAGAAATGCTATTATATATTATTTTTATTATCCTTAATATCAATTACACTTATAACACATGAATTTTGTATGTGTTCATTCTGCAATCTCGTTGAATGAGATAGAAGCAAACAAACAAAATATTACTTCATATGCCAAAATTTTAAAATCAAGTCATTTTATTCCGGTACATGTTATAACATTTTGATTCATTTATGACACTCGAAAATTATAACTTAAAGTAAAGTTTTAGAAATCATATGAACTTTATATATTTAGAGAATAATACACATAATGATGAATGTAAAGGAATCATACCTTCATCCCGTGTCCATATTATAGATTCATGTTTACCGCAAATTATATATATTTTCTTCCAACAAACCATATGAAAACTTCGGGACTTAATATCAGCGGATTGATGAAGCAACACTTGTATGACTTTCTCAAAGCATTTGATGGGAAATTGATCATCTCACATGCAGATGACACAAAATATTGGTTAGACAACTTTTCTATAAAATCAACCAAATATTGATTCATAATAAACATAAATTTGAGATTTTAAAAATCACTAAAACATAAAATCACTTTCTTAGATTGTTGTGAAATTTTGGTTTTACACTAGATTTAAGTAAATCATAGTTTTGAAATAAACAACTCATATTATTTTATAATATGATATATGACATAAAATAATTAAAATATAGAACGACTGGCCTGATGAGAGTCACGCCACTAGGCGCTCGTCCTAAGAAAGTGATTGCCTCCCCTCGTGCAGGTATTGGCGGCTGATCACATTCTCAAGATAAAACCCATATGGCCACGCCGCGTCCTCATCCGTGAGCACGTTCACAGGAAGACAAAGAACCAAACTTTATCTATAGTGCCCAATAACAATATAGAAAGTATTTTGTGAATGCAACCTATCTAACTAGTGAGTGTATGTTTCTAAGACCCTAGGACACCCCTATTTATAGTGTACATGGGACCTCTAAGGTCAAAGAAATTTAAAGGTAACATTATGACATTCATGGGGGATGTTAATGCTATTTAGGTTACAAAATTTATTTCTTATTTTGAAGTTTAAAACTTCTAAAAATTCCAACAGAAGCTATTGTTTGGAAGCATTTGAACAAAGAAAACCTGGAGTTAAATGAGTTCCTTCAACATTAAGTTCTTAATGATAATTTTGAGAAAAACTCCACTAATAAGAAGGATAATGATGATGAAAACAGGCATCCCAATGTAAATATTGTATTAGATCCTCGACATGTTAGGCTAAAAGGTGAAAAAAATCAAAGGATAAACTCTCACATTGAGAAAAAAGGCAGCAAAACAAAAAAAAATCAACTTCTTCTTTAGGTCAACACTTGTTGTAATTTGGTATTTCAAAATTGTTCCATTATCTCTAATTTTTAATCAAGTGCATTGTTATATTTTTTAGGAAAATATAATGAAAAAAAAGTTGCACCAACACTTGAGGCAACCCAATAAGTTTTATCTCCTTTGACTGAGTGTGCTATGGTTTCAAGTTTGGACAACACTCCAAGATTTCTTCAATAGGTCACTATTTATTATTATTTCTTTGTTGATTTTTTTTTTGTCATTTATATGCCATATAACTTATATTTTGGCCTTCTTCTTTCCATAAAACCAGGGAAGTCTTCACACTCATAATAATTAATTTCTTGTAACTCAATCTGATGTGGGTTCCAAACTTGAACCAACCAATTACAAGTGCTCATCTAATACAATTATGAGTTAAGGATCCATAATTATCCTCTCCATCAATAAATTGATTCATGAAGATAATATGAAGATATTGGTTAGATCTTATAGATTTGTAAATTTATTATAGAGATTTAGTGTAGGTTTCTAAATTCCTCTTTTGTATCACTTATCTCGTATAAATACCCCTAATTGATCAATAGAAAATGTGTTCTATTATTCATTTTACACCTTATTTCTATATGGTATCAGTTACCAGTCCCCTGGCCTGACCTCATTTCTTTCTCCCCTTCGTCTCTCCCATGAAATCTCCAAACTCTCCCAACTCCTCTACACCCTCTTCTACTTCCCATCCCTCCATTGTCAATCCACTAGAATATACACAAACTCTTATCTCCATTAGTGTCCCTGCCAAGCACCTCTCAAACTCACTCCAACCAATTATATGTCATGGAAACTTCAATTCCAGACTCTATTTATCGGTTATGATCTCATTGGCTTTGTAGATGGCTCCAAACCCTGCCCTTCCGAAACCATCCAAAAAGATAATTTCAAACAACCAAATCCAGAGTTTTTCTATTGGATCCGCCAAGACCAACTTATCCTCAATGCCATAGTAAAGTTCTCTCTCACCCAACCTTATTCCCTTCATCGCTACGTCAACCTCTCGCGATGTCTGGCTCACACTTGCTCATACTTATGCCAAACCCTCTAGAGGTCGCATCCTTCAAGTCAAAGGAAAATTGAAGAATCCTATCAAAGGATCACGAAGTATCACTGAATTCATGCAATTCGTGAAAAGTCAAGCCGATGTACTCTCTCTTCTTGGTGCACTAATGCACGAAGAAGATATAACTATGACAACCCTTGACAGCCTTGGTGAGGATTACATAGATCTTGTCTTTGCTGTTCAAGCCCGTGATTCCCCCATATCCTTTGAGGAACTACATGAGAAACTAATCACCTTTGAAGCATCTCTACGCGACAAGGAAGACAAACCAAACTCATACCTTGCCTCGGCCAATCTCACCACCAAGTCCCAACCATGGAAAAACACCAAATCTTACAGCGCACGACCACCATAACACACTTTCACTAGCAACAATGGCCCACGTTCTCAATAACCCTATCTTGGTCGCTGTCAAGTTTGCAGCACCCAGGGTCACACTGCCAAGAACTGTCCAAACTTCCGCTTCATCCCTATACAATCCACACTGAACTCTTTCCCTTCGTTTCGTTCTCCAAATAACCAGGTAGCCTAGGGTCTCAGGTTCTTTTCCACCTAGGGTCAGCCTTACTCCATCGTGAGTCTTAAGATGACCCTCTCGGCATTTTTTCCATTCTCTTACTAGGCTGAACACAAAATGCCTCACAACAATGCAGTCGGTGGCAACGTGCTCGCCTATCCTCAGTCTCATCAGCGTCTAAGGATCTCATCTCTGCCTCGCGCTGCGACATGATACCACAGTGGTTAAATGTTAATTTTGAACGCATCCCTGCACTGCACTTGGAGCCAAGGCGCTCGCCTATTCATTGCCTGGCATTTCGTCTCACATGATGTAGGCATGGCCAACATGTTTCTTTAACGGTCCCTAACTAGCTAGCATGCTCTCCTAGCTTGGCACATAACCAGGTCCTACATGCGCACATTCTGATGGCAAGGGGCACTCATAGCTCCGCTCGACATTGAGGGTCGACATCGCGCCCACAACGCAATACTAGTGCTCATGACCTTCATTCTCAGCACTTAATGTCACCCTTAGTCATTCGTGTTGTTCACTAGTGTCTAGCCCGAGATGGGCCACTCTTTAGTCCAAGGCTCACTTGATGTGTCATCATCTTAGCAAGGCCTAGTGATGTACCTACGACCATGTCTCATAAGCCTAAGCATGTATGCTTTGCTTGCCCACTATGTAGCATCAACCAACGACTACATTTCTTAAGCCATCGGCCCCCTGCGGAAGGCTAGAATAGATAGCAAACGTCCACAAGTTTGTTCAAGAGATACCTCGAAATGTGTGCCTCGATTGCCCAATCGAGCCGAAAATGTTTCCCAAATCAGACAGTCCACAAAGCATAGCTGATGCTCACTCGGAACCTCTGTGGCCCGAATAATGCCCATTACAACTCATGTGGGCCCACAATGCTCGTCTCGATTTTTGATCCAAACGAGGACTCTGACTCCCCTATAGGATGCCTGAAGCAGGCTCTAGAGATCGCCCCATGGATCTCATGGATTGCACGTTTGGTGACCCAACGGGTACCCGGCGACATGGGGCAGGTTGGCCGACGCTCACCAGAGGTGCCCCCCTTATAGTCAAATGAGCATTTTCCTTTCTCTTAGCACTAGATATTAAAAGGCTGGTGAGCTGCCACTTTTCCGCCACAACTGCCAGTCTCACTTCAAATGGCCATAACTCATTCATTACAACTCCGAATCAGGATCCGCAAACTCCGTAGCATAGCTAACTCAATTGTCCACGACATATTCAATTTACATTCCTAAGAATATCTCTCATATTCAAGAGGCAGCCCTCCGACTATGCTGATCCTATGCCAGTTTCTCTGCACTGCACGACTTACTTCCAATATTATGTTCGCCACTCAAACATACTCTGATCTTGCTCAAACTTCTTGAGGAGCTTCCTAATTCCTTAGGCAAGCTCTCTGTGAAACAGTTCTGGGTTTGCACGATGCAAAGTCTTTCTGCTCCACGCCCGAACCACCTGTTTGTGCACAGTTGTACTTCCGACTTTAGCTCAATTGCTCCATACCATATTGGACTCCAAATGACTTGAAACCAAGTGAGAAGCATCTTCATAAGATGGGGAGTGTTCATCACGAACATCATTGCAATCCCCCAAGGCTATGTCCTCATTCTCAGTCAAACGGCCCGGCACACAAATGTGCAGTCACTCTAAAGCAAGTCACAGTTACAACCATTGGATAATGAGCAACCTGTGACACATGGTCTAGTAATCTACTTTGCAGCCTCAAAACACCTTATTAGTTTCACTTTGCACCCTCAACATCTTCAAATGCCTTAATGTTAGTGGAAAACACATTTTCAACCGTCAGCAAGACCATGTTTGTTATTTAAGTAAAAATTCTCTATATTTCTATGAAACACCTTATTTTTACTCCATTGAACGGCAAACGACAAAACCACGGAAAACAAGAAATTCCAATAAGGGCTTTTTCCCCTAATAACTTAGAAATATTACGACATAATAGTGCAGAGATTTCTAAGTCATCTAATGTGAAAGTGAGTTAGTTTTTCACATACTTACATATGGGGAAAAAATGGTCTTAATAGAAGAATTCGTTATTAGAGAGAAACTACTTCCTATTATAGGAAACATGCACAAATTTTGGTGTAAGTATTTATTTTGTATCTTTATTAGCAGGAAATTATTTTGTTTATCTAAAATATCAGTAAGTTGGAGGATGTTTTTTATTTCAATGGTATGATCCAATATTTTGTGAAAGAACTAGAAGAATTATTCTTGGATTGTTCCCCTGCATGGACTAATTTGAGATTTGAATAAAAAAAATATTTGCAGGCTTGTTCACCAATCAATGAACGGGAAAGATTACATGTTTAATAGAAAGAAAGGATTTTCTTTTCATAAATAGCAAACATGATGTTGCTGGCAGCCATGAATAGATTTTCGATAACATTAAGGTGGTTGAAGACATTGTGATGCAAAATAAAGTCATTACGGTATTTTTAGGGTGCAAAGTGAAATAATTGATAATTAAAAGCATTAAATACCAAATTTTCTTAATTTGAGGGTGCGAATTAGAATTAAGAAAATTCCAACATGTTTAGAACTATACTAAATACTTTGCATTAAATGGTTTATTTGTTATTTCTCAATTGACTTGGGTATTTCAAGATTATTCATGAGAATAGTGTTGTGAAATTTTGGTTTTACACTTGATTTAAATAAATCTTAGTTTTAAATAAACAACTTGTTGGTCCCAAGTGGTCAGATGAGGTCTAGAGGGGGGGGGGTGAATAGACCTCTAAACTTTTTAATAAATTTTTAACTTTAAAACTTTTGTTCTAACTTAAACAGACTAAGCTGTTATCAACAGTAAGTTACTTGGCTGATCGCGAACAAATCTTTGAACAGCTTCGTTGACCACTAAATTGATAGTTACTTAGATGATTTTGTCAAAATCAGTTTCAATACTTAGAGTACTTGCATCGGATTTGTAAAGTGTTTTTCACAAGTAAACTTAGTAGTTTGAAAGTTTGTTCCCCAGTTTTTGTAAAACTCCTTTCCTTATAAACTTTTCAAACAGTTAAATCAAAGTGTTTTTATGCAACTTTAAAATATGCAAGAGAACTTATGCAAAAATAACGCAAAGAATTTTTATAGTGGTTATATGGATAAAAATCCTTTAGGCCACTCTTCCAGATCACTCAGATTATGGGTTATACTATAAACACACAGTTTACAATATTTCTCCACTTACGCCAAAACAACAAATGAGAAGACCGTAAGCTCACAATAGGAAATCACTAAGAAAACCTATCCTCTGAAGTTAGATCACTCACAAAGATAGATCTACACTCCGCACAACACTCACGATTACAAAATCACTCAGAAGATGTATTTTTTGTTGTTCTTCAACTCTGCTTTTGTCAACAAATGACTAAGCTAATGAGTGAGCTGTTCTTGAGACTTGAAGAGTTCTGCTTCGAAAATTTCTCTCAGAATGTGTTGTTGTGTATTTCTCTTCGTCTCTTTCAGCTATTTATACTTGATATTTGAAAAATGTCCGTTGAAGAGAGACAAGATTCAAATTCCTCGAGTACTGGTCCTTAATTTCCGCGAACGGCTCTCTGCAGTCTGTCCGTACTGTCAACAGTACTTTTCTGCAGGCAGCATTAAATGCACCCAGCTGATGCGAAGCATTTCTTCAATCATTTGTCTTTAATAGCCTTGTACTTTAGCATTTATTACTTCCAGGGGCATTTATTACCGTTGGGATAGCTTCTTGATCTTTTTCACTTAGCTGACGAAAGGACAAGTCAGATGGCGAACTAAGCTGATCTCAAAGTTGAACAAATCTGTTTTGAGTCGGCTGATCTTCACCAGTCTGATTTCTTTCCTTCAGCAGATCAGTAGTCTTGCACCTTGAATTTTGACTCTTCTGATATCTTCTATACTTAGTCAAAAATTCTTCAAAGGGATATCAGCTAAGTTAATCCATACTTAGCAGATTTGAAGATTTGGAATTCATCAAAACCTCCCTTTACAAATTGTCTTCAGTGCTTCTTCATCTTCATCTTTATCCAACACAACTCATATAATTTTATAATATGATATATGACGTAAAATAATTAAAAATATAAAATGACTGGCCTGATGAGAGTCACGCCACTAGACGCTCGTCCTAAGAAAGTGATTGCCTCCCCTCGTGCAGGTATTGGTGGCTGATCACAATCCCAAGAAAAAACCTATATGGCCACGCCGCGTCTTCATCTATGAGCACGTTCAAAGGAAGACAAAGAACCAGACATTATCTTAAGTGCCCCTTGAACAATGTATAAAAATATTTTAGTGGATGCAACTAGTGAGTGTATGAAATCCCTAAGACCCTTAACACCTATTTATAGTGCGTTCATGAGACCTTAATGGTCAAAATCATTAAGAGCCATATAATGGCACATTAAGGGGAATTATTTCACTTTATTTCACAATCAATTTTGATTGTTACATAATTTATTTTATTTGATATTTTAAAAAACTTAAAATTCCAACAAATAGTATATATGGCCATTTTATTTTTTCCTGATTATACGAAAGCATGAAGATGAGAATCAAACTATTTTCACTAACCATAACTACGGGAGAGTGTAGGAGTTTAACTCCTAGCCCATGTGGTCTACAATTTTTTATTCAATAAAATCATCAAGTTTAACTTTACATCATTTAAATCTAACCAAACCAGCTAACTAAGGTAACTTATAATAGAAAAAAGAAAAAAGAAAAAAAAAACTTAACTACATATTAAAATAAAATGAAACTGTCGCTTTTTTGTTCCAGCAGCTCTACAAATTTCTCTTTTTTTCCAACTGTTTATGCCAAGGCTAAAAATCTTCAAGAAAGCAACATTTTGAGCAAGAATTTAAATTTCAAAGAATACATATTTTCATATTTGACAATGGATTTTCTTAATTTTGTTCTCATTTTCATATTTGTGAAGTCAGAATATTTCTCATAGATGTATTTGTTTGATACATGAAATAGTAATTCAATGATATATCTTATTTGCTTGAAGAAATTCACATTGCTCACAAAGTGTTCGATAAAATGTCACAATAGCTATCAACAATTTTTTTAGAATAATTCCAGCTTTTATGTATATTAAACTTTGTCCTGAATATATGTATGTTTATTTGATTTGAACAGGGATGTCAAATTTGGGTGAACTATTTTCTTGGATTTGAATGAAGTTGTTGTTGTGCACAACCCAAGTGTAATTATTCTTGAAAATTTGGATATTCATGAGACTAGAAAAAAACATCTTGGCAGTTTTGCAAGCCAACTTGAGGAGAATTTATTAAGAGGGGAGTCTAATGATATATATAATCGTGTTGAAGATCATATAATTAATATGGCGTTGCGATGGGGTTTAGAGTACGGAAAGGGAAGCAATATATTATCCTGGTACAAAAGATCTTAGGAAAAAATGGTTTTATTGTTCTTGTGAAGGAGGTAAGGATGAAAAATGTCATGGTCAAGTTGCATACAATAGATTTGATGTAAGGACGGGGTGTCAAGCAAATATTAGTTTTGAAAAGGATAAATATGGTGTTTGGAAGATTGCAATTTTTATTAAAGAGCATAATCTTGATTATGACATTCATGGGGGATGTTAATGCTATTTAGGTTACAAAATTCATTTCTTATTTTGAAGTTTAATTCTAAAAATTCCAATAGGCTTTGCCTCATGAAAGACATTTTCTACAATCGGCAAGACGTACATCAAAGTCCATCGGAGATTTGTTGGTATGATTTACCTATGGTATGATTTCAAAAAGCCGGTCGCATAAAGAGGGAAAAGCTATTGTTTGGAAGCATTTGAACAAAGAAAACCTGGAGTTAAATGAGTTCCTTCAACATTAAGTTCTTAATGATAATTTTGAGAAAAACTCCACTAATAAGAAGGGTAATGATGATGAAAACAGGCATCCCAATGTAAATATTGTATTAGATCCTCGGCATGTTAGGCTAAAAGGTGAAAAAAATCAAAGGATAAACTCACATCGAGAAAAAAGGCAGCAAAACAAAAAAAAATCAACTTCTTCTTTAGGTCAACACTTGTTGTAATTTGTTATTTCAAAATTGTTCCATTATCTCTAATTTTTAATTAAGTGCATTGTTATATTTTTTAGGAAAATATAATGAAAAAAAAGTTGCACCAACACTTGAGGCAACCCAATAAGTTTTATCTCATTTGACTGAGTGTGCTATGGTTTCAAGTTTGGACAACACTCCAAGCTCTCTTCAATAGGTCACTATTTATTATTATTTCTTTGTTGATTTTTTTTTTGTCATTTGTATGCCATATAACTTATATTTTGGCCTTCTTCTTTCCATAAAAGCAGGGAAGTCTTCACACTCATAATAAATAATTTCTTGTAACTCAATCTGATGTGGGTTCCAAACTTGAACCAACCAATTACAAGTGCTCATCTAATACGATTATGTGTTAAGGATCCATAATTATCCTCTCCCTCAATAAATTGATTCATGAAGATAATATGAAGATATTGGTTAGATCTTATAGATATGTAAATATCATTATAGAGATTTAGTGTAGGTTTCTAAATTCCTTTTTTGTATCACTTATCTCGTATAAATACCCCTAATTGATCAATAGAAAATGTGTTCTATTATTCATTTTACACCTTATTTCTATATGGTATCAGTTACCAGTCCCCTGGCCTGACCTCATTTCTTTCTCCCCTTCGTCTCTCCCATGAAATCTCCAAACTCTCCCAACTCCTCTACACCCTCTTCTACTTCCCATCCCTCCATTGTCAATCCACTAGAATATACACAAACTCTTATCTCCATTAGTGTCCTTGCCAAGCACCTCTCAAACTCACTCCAACCAATTATATGTCATGAAAACTTCAATTCCAGACTCTATTTATCGGTTATGATCTCATTGGCTTTGTAGATGGCTCCAAACCCTGCCCTTCCGAAACCATCCAAAAAGATAATTCCAAACAACCAAATCCAGAGTTTTTCTATTGGATCCGCCAAGACCAACTTATCCTCAATGCCATAGTAAAGTTCTCTCTCACCCAACCTTATTCCCTTCATCGCTACGTCAACCTCTCGCGATGTCTGGCTCACACTTGTTCATACTTATGCCAAACCCTCTAGAGGTCGCATCCTTCAAGTCAGAGGAAAATTGAAGAATCCTATCAAAGGATCACGAAGTATCACTGAATTCATGCAATTCGTGAAAAGTCAAGCCGATGTACTCTCTCTTCTTGGTGCACTAATGCACGAAGAAGATATAACTATGACAACCCTTGACAGCCTTGGTGAGGATTACATAGATCTTGTCTTTGCTGTCAAGCCCGTGATTCCCCCATATCCTTTGAGGAACTACATGAGAAACTAATCACCTTTGAAGCATCTCTACGCGACAAGGAAGACAAACCAAACGCATACCTTGCCTCGGCCAATCTCACCACCAAGTCCCAACCATGGAAAATCACCAAATCTTACACCGCACGACCACCACAACACACTTTCACTAGCAACAATGGCCCACGTTCTCAAAAACCCTATCTTGGTCGCTGTCAATTTTGCAGCACCCAGGGTCACACTGCCAAGAACTGTCCAAACTTCCGCTTCATCCCTATACAATCCACACTGAACTCTTTCCCTTCGTTTCGTTCTCCACATAACCAGGTAGCCTACCAACCTCGTGCCCACAATACTCAGGCTACCGTTCACCAAGCTGAACAGTCTCATCTACAAGATCATGTCTCCTCTACTAATTCTTGGCTTCTTGATAGTGGAGCCTCCCATCATGTCACTTCTGATTTGGGCAACTTATATCTCCACTCTCCATATAACGGCCCTGACGATATCATGATTGGAGATGTTACAAACTTACCAATCACTCACACTGGTTCCACATCTTTGAACTCTGATTCTCAGTCATTTAGTTTACGCAATGTTCTTTACGTTCCGTCAATGAAAAATAATTTAATTTCCATAACTAAATTTTGTCAAAATAATAATGTCTCCATTGAATTCTTACCTTTCTATTTTGCTGTGAAGGATCTTCGCACGGGGGCACGACTTACGCAAGGACGAACTAGAGATGGAGTGTATGATTGGCCATCCCAATGCTCTTCTACCTCTCCAATAACTTTCTTTTCAAATGTCAAAATTACCACATCCGATTGGCATCACAGGCTCGGTCATCCAGCCCTCCGTATTCTTTAGACCATAGTTCACCAAAATAATCTCCCTATTCCATCTTCTGTTCAGTCAAATTTATTTTGTGATGCTTGTCATTGTAATAAAACTCATAAGTTACCTTTTTCTTTTATCTACCGTCGAAACAAAATTTCCACTTGAAGTAATTTATTCTGATGTGTGGACATCCCCTATAGTCTCAACTGATGGTTACAAATATTATGCTCGCTTTGTTGATCACTTTACAAAATATATGTGGCTATATCCCTTATAAAGAAAATCTGAAGTCCACAGTGTTCTTGTTCACTTCAAAAATATTGTAGAAAAATACTTCAAACGCTCCATAATTACATTATACACGGATAACGGCGGAGAATATATAGCTTTAAGAAATTTCCTCTCGTCTCATGGTATTTCCCATCTCACCACTCGTCCTCATACCCCAGAACACAATGGATATTCCGAACGTCTTCACCGTCATATTGTTGAAACTGGTCTTGCTCTTCTTACCCACACATACATTCCTCTACTCCACTGGCCTCATGCTTTCCAAACAGCTGTCTACTTGATCAATCGTATGCCTACACCCACACTTCACATGATCTCTCCATTCCAAAAGATATTTGGAACTCCTCCTAATTACTCCAAACTTTGAATTTTTGGGTGTCTATGTTATCCTTGGCTTAAACCGTACACTAAACACAAACTGGAGTCCCGTTCCAAACCGTGCATCTTTTTTGGATACTCCCTCACTCAAAGCGCATACTTATGCTTTAATCTCCAAACTTCGAAGATTTATGTCTCATGTCATGTAAACTTTGTGGAATCAATATTTCCTTACACCTCCATCAAATCTGACCTACCTAGACCCACCCAAGACACTATCTCTCATTGGATTGCTACATCTCCACCCTTCTTCTCTGTTCCAATGCCACCACGTACACAAGCAATCTCATCAAACGACGTCTCTAGTCCGCTCCTGTTACAGTTCAGCACCTCGAGCACTACTTCACCACCTCTCCAATCTACCACACACTCTCCGCAATTCCCGACTCCTTTACCAAACGCAAATACTATCCCTGCACCTTCAAATAACCACCCAATGTTAACTCAAGCCAAAAACCACATCACCAAACCGATTCAAAAACTAAATCTTGCAACCACCCTATCCACCACGGATCATTCTAATCCAACGACCCACAACCAAGCTATGAAAGACCCAAAATGGCGTCGGGCAATGTCCAAAGAATTTGATGCTCTAGTTAGAAATGGCACATGGGAACATCCCTCTTATAACCTTCTTGGCTGTAAATGGGTTTTTCGTACTAAACGTCTCTTTGATGGCTCTATGACAGATTTAAAGCCCGTTTAGTTGCAAAAGGATTTTACCAACGTGCATACATTGACTATCAAGAGACATTCAGTCCTGTCATCAAACCAACCACTGTACGGCTTGTCCTTAGTATTGCCGTTTCTTGCGGATGGTCTCTTCGTCATCTCCATGTTAATAATGCCTTCCTTCAAGGCACCTTAACTGATGAAGTATTCATGGTCCAACCCCTGAGATTTGTTGATAGTGCACAACCAAATATGTGTGCAAACATCACAAAGCTATATATGGTCTGAAACAAGCACTCCGTGCTTGGTACCATGAATTAAAAACTTTCCTCACTGGCTTTGGTTTTGTAAACTCACACTCAGACACCTCTCTCTTCATATATCAACATAACGGTCACAAGCTTTATTTACTTGTCTAAGTTGATGATCTTATTCTTACAGGTAATAATGATACGGAGATCACCAAGTTCATTCAACTTTTATCTGATCGGTTGTCTATAAAGGATCTTGGCTCTTTATCGTTCTTTTTGGGTGTTGAAGTTACATCTACTAAAGATGGCTTATTTATATCTCAAAAGTGCTACATCAACGACCTTCTTATTCGTACCAAAATGGCCGGTATCTAAACCTATGGCCTCATCTCTGACTCTCACACTTCAATCAGGAATTAATTTTTCTAAACCCATGGAGTTTCGAACAGTTGTTGGTAGCCTAAAATATCTTTCTTTAACTCGACTAGATATAGCATTTGCCGTGAACAAACAGTCTCAATTTATGCATAAGCCTACAACAGAACATTGGTCTGCCACCAAACGGCTTCTGAGATACCTTTGTGGAACTATCAATCATGGCCTCATGATTTATCGAAATTCTCCCACATCTCTCCATGCTTTCTCTGATGCTGATTGGGCTGGCAATAAAGATGACTCTACCTCCACTAATGCGTACCTTGTCTATCTTGGTCGTAATCCTATCTCCTGGAGCTCCAAGAAGCAACACATTGTTGCCCAATCCACCACTGAAGCTGAATATAGGAGTGTTGCTGCCACTGCTGCCGAAGTAAGCTTGAATTCGCTCTTTATTATCTGAACTTGGATTACCAACTGTTGTCGCACCCACAATTTACTGTGACAATATTGGGGCAACATATCTTTGCTCAAATCCATTGTTTCATTCAAGAATGAAACATATCACTATCGACTTTCATTTTGTTAGAGATAAAGTTCAGAGCAAAGAGCTTCGGGTTTCACATGTTGCGTCTTCCAATCAACTGGCGGATGCCCTCACTAAACCTTTACCACGTGCTAGACTACTTACTTTACGAGACAAGATATGAATCTTTGATAGATCCACTATCTTGCGGGGGCATGTTAAGGATCCATAATTATCCTCTCCCTCAATAAATTGATTCATGAAGATAATATGAAGATATCGATTAGATCTTATAGATATGTAAATATCATTATAGAGATTTAGTGTAGGTTTCTAAATTCCTCTTTTGTATCACTTCTCTTGTATAGATACCCTTAATTGATCAATAGAAAATGTGTGCTCTTGTTAGGGGTGCACATGGTACGGTTCTGTGGTATTTTTAACAAAATTTGTACCGTACCAATTAGTGTGATTTTTAAAAACTCAAAACCAAACTAGAGTTTTATGAACTATACCAACAAACTCGGTTTTGTGCGGTTCCGGTACGGTACGGTACGGTTTTGCGGTTTTTTCGAACAAACTTTTGCGTGCAATTTTTCATATATAATTGATCACATAGTTGACAATTATATAAGAAATTAATAATGTAATATCTTATAAACTATTTTTTTACATTAAATAAAGCATTGAAAAAGAAAATGTTCACAAATTTGACGCTATAGTTCGACGTAATTGAATAAAATTAATTGATTAATTATTTGATCATTGTTTTTATTATGTGAAGAAAATTATTATTTGGTATTTGTTGTCTAGAATTTTTGCATTTTAAGTTTTCAACATATAACAAGTTTAATTTGTGCTAAATTTGAGCATATCTTTTTTTAATTGAACGATAGCAATGTAGTAATTATAAACTATGATGGACTTTGAAATAATTAATTTTGAATTATAAATTTATAAAATTTAGTTGTAAATTTTAAAAAAAAAAAAAAAGAATAGTTAATTCATGTTTCTTTTCAATTTCGGTACGGTACGGTTTTTTACGGTATGAGAAGTCTAAAACCAAAATAATACCAAAATACTCGGTACGGTTTTCATTCATACCAAGACCTTCGGTTTTGAGAAAAAAAAACCTAACATTCGGTACGATTCAGTACGGTACGGGACAGTCCGGTATGATTTTGAAAACCATGTGCACCCCTAGCTATTATTCATTTTACACCTTATTTCTATATTATTATTATGTGAAGTTGGAAACACTCAACAGGCAAACTATTACGCATATATTGACCAAAATATATAAAAATGTTTCGAATTCTTTCAAGAGTTTCCTCGTATATCACATGGTCTACTGCAATTTCCTTGGGATAGTCATGAAACACATAATTACGGAGGTATGTCATGTGAAATCCTCTTATGTAGTGACAATTGAATTTTTTGACTTTGCTTCATTTTTTTAAATTCTTATTTATTTCATTAGGGTTTATTTTCAGAGATCAATTTTTTTGAAATGTTTAAGCTTTTTTGAAAAGTTATATTGATCTCTCAATTTCTATCTCTTTTGTGTTCTTTTTTTAACTATATATAATTTGAGGTGTTTTTTCCATTTTGCACCCTGAAATTAGAGGGTTTTGGCGCTTTGCACCCTGACGTAAAAATTTTGGCACTTTGCACCCTAATGTGTGTTTTAGTGAGAAAATTCATTAGTAGAAAGGTACAATAATTATTTTCATTTTTTATTTTCACTTTGCACATTGGCAATATAGATTTTGCACCCTTAAAATATAGAATGTTGGTATTTTGCACCCTAAAGTTATAAAATATTAGCATTTTTCACCCCCGATCTAAATTCTTGGGCACTATGTACTCAAAAAATATAATTTGTATGATATTTTGCGCTCTAATGTATTTAAAAAAAAAAACTCATGAATGTTGGCGATGTAAAGATAAAATGGTCATTTCTATGCACAATAATCATAAACTTGTTATCGTATATGTATTTTACTTTATAATAACTTATTTTAACATTTTCTCTCGATTAAATTTAGATTAAAAAAAAGACATTGTCTTCATTTTGTTTTCAAGCATTTTTTAGATTAGTTACTTTATATTTAAAATACACGTTTACATATCTAACATATTATTATATTGCATGTTATTTGCATAATTTAGATTACCATAGTAAGTCGGGGTTGAAAATACCAGAAATTATATTTTTGGGTGCAAAGTGCCAATATTCTATATTTCAAAAATAACTATTATACCCTTCAATCAATGAATATTTTCTTCAAAACACACACTAGGGTGCAAAGTGCCAACTAAATTGTATTTATAGGGTGAAAAGTGCCAAAACTTTTAAGTTAGGGTGCAAAGTGTCAAAACCCTATAAATTCAGGGTACAAAGTGTCAAAAGCTCATAATTTGAATAACTATTTAACTTTGTATTTGGGGTGTGTTTATTTAGGTTATTATCCTTCTTTATAATGACGACGGATGTGAAGAAAACATGAATTTAGCTTATTTGGTTCTCAAGTATCTCATATTTTGGTGACTTTGGTGAAAGATTTTTGATTTGTTGGATTTCGATTACATCTTATTTGTATTTGTAATGAGATGTAGAGATCCAACTTTAAATTATGATTAGATAAGATTTATAATGTTTATGCAGGATCTTTATGTTGTACATTTTAACCATTTTTTAATAAAAAATGTGTATAATTCATAATGAAAAAATTGTTCATAATTTCACACAATTAAATATAATGTAAAATAAGATTATATAAGTAAAAGGTGCACATTTTAAATTTAATTGGGTCAATTATTTATTTTATTAATTACATAATTGAATTAAAATGAGATGAAAAAGAAAATATTACTTTTTTTGATTTGGTTAGATGATGGAGTTAAAGTATAGTTATAAAGGAAAATAAAGAATCGAATATTGTATTGAAGGAAAAATATAGACCACATGGTCTAGGAGTTTAATCCTAGACCGGGACCGTGGAAGAATCTTTGCCATAACTATCCTCGATCATTAACATATTGTTGCAAAAGTCATATCTGACGAAAAAAGCAAATAAACTTGCACTTAAGACTATCCTCGTTAAGACTTTCAAACTCATTAATGAAGTAGCTATTAATACCTTTTCTCTTAAATTATTTTTAGCAAACGAGTCTCTCTCATTAATATAGTGCAAAACATTTTCGTCTATTTTAGGATATATTTTAAATATAAGAGAGACGAATATGTTACATTACATTGATTAGAGGTACGCATCAGCAATAAAAAATTTAAGAGGGACGAATATACAAAAGTTGACCCATAAAAAAGACGAAAAATAAGATTACTCTAATACCCTCGGCCCAAATTGCTCTATCAAGCTTCATGTTCTTTCAAAGGTTCTCATGTGATTAATTACTAAAAATTGGAATGAGGATCAAAAGCTTTCAAGAAATTGATATCAATAATTCTCTTTCTAGGTTCATGCTTTCAATCTCCCTGTAATGATTGTCAACCACGCTACAACGTCGGAAATTGATAAGCTTATCCGAACGTTTGTTAAAAACGAATTCACTACTGAAAGTGCAAGATGGAAAGACGAAATCACCCCTCCCTAGAAATACTATATTTTTGACACTTGGGTGTTTTAATTAGAAAATTTTTTTAAGGGAAGGATATAATAGTCATTTTTAAATATTTTTTGACATTTTGCACCCTATAAATATAATTTGTTAGCAATTTGATTCCCAAAAATAAAAAAAAAATTTGGCATGTTCCCCACCCCATTTAAAAAAATTGAAACTTTGCATCTTAGAAATATAATTTTTGGCATTTCGCACCCTAATATTTCCTTTGAAAAAATCCCTTGAATGTCATCAGTGGAGAGATAAAATGGTCATTTTCAATGCACAATAATCAAACGTAGGAAAAAATATATTTTTATTTCGAGTTCAATCGCAAAAATAATCAAAAAAAAAATTATTATATTTCCATTTTGTCCTTAATGGACACTGATTTGCATTGGTTGTGATTTATATACAAAATTATATAATAGATACAATATTTTTTTTGTTTCCAAAAAAATTCTACACGACATACTATACAAATCTATAATTATTATCTACTAGCATGTCAAATTTAGGAATTACAAAAAAGAAAAAAGAGTTCTTACCTAAGTACTAATAGCTCAGTAATTTTGTTAACATAAATTTTAAGTCGGGGTGGAAAGTGAAAAAGTATATATTTCAGAGTGCAAATTACTAAAATCTATATTTCCAATGTGCAAAGTGTCAAAAAATTTCAAAATTGACTATTATACATTTTCACTAACAAATTTTCTCTCTAGAACACACACTGGCGCTACTAGGAAAACTTGGAATTGCAACTGAATTTTTGCAACCAAAATAAATCGGTTGAAAACTTGAATAAAATTACAATCGAAATAATTTCGGTTGGAATACATTGTATTTCTATGATGTGAAGTGCCAAAACTTTAAGTCAGAGTGCAAAATGCCAAAATCCTATATTTTCGTAGTACAAATTACCAAAAATCCATTTTAATTTTGAAAAACTTATTTTGACGGAAACAACTTTTACGATATTATTATTCTATAATATATAAATGAATGTTATTGTCAAGATCATTTATGGATCAATTTTATATTACTCATAAAAGAATGTCACAACACATAGCCATAATCAGTCCAAAAGGGTAAAATTTTGCTTAACTTGAAAATTATATCAAGATATTCAATTCGAACACGGTTTCAATTATTTTTTCATGTCAACCTAGTATGTAACACATATCTATAGTTAATAACTTTTCAAACTCAATTCGAGTTAAACTTGATAAGCTAAAAATTAACAAAAATTATAAGTAATATCAAACTATACAAGATCGGCTTGTGTTACATACTTTGCATTAAAAATCGTCTGAGTAACGTTTATTGAAGTATCAAGTTCGGAAATAATCTCAAACTAGATAAAAAAAAATCTAAGTTGACCAAATATTCCACCCTACTCATTTATATTTTCAATTATGCTACATAAAGTGTTAAAAAATAAATTATATATCATTTACTTGAATAAAATGACTCTTTAATTTTTACATTCGATTTATACGACACAAACAATTATAAATGTGACTAATGTACAGTACTAATAACTTTTTCTCTCCGAACCAGTTTTAGGCCAACTTCAAAGTATGACGGAAAATTAAATTAAGCAACTTGATAGAGTTCTTTGATAAAATTTGTTATGTTTTTCTTGTCATACAAATAAATGAAACTTGTTTAGCTTTGCTAAAAAGTAAACAAAAATATAAGAATATCAATTGTTGCTCGATATACGATTTGAGCTCGGTTCATTTTGTAATAAAATGAAATACTTCAAACACAATATCAATCTCGTTACTACTTGAACAAATATCGTTCGACACTACTCGCTTGGTTAAGCCCCTATTTTGGAGTTTTGTATAAAACTATTGTTTTCATAATTACAACTTACTGGTGAATATATGATGATACAGATCATATCATTAATTTGAACTTTTCCTCTATTTGAAATAATACAACTTCAATTTCGATTATTACTTTTTCAATTTTTTCTTATTTTAGAAACATTTCAAACTAGTTTTTTCGTTTTCTCTATTAGTTTTTTTCCCTCTATTAAAATTTAAATATATTTGAAAGTTTTATTTTTTTAAACTTGATCTAAAAATCAGATTGAAGCTGGTCAACCCATATTAAATATCAATATAATCAATCCTAAAACTTGCTGGCATGTCTAATGTTCATCCCCTCAACTACTTTCCCATACATGAAACACATTGTTATAAAATCAATTCTTGAAAAGATGCCAAAAAAACACTCACATATAACCCAAATATCCCCTTTCAATTTGTGAAAAAAGCCTCACAATACAAGAAAGAAAGAAATAAAAAAATGAAAAACCATATTTTCTTTAGTGATGAAGAACAAAATGGTGTACCCAAATCAGCTTTTTGTTGGTGGAGAACACCAGAAGAATTTGATGAAAATGGTCATTTCAAATTTGAAATATCTGACCTTTCAAATTTAACACCAAGATTCAAAGTGCTTAGAGAAATGGAGAGGCTAACATTTATTGCTGCTGAAGGGATAGATGATTTAAGGCACAAGCTTTTAAGCTATAGAGCTGGTGATTTTTGGCTTCCAATTGGTGGAATCAAGAAAGAAGAAATGGATGTACCACCAATGATCACTATTCTATTGACTGGTCTTTCTAGTTCAGGCAAAAGTGCTTTTGTTAATTTGATGTATAGTGTTCTTGGGAGATCTGGACTCATCCCTTTTGCACAAACTTCAGGTATCTCAAATTCATTTTTTTAAATATTATTGCCTCATACCTTAGATTATAGATATATTTATTTTGATTTTTCAAGGGTTTAATCCCTTTAGAGCCGCGTCGAACGCATTATGTGGGAATCTCTCCCGACAGATATTCAAGTCGGGGTTCTCTACTTTGTAGTGATAGTCTCTTCTACTAAACCAATCAACAGTTAATAGACTATAGATATGAATCATTGTTTAAATCATTCGATGTTTCATTAAATTGACTTGTATCTTAGGAAATGTAGGATATTTGCAAGGTACACCTCGAGTTTTGATCTAATTGTGTCTGAAACGTAGCGAACAATCTTCTAATTGTGTCTAAGACATGTCAACCTCCCCGTTCGAGGCATATTTCTTGTGTCCAAATTTTTAGTTTTATTTTAATTATCAAACACGCCATATGGCATGTCAAACACGTATCAAGCTGTGTATGTGCTAGACAGTTCATAGTCAATTATCAGGGGAGTATTCGTGCATCGTAGTTTAAATCATTCTAAGTTTGCAAAATGTAGAAAATGCGGGATAAGTTGCAAAATAAAACCTTGTGTTCGTCTAGGCATATGCAAAATGTGACGGACACTCTTCTAGCTAGCCAAGTCTCAAACGTGTTCACCTCCGTGTCCAGGGCTGTCTTCTGTCATGTCCAAAATTTAATTTTTTTTTAATTTCGGACATGTGAATCAAACGTATCCGAGTTGGGTCCATTTCATGATTAGAAACTAAGACTATATGTGCATCATTTAAATATAATCAAAAAGTTTGGGACATAATTCATATATATGAGCATTATATTAACATTCATTCTTCTTCGATTGAATTTTTACATTGAATCTGAATAGGTGAATCATCAAATAGTACAACAATGTATATCGAAGAACACAATGTTTTACGATCCCCACGAAGTGGATTTTGCGTGTACGACACGAGGGGTTTGAACGAAGACCATATGGATGAGGGATTAGAAGAGGTTTCGTCATGGATGATTGATGGAGTTCGCCATAACCAACCTTGTTATAGAGCATGGGATGAAAAGCTTAAGGGATCATCAATGGGGAAAAACAATTCAAGGTATATTAAAAGGAAGGTCAACTGTGTAATAATTGTGGCTGATTTATCACAGATTCATAAGGCATTCAAATGTGGTGATTTGAAGTCAATGGAAGCATTAAGGGACCTCTTCCATTCCTCAACTATTAAAAAATCAAGTAAGTTTTTGTTAAAAATTATTAATTTAGTAGTTCATATGTTGGTCAAAAAATTATAATCCGTGATTAAAAAACAGTTTTTCCATTTTTTTCGAATCAATACATTTGTTTTAAGTTTTGAATATTTAATATTTCATAGAGCTAATGCCAATTTTACCCCATGTGAAATGTATAATGTTCACTTTATTTCCTGTGGTTTGAAAAATAGCATTTTATCCCTCACGTGAAAATTTTAGAGCAATTTACATACTTCAGCGGGGAAGTGTAACTCACTAGCCAATATTGAGAGTGGGGGTAAAAGGTATTTTTGTAACATAGGGGGTAAATTGCAGCATTTATCAAAATAGGGGAGGGGGGTAAATGCCACATTTTATCATAACACAGAGAATAAAATGTCACATATAAGAGGGGTAGTTTGTCAATTCATATTTATTTTTAGGGTAAACACCACTTTTGGTCCCTCTTATCATTAACTTTTTACAGAGTGGTCCCTCTTATGTTTTTTTTCCCACTTTAGTCCCTACTATGAATTATTTGTTTCACTTTAGTCCTTATCAAGTGGTCCAAGGCGGTTCCGATAACATGTGATATGCTCATGAGGGCAATTTTGTCATTTCAAGTAAACTTACATGGATATTTTCGTCTTTCTAATTATTTAAAAAAAAAAACTAAATTTCCAAACTAGGTTTTCATTCCAATCGAACTTAATCGTACATTTCGTTCCAAACTAATGTTTTTTCCTAAAAAAATTTTCAAATACCAAAATTGCTCACCAATTAAACAATATCTCAAATAGTCTCAATAGTGAACGGACGAAAATGCCCTAAAAAATAATCATATACATGTTACGTGTTATCGGAACCACCTGATAAGGACTAAAGTGAAACACATAATTCATAGTAGGGACTAAAGTGAAACAAATAATTCATAGTAGGGACTAGAGTGGGAAAAAAACATAAAAGGGACCACTTTGTAAAAAGTTAATGATAAGAGGGACCAAAAGTGGTATTTACCCTTATTTTTATGTTTAAAATGTCTGGGAGGCGATGTGAAACTTTTTTAAGAGATTACAGAGTAAATGATTTTTTTAAATCATGAGGAGGTAAATTAAATATTATGCAAATCACAACGGATAAATTGTCCTTAACTCATGTTTCATATTTTGGAATTTACACATTTAGTCATGTGACTGCCACTATTAGCTCTTTATATTCGCGCAAAAAAGAAAATTTAAAAATATTAGCTCTTTAGAATCTTGTACATAAAGTAATGATATAAAATCACTAACTTTCAACCGCTAATTTTAAGAGCATAAAAGTAACGACACCCATAAATTCACTTTTTCAATTATCATCTAAAACTTCGCGTTAAAAGCTCAGAGAGTGAAAGGAAAAAAAAAAAGGATGGAGGGAATATTATTTTTGTTGTGTGTTGAAAGTTAACGAACTAAATTTGCAATTTTACCATAATGCAATGGGTTTATATTATACTTATTTGTATTTATTTATGACAGATGAAAATCCAATCTTGATTTTAACACATGGAGACACCTTAAATGCTAAAGACAGGATTAATGGGAGACTCAAAATATGTGAATATTTGGGAATTCCTGAAACAAATGGTGCTTATGACATACCATGTTTGACAGAACAAGGTATTTTGGCCGAGGAATATGACCCTGTCACTGCATTTGCCTTAACTGAAGCAATCTATAGAGCTTTGCTTCAATCAGACAGAACTCATCTCCCCAAGAACAAATTTAAGGATTGGGTTGTTTTGTTCTTGTCATGGATTATGTTGTGCTTTGCTACATTCTTTGCCATGCTAGCACATTTCTTCTCGAAATTCGGACACCCCAAGAACAAGCTCAAGATGTGATTTCAAACGAAAGGTCTGATCCGAATGTGTTTGGTTCTTAGGTTTCAGTGAGTAATTTATAAGAAAAATGAAAATAAAATTCTTTTTTTTTGTACTTCCTCCGTCCCATTTATTTTGCTCCATTTGTTACAGTATTAGGTTAAACTTTTCAATTTTTAAGTGATTTATTATATTAAATTATTCACATTTGTGGTGTAATAAATTTTTTAAATATTAATGTATATGATGTCACATGATATTATCAACTTATTAATTAAATATATTAATTCAATTATTTATTATAATTTTTATAAATTAGTTAAATTGATCAGTTAATCGTACGAAGGGAGCAAAATAAATAGGATGGAGGTAGGAAGTATTTTTTCTTTTTTAATCAATTAATGGATGTAGGAATGATTTTTTATTTTATTTCTTAGTGTACAAAGTGTGACTTTGTATTGGTCAATTTAAGAGTTAAACAATTTAATGTGCCATTTGTGTAAAATAAAGTGATCAACTTGTTTGATTTTTTTTTTTTTTCTAATAATTCTTTTTTATATCGTTTTTTATTTGGCTCTTGGTGTGTTGACTTTACTTTTACTGTCTTTCTTAATATTGAATATCCCTTTGATGATAAGATTGAATATCTGGCCCAGATGGAAGCTTTGAATTTTAATCAATGATGGAGTCATTGAATTTTCATACTTCCTTCTTCCTAATTATTTTTATTCCCTCGTATAGTTGATCAGTCAATTTGTCTAAAATTATAAGAATTATGATAAATAACTTAATTAATATATTTCATTAATAAGTTAATAATATCATATGATACATATATGTGAAAGTTTTAATCCTCCAAAAATATGAATATGAATAATTTAATATAATAATTTACATAAAAAATTGAAAAGTTTGACCGAATATTGTAGCAAAGAGAGCAAAATAAATGAAATGGAGAGAGTATTATTTTACTCCCACTTCATTTTGGGCCTGTTTGTCTCGCCTTTCGGAGAGTGGTTCGGGAAAGTGGTAGAGGTTTGAGAAATAATCTCGATTTGCGTAATGTTGTTTGTTTGGGTTTTGGGAGAGTTGTTTGGGAAAGTAGTCGTAATTTTTTACTTTTCTAATATAGGGAGAAATAGAAATAGAGTAGAAAAGTGGCATGTTTGTTTGGCCTTTCGGAGAGTGGTTTGAGAAAAACAATTACTGTAGCTAATTAATTGGGAAAGTGGTTGGATTGTTTGTTTGGCCTTTCCGAAAACCGAATTTTTTTTCGGAAAAGCGAGACAAACAGGCTATTTATGTTTAATTTAATCTTAGGATTATAACAATATTGAAATGCTTGACTATTAATCCACTTTAGTATTAGTGGCCTAGGGATAGACATTATTCATAGTTACTTGGATATTCGGCCCAAATTCCTTAGCCCATGTAAAAGCATTGAGCGTATTGGGTTGAACCCATTTCAGGGGTGAAATATAATATTTTTGAATTGATCCAACCCTTTAGGGCTGTTAAAAAAAAAAAGATTTTTGATTGGGTATTATGATTTTTGAATCAATGGCCCGTAATTCGAAATGTGTAGAATTAACTTAGATTTGAATCGATTCGATATGTTAATAATCAGTTCTAATAATAAATAAATTAAAATACATATTATATCATTTCTATAAATAACATTAATAATATATATATATATATATATATATATATTTATGTAAGGGTGATTTGCACTCAATCCTGTTGAAATAAGATCAAACCTCCGGGAGGTCCTAAAGGGTGATTTTCACGAATTTATTATTTGAGTTTCATTTAATGTAGATAAGTTATTATTTTATAGAAATGATTTGCACTCAATCTACATTAAATGAAACTCAAATAATAAATTCGTGAAACAAAAAAAGGGTTTATATAAGGGTGATTTGCACTCAATCCTGCTGAAAATCTCTTGTGGTTCCGTTCTCAAAATAAAATAATCATCTCTTGTGGTTCCAAAATTACAAGAACTACCCTTATCGGTAGTTATGAACATTTTCAGAAGTTGTAAGAAGCGTTTTGGTATATAGTTTAAATTAGAGTGAGTTTCTTTGTAATTTAAAATAAATTTGTCGTGATTGACCAATCAAATTAAATAATGTAAAAAATTAAAATATACTACATTCTTATCAATTTTATTTTTGTTACATACTCCCTCTGTCCCAAATTATTTGTCATTTTACATGTTTTCACTCATAGTAAGATACCTACTAAATAGTCTTAGTTTTAAGGAAAAAATAAATTATATACCTAAAATACCCTTATACTTTATTTATCCCACCATTAGCTATTCACACGTTATTCAGGTTTTACACTCTCTCTCTTACTTTTTCTCTTATATACCTAAAATTTGTAATTAATAGTGTATTAAAATTATAATTTAATAAATAATTTGAAATAAATTTTTTTCTCTAAAGAGACAGATAATTTGGAACAAAGAGAGTATATTAGTATTTAAGTAGTACAGTAGAGGGAGTAGTATTTGTTTTAATTTATTTATGAGATAAAATTTGAGGGACTGTGAAGATTGTGAGCTGCAATTTCAAGGTAGAAAGTGGTCCTCGATCCTCTGTACTTTTTGTCTGCTATCAGTAACAAAACAAAATGGTCTCATGACCTATCTATTTCCTTAGCTGTCACAATAATATCTACAAAACATTTATCCCTTTATTCCCCATTTATTATTTTCTTAAGTCAATTAATTCAGCATAAAATAGCAAATATGGTTATCTAATTGAAACATTTTTCAATTTTTCTCTTTTATCGTCATTGAGTTGGCGATTAACTTTAACTTTAAATTTAAATAAACTGAGTTGAGAGAAGGTTTTATAGGTCAAACACAAACCAAACTCGAGTATTACATATTGTTACATTTATTTGTTTGTTTAATCGATTTTTAAAAATTATCAAATAGTAGTAGTTTTTGAACAAATAAGTTTTTGAGGTAATTAAGATCAAATGAATTTGTAGCACAAATTTATATAGTCTATAATAGTTTTTATAACCTATATATTAATGCTCTTTTTGAAACTAAAGTTAATAGCTTCAAATATTTATTCACAAATGTTGCTCTTGTATTACTTATTATCTTCTATTTTTGGAAGGTAAACTTGCATAAACAAATTAGTGATTTTGGATTTTTATCCCAAATTATATTACTTCATCGAATTTCGTCCCATAATTTAGTATTTGTTTGAAATTTCATTTCAAATTAATTACTAATTTTGATTTTTCGTCCCAAACTATATCAACTTGCTGAATTTCGTCCCATAATTTACCATTTTATATGAATTTAGTCCCAATATTAGATTTTTAATTTAATGAAAATAACGGTTCAATCTTGTAATTAGTTTGGGACGAATTCTGCAATATTATACAATTGATTTTTATCCCAAATTATATTACTTCATCGAATTTCGTCCCATAATTTAGTATTTGTTTGAAATTTCATCTCAAATTAATTACTAATTTTGATTTTTCGTCCCAAACTATATCAACTTGCTGAATTTCGTCCCATAATTTACCATTTTCTATGAATTTAGTCCCAATATTAAAAATTTAATTTAATGAAAACGACGATTCAATCTTGTAATTAGTTTGGGACGAATTCTGCAATATTATACAATTATTCATGTTAAAATTTACCACGTCATGACACGTAAGCAGCCATGTGATAATTTAACGGCAAATGCGCAATTTCCATCTTATAATTAACAGTGAGACGCTATTACAAAAAATATTAAATTACGGGACAAAATTCGCCAAGTTGACTAAATTGGGACAAAAATCCAAAATCAATGATTAGTCTGAATTTTTTTTTGCAATTTTGCCTTTTTGAAATCTGAAAAAACAAGAAAAAGACATTTTTTATTTTTTTATGTATGTCTCAGCTTTTCAAGGGTTTCCGAATCATCATATCATGATTAGTAGTTAAAGGCTAACCTCAAATAATCCATCTACTTTGTGTGGTTTCTTGATGAGCTACTTGGTTAGTGGAGTGCCAATCATGAAATTGCTATTGCATATTTTTGTTGAAAAAGCAAACTTGCTTATTTTTGGCATATATATGGTCCAAATTGATTATACAAGGAAACTAGTAATCATATGAGCTTTTGCCAATCTTTTTGTGCATGGTTGCAAGAAATCATAACTAAAAACACACCACAATCATCTTATAATATACACTCTTGAGTCATGACTAGGGCCATGTCCAATGATTTTCAAAGAATTTGTAAAAAGATTTTTATTCTAGATATATTTATTGGTTCGTTCTACATTTAATTCTAGATATATTTTTATTTTTTATTTTAGTTGAATTTAACTAAAATTATTAGTGTAACATCCAATGAATCGATCGATATATGACTCAACTTATTTTCAACTGACACCATTTAATTAAGTTTCAACCAATTTTCAACTTATTTTAATCCAATCAACATTTAAATCCTATCGTTTCTAACATGATAATCCAATCTTCGACATGTTCAAATTTCACACCAGTTGTTCATTGGGAATGATTTAGTAATTAGCATAAAAAGGAAAAATGAAGGAAATCATATTTAAAATTGATAGTTGAGATTCATCAACTTTGTAAGTGGTTTTTAACTAAGTTCGTTGCATAGATGGACAAAATAACTAACTTTTTAATTTTTTTGTGTTTTTAGGTTCAATGGGAGTCAATTTGTGGTTGATAATAAGATCAAACCTTATTAGGATAACTCTTATAACAAAGGGCCTTCAAATATATATATTTCCATTTTGTATTTTATGCAATTAATTTAATCAATTATTATTTTAATTCTCAAATATGTATTTACATTAAAAAATAATGATGTTACCAAAAAAAACGTAAAAAGCTATTATTTTCATGGAAAAACATGTAATTGTGGAGTAGATATAGGGACGGATCCAGCTTGTTTTTGGGGGGGCCCTGGCCCCCCCAAGAATTTTGAAAAAATTAATTTAGTACTATTATTTTATAAATAGTTCATATTAGTCCTCTAATCTTTTAATGCTAATTAAATTGCATCCACAATTTATAAGCTATGGTTGTGATTGAAATTACAAAGAAGTATATAGTGTAACCTTTAATTGATTGTTTGATTCGTCTGATATTAACGTTTCATGTTACAACCATAATAATCAAGCGATCAATAATGAAGTTGTTCAAAAATATGCGTAGAAACAAAATGAAAGATCAATACCTTGTGTGGATTGTCTGATTATTTACATTGAAAATAAAATTGTTGAGATTTTTGGTACTTATTCTTAGATGAATTTTATAAAATGTGAGAACGTCGTGTAGAACTTCGATAATTTTTTTACTAAATTGCTTAAGAGTTTTGAGTTCAATGTATCTTTCAGTAATATTTTATTCTTAAATAAATAAAATATATCAAATATCATTGTCAATTAGTTTCGATGGTGGTTAAACTCGGCCCCCCCAACTCTCCAATCCTGGATCCGTCCCTGAGTAGATAGTTGATACGTCTAACTATATATAGTCGGGTTTCTAAACCCTTTATCGATGATTGAATGTTGGAGTTAATGGCAATTTATTTCATTTTAATTTGCCATAATTTTTGATTTATTTCTCTATGATTTAAAAATGAGCAATTTACACTTCCCTTATAAATTTATAAAAGTTTCACATCACTTCTCTGATATTTATAAAAATACCCCTCTTATATGTGGCACTTTACCCTATGTGTTATGAAAAATATTGCAATTTACCTCCTATATTACAAAAGTAACTTTTCATGCTCACCCTCAATTTCAGCGAGTGAGTTATACTCTACGGTTGAAGGAGATAAATTGCTCTTTTAAAATTTTCATAGTAGGATAAAATGTTATTTTTCAAATCATAGGGTAAATTAAAAATTATGCATTTCTCATAGAGATAAATTGGCGTTAGCTCTTGGAAAGTTGATAGTCTAATGGGTAATTTACACTCTGACCCCTTGAAGTTTAATCATATTACAAGGATCCCCTGTAGTTTTAAAAATTACAAGGACAACTCTTACATGATGTTTTTTATAAATATTTTTACAAGTTGTAGGGGATGTCCTTTTAAGACTTGTTAAATCACATGTGGTGTCCTTATAATTTTTAAAACTACATGAAATTCCTTATAATATAACTAAATAAGAGAGGGTCTTAGTGTAAATCATTCTACTCTAATTTCTATCTTCCCTCAGGAATTTGTTGATGAAATTTCGAAGATCCTCATCTCACTCCTTGATACTCGATCACCAAAAGATCATTTGACCCCCTTTAAGTCCGTGATTTTTTGTGCAACGAGCTAGCTACTATCTCGTTAGCCAATGAAAAGATTTTGTCAGGTTTCTTCTACTTGCTTTGCGATTAGTAATTTTTCTGGGAGTTTTATTCAATCTTCAAATAAGTGTACACTTGACGTGCAGTTGTTAATTTGGGTGTGATCAACTCGGTCTGGTGAGAATTTCTCTTTTGAAGATATACTCATTTGTAATCTTTGAAAAACTAGTTGAATTCATAATCGCCACGAGCTACTTATGTGGAGAATTTTCCAGGATATCCTACCGTCAATGTTTTCAGAACCGGATCGGACAGTGAACTGGTGAGCCGACTGGTTACTGGTTTTACTGGTCGAACCGATCGGATCACTGGTCGGACCGGATGACGTCATAATAATATAATAAATATATTTAATTTTAAAGTATATGTAATGTGCGTAAAATTTAAACATTATCCTACAATTGATTAAAAATATAAAATTTGTTATATTATACTAAAATTAAATCATATAATATTTATCTAACTTATATCATAACGATAATATGGTACTAATTTGTATGCTCATATAAATAATTATATTTCTTTATAAAAATTTAAAAGTGTAAGTTAAAAATACAACAAACTAAGAAATTCATAAATTTTAAAATATGGTTATTTATAAAAGTCTAATATTCAAAGTCAAACTTGCATAGTATATCGATTTGACTCTTTATCCTAAAAATAATATTGAAAATAAATATTTTATAGAATAAATTATTAAAATTTATTATTTGAGTATTAATTTTCATTCATATTGTGTAAAATATTTATTTGAGTTAATTATCTAATTTATAAATAAATTTGGCTACAAGTTTCTATAATTTATAAATTTTAATTTGTACTAAAAGTTCAACAAAAGTGATGTAGCTCAAATGGTAAGAAAGTCATGTTTCACTCTAAATGTTAGGTGTTCAAATCTCAACTTTTACAAGAATTTTTAACATTAAAAAAATTAGAAAAAAAAAAAAGAAAATTCAAAACCGGGTTCACCGGTTCGGCGGTTTCGGACCGGTTCAAACTGGGTTTTGGAGTAAGTGGTTTTAGGGGATAAATCGGACCGGACCAACCTCCGGTTCGCGGTCCAACCGATCGAACCGACAGGTCCGGTCCGGTTTTAATAACATTGCCTACCGTCCCGGTTCTTGCCTTTTAATTATTACTCGGGTGATTTGACTTATACGATAAAAAAATTAGGTCAAAATATGACTGCATTGCCAAATTAACCGAATTACATGATTTAATTGTCATATCGATTTTTTAAAAGACTTTCTTGCCATCAAGTTTAGTTACATGACAATTTTAACCAATTTTTCCTTAGGCTAGAGTGCACATAAAGAAAGGGTTACACTCCACGTGGAAGGGATATATAATTTGGCGGACACAGTAACAAAAATCCAAAATCCGATCAAAAGAGGACTATATTGTTAAAATCCAAAATCTAATCAAAAGAGGACTATATTGTTAAAATTAACTTAGTTACAAGACTTAATTATTAGCCCTAATTTTTAAATGAATTTTTGTCAGGGAACTTTAGTTATGGAACCGTTTTCTAAATTTCACTTAATTTTAGCACTAATTATTTAAAAATCAAACCGACTTCGCATAAGGAAAGTGTTGGCAAAAACCGGTTTTAAGATTATCAAAACTTGAATACAAAATTTAAACTGAAACAAACAAACCAATATGAACAATAAACGAAAAATATAATCAGTTATATAAATCGAACAGATAAATTGAAATCAACTTATCTCACAATTCTGTATAGTAACAGAATTGATCAAACCAAATCGCAGAATTATTTCTGCTTGCCTTGAAGAAATTATCGACCCACTTCAGGTGCAATTGGGAATCACGAACACTTCTCCCAGGATAATTTGGTTACAAGAATTCCTCCACTGCACAGTAGCAGAAATTCCACCTCGAAGAACACTCAAAAACAGAAAAGTAACCCAGAACTATTTTTCTCAGAAAGGATTTCGAGTGAGAGAACAGATTGTTGTTTCTGTTGGTGTGTCTTTTCAGAGCTGAAAGGCACTCGTATATATAGGCGAATGGGGAAGGCTAGGGGAGCCTGCAATTTAATGCTGGCCATTGAATTCGAATAAAACTGCTGCAATAATGATAAAAACGTTTTTATCAATTCAATTCTGTAACTGAAACGTTACACTTTCAGCTTTTATTCAAATTTGAATTTAAAATTAATTTAAAATTCGAGCTACAGAATTTTTAATTTCGAACTTTTAAATTAATTAATTCAAACTTCTTCCAAAAAGATAAGTCCGAGACGAGACAATTCGCCCAAACGCCCAGCCCAGCCCAGCCCAGCCCAGCCCAGATCAGATCCGAGCCGAGTCGGGTCGGGCGGGCGGCGGCGGCGCGCGTGTGGTGTATTCATATGATCCCCTTTGTAAAGACTTATACCAAGTCTAAACACTTAAGTTCATATATACTAGTATATTCAATTAATAAAAGTCAATGTGGGACATATTAAGAGTTTGTAACTCTTCAACTTCCTCACAAGGCCTTTATTAGTCTTGGACCAATGAGGGACAAGCCCACATAAATTATCTTTATTGAAAATTAATTTCCCCATTTTATATATATAATATTTATCTATGGATTCCAACCATTTAATTAGGTATCCATCCACATAATTACAACAATCCCCCACAAATCCATAGAAAAATAATCTATTAGGATTACTGCAATGTGCTTTCAGCAATGGTACCTTCCGGTTTGAACCACTGCCTAAGTTATCCAACTTATGCTACCACAGGGACAAATGGATCTAAGCCTTGAATTTGGACCTTGGGGTGGTAGCGTCCATTGGTAACAACACATTACTTGCTATGTGTTAATCTTTAGGTTTGACACTATAGGCCATGTGTCCCGATCCTGTATCATGAATGTTGTTTGAGGAATAACCCTATTTCCTCTAGTCGCGGCCAAACAACTACATTCACTTAGTTGAGCGTCTCAGGATGTACTGCTAGCATCCCGTCTTTACAGACTTGACCTCATTCAGTGTTAATACACTTACTAGATTAGCAGTAGTCAGCTCCTATCAGGTATATCAGGGGATAGACTCAGATACTTAGTATCAGTCTTAGTTAGGAGCAACTTTTATATACCCAGCAGTTTGTTTATACCACATTGAACCTTCCTTGTGGGATCTCCACTTGGTAGGTTGGGTTGCCACTGCTTGTATATCAGTTTAGGATTTTCAGTCCCATCCCCAGCCTGGATTTCTGTACTAAGGACAAATCTAGTCCTTTAGTTAAAGGGTCAGCCACATTGTCTTTGGTACCAACAAAGTCAACGACTATGACCCTATCAGACACAAGTTCCCTTATAGACTTTAGTCTAACTTGGATGTGTCTCTTGGTCTTTTGATTATATTTTTGGCTTTTAATCTTTGCAATTGTGGTTTGAGAATCACAATGCACCACGACTGCTGGAAGAGGCAAGCTAACCATGGGTAATTGGATTAATAACCCATGTAGCCATTCAGCTTCAGTCCCTGTCGTGTCTAAAGCACATAATTCGGCCTCAAATGTAGACCGAGTCACCAAGGTTTGCTTGGTTGACTTCCAGGAGACAGCGCCCCCACCAAGGGTAAATACGTAACCCGTACACCCATTGCTTCCGGAGTTCTTGGCTATCCAGCTAGCGTCACTATACCCTTCAAGTACTGCAGGGAACCTGCCATATTGAAGAGATAGTGATACTGTGCCCTTCAGATACCTAAGTACCCGGTCAAGAGCTTCCCAATGGGTTCGATTTGGACAACTTGTATATCTTGCTAACTTTGAGACTGCAAACGAAATGTCTGGTCTCGTGCCATTTGCCAGATATTGCAAGCTTCCAATAATTTGTGAATATCTTAATTGAGAGACAGGAACACCACTTTCATTTTTAAAGAGAGCCACTGAAGGATCATATGGTGTTTTGGCAATTTTACATTCTTTATAGCCAAATTTCTCAATTATCTTCTCAACATAGTGAGATTGAGAAACTGCTATACCCTCAGTTGATCGAGTCAACTTGAGTCCAAGAATTACATTTGCCACACCCATATCCTTCATTTCAAACTTACTCTTTAAGAACGACTTGGTTTCATTTATTATCTCAATATTAGATCCAATCAATAGAATATCATCAACATACAGACATAAAACAATACATTTATCACCTTTAACTTTACAGTAGATGCACTTATCATTATCATTTACAACGAAGCCAAAAGATAAAATAGTTTTATCAAACTTTTCATGCCATTGTTTAGGAGCTTGTTTCAAACCATATAGTGATTTAACAAGCTTGCAAACTTTTCGCTCATTTCCAGAAGCTACAAATCCCTCTGGCTGATCCATATGGATTTCTTCCTCGAGATCACCATACAGGAATGCTGTTTTAACATCCATTTGGTGAATCGGAAAATCATATATAGAAGCCAGTGCTATTAGCACCCGGATTGTAGTCAAACGAGCAACAGGGGAATATGTATCGAAGAAATCGATTCCCTCTTTTTGCCTAAACCCTTTGGCAACTAATCTGGCTTTAAACTTATCTATGGTTCCATCAGATTTAAATTTCTTTTTAAAGATCCATTTACATCCAATCGTATTACACCCCGGAGGGAGATCGACTAGTTCCCATGTCCCATTAGAGACTATGGAGTCCATCTCACTTTTGACAGCTATCTTCCAATGCTTTGCTTCTTTCGAAGTCATTGCATCTTTGAAGGTTACAGGATCACCCTCGATGTTGTAAGTGATAAAATCACTTCCAAAATCCTTGGTAATTCTAGCTCTCTTACTCCGTCTGGGTTCATCTGATTCAATCGGTACTGAATCAGAAGTACTTGGATTAACCCCCACATTTGTCATCTTTTCCACATGATCAAGAATTGATGAAGATGTAAGGGCTGAATATAAAGAATTCTCATTAGGTATTCCCGTTTTCATGGGAAATACGTCCTCAAAGAACGTAGCATCACGATATTCAACTATTGTGTTAACCTCTATGCCAGGAATTTCTGATTTTATA
Source organism: Penstemon barbatus (assembly GCA_003313485.2). Taxonomy (NCBI): domain Eukaryota; kingdom Viridiplantae; phylum Streptophyta; class Magnoliopsida; order Lamiales; family Plantaginaceae; genus Penstemon; species Penstemon barbatus. The sequence goes on along the minus strand of CM064884.1, from coordinate 40,468,355 downwards.
ACCAGAAACCTAAGAGCATAGCTTGTTTCCACATAGCCTAAAAAAATTGCATCAACAGTCTTTGGACCCAATTTCTTTCTTTTGTGTTCTGGAACTAGAACTTTTGCAAGACAGCCCCACACGCGAAAGTATTTTAAACTGGGTTTTCTGCCTTTCCAGAATTCAAACGGAGTGCTTTCATTATGTTTTAGAGGAACTCTATTCAGAATATGGCAAGCCGTATTCAAAGCTTCTCCCCACATATATTTAGGCAATCCAGAATTCAAAAGCAAACTATTAATCATATCTTTAAAAGTTCTATTCTTTCGTTCTGCTATCCCATTTGACGAAGGGGAATATGGAGGAGTCTCTTCGTGAATAATGCCAAAATTTCGGCAATATTCTTCGAACAAATTAGACTCATATTCTCCACCTCTATCTGATCTCAACCGTTTAAGTTTCTTACCAGTTTGAGTTTCAGCTTCATTTTTAAACGTTATGAATTTTTCAAGTGCTTCAGATTTATTTTCTAATAAATAAACATAACAGTATCTACTGCAATCATCTATAAAAGTAATAAAGTATTTCTTATTATCTTTAGTTAAAATTCCATTGAATTTACAAATGTCCGTATGAACCAAATCAAGTATTTCAGACTGTCTTTCAACCGATTGGTATGGCTTTCTTACTTGTTTTGCTTCGACACAAATGTGACATTTGTCTTTATGGTTTATTTCATGTTTGGGGATTAGATTTAAATTCATCATCCGTTTAACAGAGCCAAAATTTAAATGTCCTAATCTATCATGCCAAACATTAGAAGTTTCAATTGCATTCACAACTGGAAATTCAGAAAATTTATTAGAACCAACATTTTCATCTCTTAATTTAAGTAAACCATCATCTAAATAACCTTTACCAACAAAAGTCCCATAATACAGAATTACGACTTTATTGGATTTAAAGTTCATTTCGTAACCCTCCCTAACTATTACAGAACCACTTATTATATTTCTCCTGATCGTTGGAACATGATGCACCCTTTGTAGTGATAGTATGCGCCCTGAAGGAAACTTCAAGTCCACGCGTCCTATCCCTAACACTTTTGCACCACTTGAATTTCCCATCATCACGGATTTTCCATCAACAGGCTGATAAGACACAAAAAGCAATTTATCAGCACATACATGCACATTTGCTCCAGTGTCTATTAGCCAATCAAATGGTTCATAAATAGTAAGAATTTCAGGTTTCAAGGAAACATACCCATCAACAGAGTTTTCTGGAGCTTTAGGTTCACTAGTATCCCCCACAACCATGTTTACCATAGCCGGAGCTCTAGTTTCACCAATATCTCCCACAACCATGTTGACTGTAGCCGGAGTAGTAGACTCAGATTTGGCTTTGGACTTTTTAGTGGGACACTCCTTAGCCCAGTGACCCATCTGTCCACAAGTCCAGCATGGTTTGTTTGCCTTTGGTTTCTTTTTGTTTTTCCGGTTTATTTATAGATTTCGAGTTGGGGTTTACATGATTCAACTTTTTCTTTCCAGTTATCATATTTGCCTTAGGCTGGTACTCAACGGGAACACCATGAGTTTGGTTTTTGTGTTCCTCTTCGATACTTATGGCAATCATAAGATCATCAAGAGTCAGCTTTCCTTTTTGATGTTTCAATGTCAAGCCAAAGTTTTCCCAAGATTTGGGAAACTTATCAATTATTGACATAACCAGAAATTTTTCTGGAAGTTTAATTTCAGCATCAGAAAGAGCATGCTCAAGATTTATCAGTTCATGCGTTTGTTCAGTTACAGACTTTCCTTCAACCATCTGAAACCTCAAGAACTTGGAAACAGAATACTTTTCGAGCCCTTGCTCTTCAGTATTATATTTCCTGTCCAATTCGTCCCAAAGAGACTTAGCTGTGTATGAATCAGAACAGTACACGTCAAAGAGTACATTCGATAAAGCAGACAGAATGACTCCTCGACCAATTTGGTCCCGTTCTGACCATTCAGCTATTTGATCAGTCTTTGGATCGGTTTTAGTTGGTTCAGGTCTAGTCACCTGAATAACCGACAAAAGTCCCTTCATTGTAAACCAAATTTTCATGCGCTGTTGCCAACGCTTAAAAAATTGGCCCGAAAACTTTTCCGGTAAACCGGATAAGTCGACTTTTGTGGGTTGCATGGACACAATACCGGAGCCTCCTGCAGATGACATGATAATTTTAAAACACGAGAATAATTTCTTCAAGATTGTTGGCAAAAACCGGTTTAAGATTATCAAAACTTGAATACAAAATTTAAACTGAAACAAACAAACCAATATGAACAGTAAACGAAAATATAATCAGTTATATAAATCGAACAGATAAATTGAAATCAACTTATCTCACAATTCTGTATAGTAACAGAATTGATCAAACCAAATCGCAGAATTATTTCTGCTTGCCTTGAAGAAATTATCGACCCACTTCCGGTGCAATTGGGAATCACGAACACTTCTCCAGGATAATTTGGTTACAAGAATTCCTCCACTGCACAGTAGCAGAAATTCACCTCGAAGAACACTCAAAAGCAGAAAAGTAACCGAGAACTATTTTTCTCAGAGAGGATTTCGAGTGAGAGAGAACAGATTGTTGTTTCTGTTGGTGTGTTTCTGAAATCAGAAATGCAGCCATATATATAGGTGCTGGGGGAGCCTCAGAATTTAATAATGGCCATTAAATAAGAATAAGAAACGGTCATTAATTCTGAAAAAGAAACTGCCCATTAAATGTGAAGAGAAACGTCTGAAACGTTTTTCTCAATTTAATTCCTGTAACTGCTGTAGAATTAATCTTGAGACGAGACGAGACAATTCGCCCAAACGCCCCAGCCCAGCCCAGCCCAGTTCAGTTCAGTTCAGTTCAGTTCAGAGCCGAGTCGGGCGGGCGGCGGCGGCGCGCGTGTGGTGTATTCACATGATCCCCTTTGTAAAGACTTATACCAAGTCTAAACACTTAAGTTCATATATACTAGTACACACATTTA
>CM064884.1:40381018-40457971 GCA_003313485.2 Penstemon barbatus | reverse complement strand
ACGACTTGGTTTCATTTATTATCTCAATATTAGATCCAATCAATAGAATATCATCAACATACAGACATAAAACAATACATTTATCACCTTTAACTTTACAGTAGATGCACTTATCATTATCATTTACAACGAAGCCAAAAGATAAAATAGTTTTATCAAACTTTTCATGCCATTGTTTAGGAGCTTGTTTCAAACCATATAGTGATTTAACGAGCTTGCAAACTTTTCGCTCATTTCCAGAAGCTACAAATCCCTCTGGCTGATCCATATAGATTTCTTCCTCGAGATCACCATACAGGAATGCTGTTTTAACATCCATTTGGTGAATCGGAAAATCATATATAGAAGCCAGTGCTATTAGCACCCGGATTGTAGTCAAACGAGCAACAGGGGAATATGTATCGAAGCAATCGATTCCCTCTTTTTGCCTAAACCCTTTGGCAACTAATCTGGCTTTAAACTTATCTATGGTTCCATCAGATTTAAATTTCTTTTTAAAGATCCATTTACATCCAATCGTATTACACCCCGGAGGGAGATCGACTAGTTCCCATGTCCCATTAGAGACTATGGAGTCCATCTCACTTTTGACAGCTATCTTCCAATGCTTTGCTTCTTTCGAAGTCATTGCATCTTTGAAGGTTACAGGATCACCCTCGATGTTGTAAGTGATAAAATCACTTCCAAAATCCTTGGTAATTCTAGCTCTCTTACTCCGTCTGGGTTCATCTGATTCAATCGGTACTGAATCAGAAGTACTTGGATTAACCCCCACATTTGTCATCTTTTCCACATGATCAGGAATTGATGAAGATGTAAGGGCTGAATCTAAAGAATTCTCATTAGGTATTCCCGTTTTCATGGGAAATACGTCCTCAAAGAACGTAGCATCACGATATTCAACTATTGTGTTAACCTCTATGCCAGGAATTTCTGATTTTATAACCAGAAACCTAAGAGCATAGCTTGTTTCCACATAGCCTAAAAAAATTGCATCAACAGTCTTTGGACCCAATTTCTTTCTTTTGTGTTCTGGAACTAGAACTTTTGCAAGACAGCCCCACACGCGAAAGTATTTTAAACTGGGTTTTCTGCCTTTCCAGAATTCAAACGGAGTGCTTTCATTATGTTTTAGAGGAACTCTATTCAGAATATGGCAAGCCGTATTCAAAGCTTCTCCCCACATATATTTAGGCAATCCAGAATTCAAAAGCAAACTATTAATCATATCTTTAAAAGTTCTATTCTTTCGTTCTGCTATCCCATTTGACGAAGGGGAATATGGAGGAGTCTCTTCGTGAATAATGCCAAAATTTCGGCAATATTCTTCGAACAAATTAGACTCATATTCTCCACCTCTATCTGATCTCAACCGTTTAAGTTTCTTACCAGTTTGAGTTTCAGCTTCATTTTTAAAAGTTATGAATTTTTCAAGTGCTTCAGATTTATTTTCTAATAAATAAACATAACAGTATCTACTGCAATCATCTATAAAAGTAATAAAGTATTTCTTATTATCTTTAGTTAAAATTCCATTGAATTTACAAATGTCCGTATGAACCAAATCAAGTATTTCAGACTGCCTTTCAACCGATTGGTATGGCTTTCTTACTTGTTTTGCTTCGACACAAATGTGACATTTGTCTTTATGGTTTATTTCATGTTTGGGGATTAGATTTAAATTCATCATCCGTTTAACAGAGCCAAAATTTAAATGTCCTAATCTATCATGCCAAACATTAGAAGTTTCAATTGCATTCACAACTGGAAATTCAGAAAATTTATTAGAACCAACATTTTCAACTCTTAATTTAAATAAACCATTATCTAAATAACCTTTACCAACAAAAGTCCCATAATACAGAATTACGACTTTATTGGATTTAAAGTTCATTTCGTAACCCTCCCTAACTATTACAGAACCACTTATTATATTTCTCCTGATCGTTGGAACATGATGCACCCTTTGTAGTGATAGTATGCGCCCTGAAGGAAACTTCAAGTCCACGCGTCCTATCCCTAACACTTTTGCACCACTTGAATTTCCCATCATCACGGATTTTCCATCAACAGGCTGATAAGACACAAAAAACAATTTATCAGCACATACATGCACATTTGCTCCAGTGTCTATTAGCCAATCAAATGGTTCATAAATAGTAAGAATTTCAGGTTTCAAGGAAACATACCCATCAACAGAGTTTTCTGGAGCTTTAGGTTCACTAGTATCCCCCACAACCATGTTTACCATAGCCGGAGCTCTAGTTTCACCAATATCTCCCACAACCATGTTGACTGTAGCCGGAGTAGTAGACTCAGATTTGGCTTTGGACTTTTTAGTGGGACACTCCTTAGCCCAGTGACCCATCTGTCCACAAGTCCAGCATGGTTTGTTTGCCTTTGGTTTCTTTTTGTTTTTCCGGTTTATTTATAGATTTCGAGTTGGGGTTTACATGATTCAACTTTTTCTTTCCAGTTATCATATTTGCCTTAGGCTGGTACTCAACGGGAACACCATGAGTTTGGTTTTTGTGTTCCTCTTCGATACTTATGGCAATCATACGATCATCAAGAGTCAGCTTTCCTTTTTGATGTTTCAATGTCAAGCCAAAGTTTTCCCAAGATTTGGGAAACTTATCAATTATTGACATAACCAGAAATTTTTCTGGAAGTTTAATTTCAGCATCAGAAAGAGCATGCTCAAGATTTATCAGTTCATGCGTTTGTTCAGTTACAGACTTTCCTTCAACCATCTGAAACCTCAAGAACTTGGAAACAGAATACTTTTCGAGCCCTTGCTCTTCAGTATTATATTTCCTGTCCAATTCGTCCCAAAGAGACTTAGCTGTGTATGAATCAGAACAGTACACGTCAAAGAGTACATTCGATAAAGCAGACAGAATGACTCCTCGACCAATTTGGTCCCGTTCTGACCATTCAGCTATTTGATCAGTCTTTGGATCGGTTTTAGTTGGTTCAGGTCTAGTCACCTGAATAACCGACAAAAGTCCCTTCATTGTAAACCAAATTTTCATGCGCTGTTGCCAACGCTTAAAAAATTGGCCCGAAAACTTTTCCGGTAAACCGGATAAGTCGACTTTTGTGGGTTGCATGGACACAGTACCGGAGCCTCCTGCAGATGACATGATAATTTTAAAAACACGAGAATAATTTCTTCAAGATTGTTGGCAAAAACCGGTTTTAAGATTATCAAAACTTGAATACAAAATTTAAACTGAAACAAACAAACCAATATGAACAATAAACGAAAAATATAATCAGTTATATAAATCGAACAGATAAATTGAAATCAACTTATCTCACAATTCTGTATAGTAACAGAATTGATCAAACCAAATCGCAGAATTATTTCTGCTTGCCTTGAAGAAATTATCGACCCACTTCCGGTGCAATTGGGAATCACGAACACTTCTCCCAGGATAATTTGGTTACAAGAATTCCTCCACTGCACAGTAGCAGAAATTCCACCTCGAAGAACACTCAAAAACAGAAAAGTAACCCAGAACTATTTTTCTCAGAAAGGATTTCGAGTGAGAGAACAGATTGTTGTTTCTGTTGGTGTGTCTTTTCAGAGCTGAAAGGCACTCGTATATATAGGCGAATGGGGAAGGCTAGGGGAGCCTGCAATTTAATGCTGGCCATTGAATTCGAATAAAACTGCTGCAATAATGATAAAAACGTTTTTATCAATTCAATTCTGTAACTGAAACGTTACACTTTCAGCTTTTATTCAAATTTGAATTTAAAATTCGAGCTACAGAATTTTTAATTTCGAACTTTTAAATTAATTAATTCAAACTTCTTCCAAAAAGATAAGTCCGAGACGAGACAATTCGCCCAGCCCAGCCCAGATCAGATCCGAGCCGAGTCGGGTCGGGCGGGCGGCGGCGGCGCGCGTGGTGTATTCATATGATCCCCTTTGTAAAGACTTATACCAAGTCTAAACACTTAAGTTCATATATACTAGTATATTCAATTAATAAAAGTCAATGTGGGACATATTAAGAGTTTGTAACTCTTCAACTTCCTCACAAGGCCTTTATTAGTCTTGGACCAATGAGGGACAAGCCCACATAAATTATCTTTATTGAAAATTAATTTCCCCATTTTATATATATAATATTTATCTATGGATTCTAACCATTTAATTAGGTATCCATCCACATAATTACAACAAAGAAATGGTATGTAAAGTGGTAAATTCAAATTCGATTCTTTATTGAAAAAAATTCACATATAATATGTCTAATGGCCTCAAAGATATTAAATCCATGAAGGAAAAGAAAAAAAAACTCGAAACAAACACAAAAATTGTTAACTTAGCTCGTCTGTGTCTACAAGCATAAGTAAAAATTATCACCTGCACGAATAAAAATGATTATATCATCAAATGAGGCACGAGATGGTGCAGGCTTTAATTACATTCCATTTAACAACGTGGTTATTTTACTTAGTTAAAATATTACTTTATAAAACTTTTATAGTAATAAAAGGTTTTTTTAAAGTTCACTTTATATGATATGTCTAATGGAAATTTATTTCCATGTGAAATAAAAATAATCAACTTAACTCCCTGTAATATGAATTAATTAGCAATTTAGAGGAAGGTAACGTGCTTCTTCATAAAAACACAGGGAGGTGTTTTGCCATTTTTATCATCACAACCTCACACGGAGTTAAATTGTCTATTTAAGATATCACATAGAGGTATTTTGCCCTTTTATTTATTACAAGGAATTAAATTACCTATTTAAAATAACACAGGGAGCTAATTTGCTATTCACTCTAGTAAAATCCTCCAATCCAATTTCCAGCTTTACAATTTCCCTAAAATAACCAAGAACCCGTATGTTTGTTATGTTTCCTCTTTTATTAAAATATTACTGCAAATGGAGAGTTTTATCATACTTTTGTTGAACTCAGAAATAATTCTCAAAATGAAAATACAGAAACCACTCTTATATTCCAATATGAGAATTAAAAAGGTAAAAAATGTGACAAAATTTGCTGAACTTTTCTTAACTAAAAAGACTTCTTGTGATAAAAACAAAATTGTTCATAAAAAACCTAAATAAATGTAGGTCACCTAAAGTTGTAGAAATGCAAAATCATCAAATACAAGCAATCACAATATTTAGTCCGGTGTATAAAAAAAAAAAACATATACAAATAATCTCCTCCCAATTAAACAAATAAGCATGGATTAAAATTTTTATCATTTTCGTCTAAACATCGAAAAGTTTCCCTTTCTGAATCAATGTAAACTAAAATAAAGTGTAATTTCGAAACTATTTGTTTGTCTTGGGACTCTGTTATTTTCTTAATTTAGTAAGTTTTTACACAATTTTTCCTTAAATTTCCGAAACATTATCGAATTTTTTTTAATATTTAACTGACCGAAACATATATTCGGAACGAAATTCTGATCCATGCAAATAAATATGTACAAAATCATTCAACTTTTATGAAACAATAATTATTTAGAGAAACAAATGTTAGTCGTGTACCGAAGTCACCCTAATGGATGCAATCATAATAAATCGTTAATTGATAGTTGGACAATGCTAATAACCGTTCACCTTGTGAAAAATTGTCGGTAATTTTGGTTCAAAAAACACTAACACTAACACTACCAGTAATATTATTTTATTAATATAATTATGACCGGCTCTACGGGTGATAATTAGCCGGTTGTTTTTTGTTGAATTGACTTAAAATTACAGTTTAGCCCTTTTTAAATTTATCATAAATAAAACGTCATTTTCCCCAATCCACCATTCTTCTTCCCTAAAAATCCACAAACGGCTATTTTAATTTAACAAAGTCAACATTGTTGACCTCATAATAGTGGATTACTATGTTAATTGTAATTCAAATCGACAAATAACTCAATTAATTGATCAAAATCAACGTTATTGAGCTTAGTGATAATGTATAATTAAGTTAATTGTAATTCAAGTCAGCAAATGATTCAATTAATTGATCAAAGTCAACATTATTGATTTCAAGGTAATATATAACTAGGTTAATCGTAATTCAAATCGACAAATGACTCGATCAATTGACCAAAACCAACACTATTGTCCTTAATGTATAACTAAGTTAATCATAATTCAATTGTGACTCGATTAATTGACAAAAGTCAATATTGTTGATCTTAGAGTAATCCATTATTAGTATAATTGTAATTCAAATCGACAAAATGCTCGAATAATTAACCAAAATCAACATTGTTGACCTTATGGTAATATAATAATTAACCAAAGTCAACTAGGTTAATAGTAATTCAAATCGACAAATGACTCGATTAATTGAACAAAATCAACATTTTTGACATTATTGTAATGTATAATTAGGTTAATCGTAATTTCAAGCCCTATTAATTGACCAAGAATAACATGGTCGGCCTTAGGGTGATATATAACTAGGTTAATCGTAATTCAAATCGACAAATAACCGGATTAATTGACCATTGTCAACATTGTCGACCTTTACGATAATTTATAATTAGATTCATTTTAATTCAAATCGACAATTGTTATTATTCATATATATTGTTTTACTATTTATAAATTACTTAATTAAAGTTAAATCATATAAACTCTCTCTACAAATGGCATCAAAAGCAGATAAGAAACCAGCCGACAAGGTACCGCCGCCGAAAAAGCCATGACGGCGGAGAAATCTCAGTCTCAAAGGCCAGAACAAGTTGCCGAATTAAAGCCGGTGCCATCACTGGAGACAAGAAGAAGAAGAGGAACAAGAAGAAAAATTAAACCACCACAAATTTAAATAATTGAAAGCATTAGTAATTTTGTCTCTTTTGGGTTACCATAGCATTAATACGGGAGCAGATGCATGAATTTTTTGATATAAATAGAGTTTCTTGTTCTAATTTTTTGAAATGGGTTATGAAAAAAAAAATCTTCGATCCGAAAATTCCATTAATCCTTCAAATATGAACTCAATTTTTGAATGAATCTTATATTTGTGTATGTGTAAGACCGGTGATAGGTGGGGTGGGAGACAAGAGGTGGTGTTGGGTGGAGAGGGGGTGGGTGAGGTGAGGAAGAAGAAGGTTTTTTTTTTTTTTGCAAATAAGGTAAAATAAATGTTTAGGAAAACATACATTTATCCAAATTTTAATATATATATTTTTATATTTAATTTTTACTTTCAAATTTCAATATTTCCTAATTAAAATTAACTAACTTGAATAAAACGAGCAATTAGACCAATTAATATTATCAATACCACAAATTTTCAGTAACCTCATTTAATTAATTAAACATTAACAATTTTTTCCTTCATTTGCATACTATTTATTTATTAATAGTATGCAATTATAATCCCATAATATATTTAAAAAATTATAATAGTAAGCAAATGATGATTGTATTTTATTATTATAATCAGTCTCATGCTCACAAATATGATTGAATTGGATCTAGCTTATATTTAAGTTAAAACTAATATAATAAATATATTTATATTTGAAAGTTAATATATATATATATATATATATATATAAATTTGGATTAATTTGTATTTTACTAAACATTTATTTTGCCTTATACAAAATAACCCCTCTTCTTCCTCACCTCACCCAACCTCTCACCACCTCTTTCCTCCAACCCTACCTCCCACGATCTTCCACAAACGAAAAAAAAACACGATTCAATTTCGGATCTGGAGGATTCATGGAATTTCCGGATCTGAGATTTTTTTATTCATACCCATTTTAAAATATTAGAACAAAAAACTCTATTTATGTCAAGAAATTCATGCCTCTCTTAGGGATTTTAGCACGTCACCCCCCAGTTTTTTTCAATTTTTGCACTTTCCCCCCCGAAACACATTAAATATGACCATGCCCCCTGCTTTTATGTATTTTGTGCACTTACCCCCCGAAACGTCTTAAATGTGACTGTGCCCCCTGCTTTTATGTATGTTTGTGCACTTACCCCCCCGAAACGTCTTAAATGTGATTGTGCCCCCTGCTTTTATGTACGTTTGTGCACTTACCCCCCCCCCCACCCCCCATACCAAATTCCGATCAGATTTTTCACCGGAACTAAAGCACCTGCAAAGCACACAAAATTTAAGAGGGCAAAAGGGTAATATTACCAGCGGTGCGGCAACAATCCATATCCAGTCCAATTCCTAAGTGACTTGATTTTTCGGTGTGTGTAATGAAAGGGTCTCCATAAAAAAGGAATAAGAAAGCAACAAGAAATGTTGATATTGATTTCTCAAAATCATGAGTTTTGCGTGAGAGAGAGACGATATGAATTTGTAAAATTGTCCATGATTCACTCAATTTCAGTAAATGGAGGAGAAATAGAGCCTAACTGAGATAAACCCTAATTTTTTTGCTCAATTTCAATTCACGTTTTTAACTGATGTTTAGGTTTTGTGGGAAATAAGGACAATTTTATCCTTTTACCCTCTTAAATTTTGTGTGCTTTGCAACTGCTTTCGTTTCGTTGAAAAATTTGGCCGAAATTTGGTATGGGGGGTGGGGTGGGGGGGGGTAAGTGCACAAAATACATAAAAGCAGGGGCCACAGTCACATTTAAAATGTTTCGGGGGGGGGGGTAAGTGCACAAACATACATAAAAGCAGGGAGCACGGTCACATTTAAGACGTTTCGGGGGGGGTAAGTGCACAAAATACATAAAAGCAGGGGGCATGGTCACATTTAATGTGTTTCGGGGGGGAAAGTGCAAAAATTGAAAAAAACTGGGGGGTAACGTGCAAAAATCCCCCTCTCTTATGTATACCTAATCTTGAAATATATTACATAGATTGGGGAAGAAGAAGAAGTGGGTTTGGGAATAAGACATTTTATCATCTATTTATTACGCTTCTTATGGACGGCATATTTCTTCCATAAAAACCATTGTCTCCACAAAAAAAAGTGGGTTGGGGAAGAGACAACGGGGTGGTGGGTGGGGTGGGTCTATTGTTTAGTTTTTTCAACATTTAAATAAGGGCAATATGGGGAATTTAGACCTTATTTCATAACCTATTTATTAGGTAGAAGGTAAAAACATGGATCAAAGTTTCATTTTCGATATATGTTTCGGTCAGTTTAATATAAGAAATTTTTTGAAAAGTTTTCGGGAACGTTTCGGAAAAATTAGGAAAAATTATGAAAAAAACTTACTAAATTAAGAAAGAAAGAAAGTTTCATGACAAATATTGAATTTTAAAAATACATCTTATTTTCCTTTCGATTGATTAAAAACATAAATTTTTCGATGTTTTTGACGGAAAAAATAAAAATTTTGATCAATGGAAATCCACATGTCATTTAATGAGTGGTGAACTATAACAGTTTAGCCAATACTGAACTGTTATTAGCCATCCCGTTGTTAGTATTTAATAAGTGTATGCAAACTTATTGTATGTGGTACACATTAATAGAAGTAACTCACCAGTACTGGCAATTTTCATTTTTATTTATAACTAATTTTCCACTTGTCTCTCTGTATGAATTAAAAATTTTATTCATCCTGTCAAAAACATCGAAATGTTTTCGTTTGAAATGGATAGTAACGAAAATTAAGGTGTATTTCCTAAATTCTATATTTGTCTTGAAATTTTCTGTTTTTCTTATTTAGTAAAAAAAAATTATAATATTTTCTAATTTTTCCGAAACGTTTTCGGAAAGTTTTTCGAAAAGTTTTCAATATTCATCTAATCTAAACATACATCGAAATCGAAACTTTGATTTATGCTTATTTGGGAAAAGAAAATATTAATTTGAATTTAATAAAATAATTATATATCTTAATTTACCTTATCAAGAAAGTATTTAATGAAAAGCTGATTTGAGACACAATTTCCTTTTTCTCCTAAAATTTTCCATAACTTTGTCAAATGAATTATTTTCTAAAATTTATTGTTTGACTAGTTGGATTTTCCTTCTTTTATTGTCAACTGAATATTTCGTGGAACTCCAAACCACCATATACTTAAAACGATTTGTGATCCTAATATTTCTTTTTATTTGAGCATCGAAGAAAATTTATAAATTAAAATAAACTAATATTTAGTATTTTGCAATAAAATCAACATAATTGAACTTATAGATCTGGACTACAGTAATAAAAAAAAAAGTCAGGTTTTATTCTTTCAAATATGATAAAATAAAATAAAATAAAAAATCAAATACTTGAATATTCTAGATACCAGACAAAAAAAAAAAAAATTTCTAAAAACCCTAAAACCTTTTTCCTATGGCGGCAAACAACAAAAGTATTTCTACAAATTTTCCCAAAATAACCCCACCCTAAAAAATCATAAAATCCCCTGGCGCCTCTTTTCAATTAATTTGGCGGGGCGCAAAACGTTTCAGCCACCAAAGCCCTTTCTCGTCTTTTCACACTCCCCGCGCCTTAGGGTTTTCATAAACTAATATAAAACACCCCCAAAATACCTATTTCCCCAATCGCCCCCAAATTTCACTCTCTCTCTCTCTCTCTCTCTCCCTAAAAACTTTCCCTCAATCTCAGCCGAATACCTCTTCAATCCTTACCTTTTCTTTCTCCGTATTTATAGAGAGAGAAAAAAAAAAACAAAGGAGAGCAGTTCAGTTTATTCCAGCAAAAATATTGATCGTAGTTTAGGGTTTTAGTTGGCTTTTTGGGCGTTAATCAGTATTTGTTGATCTGGGTTTAACTTGATTTTAGTTCGTTTTGATTTATTATAAAGAAAAAAAATTATTCAGGGCTGTGATCAGGTGTTACGCAGCTAAATGGCGGATCTAAGTGATAAAGTAAGTGATCATGGGTTTTATTTCATAATTTCTGATTTTATTTTAGTTTGTGATCAATCTTAACTAATTACTTTTATTTAATTTTTATTTACAGGGATCAGAATCTGAAGAAATGAGTAGCCAAATTCAGACCCCTGATAGAATATCATCTGATGGTTCTAATGTTAAAACGTGTGTTGATTGTGGCACTTCAAAAACTCCTCTATGGAGAGGTGGTCCAGCTGGACCCAAGGTATAAATACATATAACCCTTCACAAAAATCTCCCTGAAGAGGGTGTTCTTGTAATTTTTGGAATTATGAGGGATTTTTTGTAATTACAGTAAATCTCAAGGGGTCTTTAGTTTTGTTCATTTTGTATTTTTGTGTGAATTGATTAATCATTTTTGTTTTTTTGCCTGCAGTCCTTATGTAATGCATGTGGGATAAGAAGTAGAAAAAAGAGAAGGGCACTTTTGGGTATTACTACAAAAGATGAAAAAAAAACAAAGAAAACAACAGGGAGAAAAATTATGAATCAAAGTGATAGTAGTACCAGCAGCAGTGAAGATAGCACACCCAAAATTGGGAATAAATTGAAAAATAGGTTATGGGCATTTGGTAGAGATGTAGCTTTGCAAAGACCAAGATCAAATACTACTCGGAGAAAAATGGGAGAAGAAGAACAAGCGGCTTTTCTTTTAATGGCTTTATCTTGTGGCTCTGTTTATGCTTAAGAAGACTTGTACTAACGGCAGTAGTTGTTGTACCCATTTTCCTTCTCTTAGTTTTGAGTAGTGGTATTTTTTTCATCAAGAAAATGGAGAAAGAGATGAGTTTGGGTTTTTTTTTTAAAGTGTACTTTTGAGAGTGCAGAAATGAAATTTGTCCAATTTAAATTCATTCTATAATGGTAATTTAGTAGCTTTTAGTAACATAAATATTTTTTATACTTATGAAATGATTTAATTATCATTTTTACCTAAGATTAATGTTTTTGAATATTTTACTTTTGATTATCTTTAAGTTGTCAAGTCCAGCTAATGATTGATGATGACTGATAAATGCTAGGGGTACCTAAAATGGAAGTACAGGATTTTATTGCGCAATAGTGCGTTTGAAAATTGACATTTTTATTTGGAAAATTGCAAAAAAGTTTCAAAACATTAATTTTGAATTTTCGTTCTAAACTATAATACTTAGTTGATTTAATTTTGTAATTTTATATTTTTTTAGAATATTATTCCACTTGTCACATGAATGCTTGCATGTCATGAGGTGACAAATTTTATCATAAATAATTATATAAGATTGCAGAATTCGACCCAAATTAATTATAAATTTTGATTTTTTGTCTTAAACTATATTAATTTGTCGAATTTTGTCTCACAATTTGTCATTTGACATGAATTTAGACCAATGGAAATGACGATTCATCTTTTATTTTTTCAAGAGACTAATGACAATTTATCGCCTATGATATTTATTATGTTCAATTTACCTCTTATAATTTGAAAAGAAGCAATTTATGGTAAATTGAATATTATGAATATTACATGGAAGTAAATTGCAATTAACCTTTTTTTTAAGAAAAAAAAAGTATCGATTTTGAAAATCATGTGCATTTTTGAGAAAAAAAAACCCTATCTCAGTTTATTAGGAAAAATTTGTGCATTTTTTTTTTATTAATAAATAATAAATATTTATAATTAGTCTGGAACAAATTTTTTTCCCATGTCATTTCGATTACGGGACAAAGGTCGGCTTATTGATATAGTTTGGGACGAAAAATCAAAATTTGTAAGTAATTTGGGACGAATTTTACAATCTTATATAATTGTTTATGATAAAATTTGCCACGTCATGACATGTAAGCATCCATGTGGCAAGTGTGATGATATTCCAAAAAAAATATAAAAATTACGGGATTAATTTGACAAAGTGATATAGCTTGGGACGAAAATCCAAAATCACTAATTAATTTGAGACTTTTTTTGCAATTTTTCCTTTTTATTTAAGAGTATCAAAATCTTCATCTTTGTGGACAACATTGATTTTTTTGTTATGAATTAAAGAATAAAAAATAAAGTGTATTATAAACTCTTTATTTGTATTAAGATTTTTTAATTTATCCATAATTTTTTTTATGGTGCTTCCAAATATTTTTCATAATAAAGTTAATTTTTAGTTGATCGCATAGGAAAAATAAAATTTTGATCCATATTTGTACGCTTAAATAGTTGAGGTTATGTAGCACAATAAAGAATCGTTTGATCAAGGATCTTGTATTATAGAAAGAAGAGAAGTAGGGTAAACTATATGTTACTTCATGTTAAGTCAGTTTTCTTGTGAGTGAAGTTTCTTTTTTTTCAAATTAAAGTAAAAAAATTATGTTTTTTGTTTCTAGAGATGAGTTAAATTGAGAGAAAATTTTAAAGATAAGCAATTTTTTTTAAAAATAAACAATTAGTTGATTTTTAGATTGCATTGAAATTCTTTCTGAAAAACAAAACAAACAAACCCTAAGATACCTCAATAAAAAGGCAAAAATTGTGATAATAATTTAGACTTTCTAAATTAGTCATTGTCTTGTGTTAGGAGTATAGGACCATAAAAATAATTATATAATATTCTTTTCTGAAATGAGATTAGATATTCTGAAATTCATAGGTGTCTGTCATCTTTCTATTTTGTATCCCTTATTTTTATCATTTGGCAAGAGTGGAGGGAAAATGTTTGGTCCAAAATTCTTCTTGTGTGTACACAAGCAAATATTTTGGGCCTCACACATTTCATCTCCACTCTTACCCCAACATTAGTCACAGAGTTCTTTGTTTTAATTTTCTGTAAAAAATTTAAAATGGGGAAAATTCTAGGGTGCCGCCACGTTATGTGCCGCTAATATCACATTAGGTGGTATTACCACATAATGTGTATCACATTTTATGGTACATGCTCACATTACATAGTATTAACCCCATATATTTAGTATGACCCCCACATCATGTAATACATTCCAAATTAGGTGGTATTACCACGCAATGTGTGTCACATTCTATGGTATAAATTATACTTCTTATACCATACAATGTGATACACATTGTGTGATAATACCACCTAATGTGGTATTAGCGGCACCTAACGTAGCGGCACACTAAAATCTCCTCTTAAAATGAAAAGGATGAACATAATTCATTTTCTACAAGAATATAATTCATTTTCTACTATATTCTTGTTATGGGCTTTTGGCACTTTGCACCTTGGAATTAGAGGATTTTGGCACTTTGCATCCTAACTTAAATTTTTTGGCACTTTACACCTTGAAAATACAATTTAGTTGGCACTTTGCACCCTGTAAATACAATTTAGTTGGCACTTTGCACCCTAGTGTATGTTTTGAAGAAAAAATAAATTGATTGAAGAGTATAATAGTTATTTTCGAATATTTTTGGCACTTTAAACCCTAAAAGCATAAATTTTGACACTTTGCACTCTGAAATATAGAATATTGGCACTTTGCACCAAAAAAAATATAATTTATGGCATTTTCAACCCCGACTTAATATGATAATCTAAATTATGTAAATAACATGCAATATAATAATATGTTAGATATGTAAACGTGTATTTTAGATATAAAGTAAATAATCTTGAGGATACTTGAAAATAAAATGAAGACTATGTCTTTTTTTTAATCTAAATTTTACAGGGAGAAAATGTTAAAATAAGTTATTATGAAGTAAAATAAATTTAGAATAGAAATGACCATTTTATCTCTACATCGCCCGCATTCATGAGTTTGTTACTTTTTAAGAAAAATACAATAGGGTGCAAAATGTCATACAAGTTATATTTTTAGGGTGCAAAGTGCCACAAAATTTAAATTGGGGTGAAAAATGCTAATATTTTATAATTTTTAGGGTGCAAATGTCAACATTCTATATTTTAAGGGTGCAAAATCTATATTTCCAGGGTGCAAAGTGAAAAAAAATATTGAAAATAACTATTATACCATTTTATCAATGAATTTTCTCATTAAAACACACACTAGGGTGCAAAGTGCCAAATAAATTATATTTCCAGGGTGCAAAGTGTCAAAACTTTTAAGTCATGATGCAAAGTGCCAAAACCCTATAATTTCATGGTGCAAAATGCCAAAAACCCTCTTTGTTATTATACGGTCGAAATTTAATACATTGAATTCTAATATTGTTGATTCCTCTCATATAGGTATTCAACTCAAAGTTAGGTTGTTGGTTTATTAATATGGCCAACGTTCCACATTTATTCACAATTTAAATCTTCAAAATTAGTACATTTATTTAATTTTATTAAACTTAGGTAATTTTGAAGTCTGAATATCACTCTCGTTATTTTACGGCAGTACTCTACACAAAACTCCTCACTTACTAGGTTCGTTTTGGATCAAGCCTGACTTAAATTCGAATTTAAGTTAGATCTGAATCTTGCCAAATTCTTTTATTTCCAAGTTAATCAGATTCTATCCAGACTCACTCGAGTTTCAAATTTTCTTCGATTCAATAAAATTACTACTTCTAAAATTAACACAAGTACATTTTTTTCATACAAAAGGTTTGTTAAAGTTACATATTTTTTTAACTTAAATCACGTGTTCAGGTTTTCTTCATATTCCATTAAGATCCAACACTGAAAATATTAACTCTCGATATATTTAATCACTTATTAAATTGATTTAACAGATTAAGGATTAAGTTGAAAAACAGTAGAATTTATATTAATGTATTAAAATTAGTTCATATTGTCGAAATAAAATATTTATCTAAATGATATTATGTGTAAAATATTATCTCTTGAAATATTAACTAGATGGTAAAACATTATGGCTATGTTCGGTTTGGGCTATAATTAATTGGGTCTAATTATACTTTGAGCCAATATTTAATCTAATCTTGGACTTTATGAGCCGTTTGGCAAATAAGTAATGGCCTTATTAATATTGGGTCATTGAAAATAATGCCCAGTTCGGTTGGCTCCAATTAGATGCGGGAAATGTATAATGTCAATTTTGCCCTTGATAAAATCTGAGACATCTTCATCTCAGCCATCCATAAATTCGATTTAATCTGGGCCATTAAAATCCTTGTATATATAATGAGAAAATAAACCCTAATCACATTCTCCCTTCTCTCTTTTCTATCTCTACCTCCCGCGACAGAAGCCCTAGGTCGCTCCTTTCTGCTATTCCGAACATATTGGTTAATTCATCCAAGCCGTAGGTTGAGAAGTGAGATTAGGGCTTTATTACAAAAAAAAATCAGTTTCCACTTCAAATCAATATGCAAAGTTTATATTCAAATATTTTCAGTACAATCTAAAGGCATTCAACAAATTCTAAAAATTCTGAAAATTAACAAACTTAACAAATACAGTAAGATTAACAAATTAAAAATTGATACTCCAACGGCTACAAGAACAGTACAAATTCTAAAAATTAACAAACCTTGTAGGATCCTCAATAATGGCAATAAGTTATACTAAAATGAAAATTTAAGCATACAAAACAAAAAATCTGAAGAATGAATAATCATAAAAATTTGCAACCCATTCAACAGTATCCCAAAATTAGTCACGGCTATAAATTCAAGAAATTGGAGAAAATTTTTCACATCTCCCATTTGAACATATCAAGAACTGAACATACATTACGAAAAGATAAAATTATTGCTATGAACTGACCTAGCTTCGGGACGCCCAACTGGAGCTGGCCGAATCGGTGGTCTAACCTACAATTACAAAAAATCAAAACATTAGGGCAAGAATAATGGAAGTAGATGTTAAAGAGTGTAAAGAAAACGAAAGTGCGAAGAAATCCATGGTTGATTTTGCAATGATTTCGCAATTTCTGTCAAATTAAAGGGCAAAATCAGGATACAAAATTTAATCTGGGCCGGCTAATTACAATTGCACAGGAGGGTCTCCAATTAGAATGAATTGGATAAAGAGGGTGGCCCACATTTCCGGCAAATTAAACCGGGCTGCCCGTTTTTTTATTAGCCCATTCAAACACATTTTTCTGGCCCTAATCATAAATATCAGACTCATTATTCCTGCTATTTGGGCCTAATATAGCCAACCGAACGTGGCCTATATATATAGATCTTCTTAATGGTCTTTGATTTCCGATCGTTAAAATTTATCATAATAAATCAAGTCGGATTCAGATATGATACGAATTAAAATCTGCTCCACTACATTCTTAATACTAACTTTCTTTTGCTGTCGAAGTTGGGCTTATGTATACCTTTACAGAAAACCCATTTTTTTTAAGAAGGGCCAATTCAAAAGAAATATCCTTAAGGCCCAATTACAGATGTTCATAGGACTTGGGAGGCCCAAATTTGCCTGTTAAAATGTTCTCCTTCCATTAATTTTGGCTTCTGGGTTGTCCAGCTA
The DNA here is from genome assembly GCA_003313485.2 of Penstemon barbatus. Lineage (NCBI taxonomy): Eukaryota > Viridiplantae > Streptophyta > Magnoliopsida > Lamiales > Plantaginaceae > Penstemon > Penstemon barbatus. The sequence continues at coordinate 40,440,754 of CM064884.1, read as the reverse complement.
CTATGTCCCAATTGTTAACCCATATAAACCTATTTATTTTAAATGGATCGGATTCGGGTCGGATCAGGTTCACTCCATTTATATCGAATCGGATTCAAATCTTGCTTGGATCTAAATTTCTCGAGACCAACGGATCTTGGCCGAATTCGATCCGATATAGGATCATTTTCGGATCTAATAAAATCTTCACTTTCAAAATTTACATCAGTATTTTTTCATAAAACAAAATTTGTTAATTTAGGATTTTATTTAATTTAGCTGACATGATCAAACTTTTTTAATAAAATGTTTTTGATGAAAATGTGAATAAAAATAAAACTATGAATGAATTATTAACTATTATCTTCTTAAATAGGTGGTAAAATATTGTTAATGTTACCTATATTAATAATATATATATATATATATATATATATATATATATATATATATATATATATATATATATATATATATATATATATTTTGTTAATGTTACCTATATTGTTAAATTATTTTATAACAATTGATGCTTATTTTTATAAATTTCTAGGTATTTGAGTAGGAATATAAACTCCATCCATTCATAAATACATGCCGTTTAAGGATTGATGTAGGAGAATTTTGATATGCAGGGGAATTTTGATAGAATATATCTTATTTGACAGAATATTGGTTATCATATCGGGTAGATTAGTTTTTCACTTTTAGTAGATTATATTGAAAAATAGAAGAGAATTTTCTCTCTAGGATTTTACCTATTTTGGGTTCATTTTCATGCTTTCTAAATCTTTAGATTAATGATGAAAACTTGTCTGTAGAATAATCATTATTTTGCTCGGTTTCAATTGGTATCTGAGCTGCATTCATTTCCTCGTGGCAAGGTTCACGATCATGGACATGATCCGAAAGAGGAAGCCCAACTCCATAAGCGTTTCGTTACTATGGAGATGTTTGAGGATCTACAGAGACAAATTGAGATGGGTCCCGACGTTTGGCGGCGCGTGATAGATATCATAAACGTCCAGAATTTCAAGAGCAACATAAGTGTTGGGATTCGGTAAAGATAAACAGCCCTTCAAGCAGCGTAAATTAAAATTTTTAAGGACCTCGTAATAGAATCTTGGGAGGATACGATCTGGATGTATATATATGAATATTAATAACGAAGATAAAACTTTGTTACAAAGTTATACATGTCTCCTTGCAAATCCAAACTTTAGCAAAGTAGATGCGTTTCTCCCTTCCTTTTTCACGTTCGATCCCAAGTTGGTGTAGCTCCCCACGTGTTGCGCCTCTACGGGTTGATACACCACAATATCACGAAAACCTTAATAATCCTAATCGGCTAGAACAAAATTATTAAGAGCTAAAACTAAAAACAATTTGGGAGCAAGAATCAAAATTGGAAAACTCCTCTAAAGAGAGAGAGAGAGATTTCAGCCGATCCAAGAGAGAGGGGAGAGAGAATTTTGCTAGACTTAATCTTTTGTGTGTTTGATTAGTTGTGTATTAGCATATAAGATCTATCATATATTCTCAAATATGAAGATACCTTATATCTCCTAATCCTACTAGGACTAGGAGTTTAAGTCTTATCTCTACTCCTACATGGGTCATGGCCTTTTAATTGAAAGACTTAGTCTTCTAATTAATTAATGACCCATTTCTTATTTAATTAATTGAGGCTTTATTTAATTTCACAATTAAATGACCCAATTAATTAACTACTCTCTCATTTAATTAAATTAGACTCTAAGCCTATTAATTTAATATTCCTATAATTAATTAAATTAAATTCAATTAATTAACTTACAAATTAAATTTCAATTTAATTTATAATCTCGATCCAATTCCAATCGGATCTCGTCTGCTCCAATTGGGTTGACCCAATCGATCCAGTTGTTCTTCCTTTTCTTCCTTGATTTCGCTTCATGTGTATTGTGTATCCCCTCGTAGGTTCACCACATAATTGGCCGTGGGTTATAATTAAATATTTATTTAATTACTCGAGTATTAAATACTCTAAATCAATTGAACATTATGTCGACTGATCATTCCAAAATTAGCACCCCTGCCAATTTGGAAATTCTCCCACACTCCACGGTCGTTGTCTGGCCACAAGCCCATGGAGCCCAATCACTGGTGAATTAATTCAGTGAACCTTTTTAAACATTTACAAATTCCATATACGACATGACATCTCAATTATTCGATCTCCCTGTCGAGACTTAAGGGTATGGACTTTTCTTCGGTTCTCCTTTTCTTCGTCTTGACCTTATGTACTCTGATCTTGAAATAATTCTCTTTGACTTAATCTTTATGAGCTACTTTCATAAAGTCGTCAGATACATCGGCCGAGGGATTTACCAGAATAAATTTCGCACAGAAATTCATAGGATAATTTCTCAACCTATCAAGTCGGGTTAATGGATCATTTGTTGATGATATGAACCTGCACTCGAGTTCCCTTATACCCAACGTGAATCCTCAGAGACATTCTGGTAATCTCCAGTCGATCGGAACTCACATCAACGTATAGACGTTCTCGCACCAGATAAACCATATCACGTTAAGTATTAGGGATCGTTTCTCGTATACTATTGTAAATAGGAATAACTTCAACCCTGATATGCGACTACCGCTTCCATAGTGAGTTATTTTCTTATTGGGGTATTCAGTGCACTTGCCATCCCAACAACTCACCCACTTATGTGTCTCGACTATCCCAGTCACGCTCGTGGACCCCAGCGTCCTCTAGTTCATCGGAGTATACACATCAGTGAGAGTCTAACCGAATCCAACGATGTCCTAACTCGATTGGATTCTACGACTCTTGAATATGTTTTAGATCACGACCTTAGAGATCAGTCCATTGGTTGTCCCATAGCCCTATGATTTAAGGACTTAAAATGCATTTATTAATCTAAGTTGAATAGTTCCTTTATTTATTACAATAACTGACAGTAATACAGTTGGCTTGCCAGACACTATTTCTATCACATGGTCGAGAGGAGCGATCGAGGCTTCGAGTTTTCATTTGATCTGCCCGAGTTGTCTAATGAACTCGAGATGAATCTTCCTATTTATGAGAAATATGATACGAAAGACATTCATTTTTTTATGAATGAATTTCTATTTATGATGAATATGATGCGTAAGATGTCCCTTTTATTGATGAAAAAACTCTAGTTTATGATGAGTCAGATGAAGAAGAATATGTTCCTTCTTTTGATGAAGAATTCATGATGAATCGGAGGAAGAAATCGAGTCTGTTAGAGTAATGGCTTCAATGGTTATTGAAGATGACAAAGAATATGAAAATGTAATCAATTTCGTTACTGATACATTTTCATAACATTATCATGTTAATTGAAAGGATTACATTAAGTATTTATCGTGTCCAAATCAATGTTTCAGTATTACAAGGTTAAAATTCCCTTTTCCATTAATTAAAAGACTGATCAAGATTCATGATCAAATCTTCTATTGCACTAGTTCACGCTCAATACGAACTCGAGAGCGAGTTCTTTCCAAGTGAGGGAGACTGATGCAGGAGAATCATGATAGAATATTGATAATCATATCTCGTAGATTAGTTTTTCACTTTTTAGTTATTTTATTACCTTGGGGACCCGTTTGTTTAGGTGGAAATGGCATATTATTTGGCAATCTAATTCCTTGAAATCATATAATATTGTTTGGGCAATTTTTTTAAAACATGGGAAAGGAAATATATTCCTACAAATTAGGAATCTTGCCATGAAAATATTAATGTGAAACTCAATTTCTCTATGGTATTATGATTACTTTCTAGAGGGATTTGATACTAAAAATAAAAAATACATTATTACCCATATATTCTTTCTTAATTTTCTTATTTATGATAGTTTTATTCTTCTCCCTACGTAATATTTCTCTCCCATAGCCATGGTTTTTTTTGTTTTTTGTGTTCTTTTCCTTCTTCAACTGCTTAAATCACATATTAAATTCTTACCTTCATTTACCAACTAGTTGAATCTACTGAAATAATATAAAATATTGTTTAAATGTGAATTGATTTGAAAAAATGTATATAGTTTCTATGACAAATCCAAGGCTTATGCTTCATAGCACATTTATTCCAAATTGTACGCTTAATTTTGTTATTGCTTTTGAAAGTGTTAACTTATTTATAGCTATTATCACGCAACATTTTTTGTGAAAGTAACATTCTTGGATTATTTTGATATATATATATATATAGCTGCAAGTATATACGACTCTCCTCTAATACTAATTTTTACTATATATTAATTATATTATATGATATAATATATAATTATTAATTGATATATTATACATAATTTTTTAAATCAATAGTACTATACAATAAATGCTGGTTTAACATGATTTTTATTTGATATTTGGGTGGGGGTATTTTTGTGAACTTTTTATTTATGTAATCCATTCTTTGTCATTACCGAACATTTAAAAAAGAATTAAATTAATTTCTGGATATCAGATTAATAAAAATCAAATATCCAAAATCGGATTCCATTCACGTCAAACAAACGGGTCCTAGGAGTATTTGTTGTTATCTTTTATTTATTTTGTTTCGTTCAGAGTCGTTATTTTCTTATTTTGTTATTCTCATTTGGATTTGTAAGTCTGGCGTGTGGACTTATTTCAATAGTTGATTATTATTGATATTTAAAAATAGCAGATTGTTGTAAATAATATATATTAGTGGGTATTCCTATTTAGTATTTATATAGTTTAGGGACTTATTTTGTAATAGTTATCCATTGTCCCACATCCCAAGTATTGTGGGATTTGTAACTCACCATGTAACAAACTTGGTTATTTAATAAAATCTCTCCCCTCCCCAAATCAGATTCCCAATTCTCTATACATTTATTTTCTTTGTGCTCTCGTATCTCTCTATAGTTATTATTATTATTATTATTATTATTATTATTATTATTATTATTATTCATCAATCACTTCACTTATAATCACTAAACATAAGAGCTATATTAAATAATTTATAACACGTTATCAACACGATAGTCTCTTTGTGATCGTGGAAGGAGATTGTTGAAGGAATTTTTCGTTCGGGTGAAGAACGAACTCTCGTGGGTCAATAATTCATAATACTTGGTGTTATTAACAATTCTCAGGTAAGCCGAAATCTTTTGAATCCTTTTGAATTATATGCTTTAAATCTAGGAATTTGATGTTTATAAAGCATGTTCTAAGGGTTTAATTAAATTATTGTTGCTAAGGGTATCCATGATCTATAATCTCAATCTGAATGTTTTAACATTTAGATTATAATTTTGGGAGTACTTATATTACATAGTACTAATAACTTTCGATATTAGTATTTGAATTTTCAATGAATTGGTGTTGCGGTATTGATGAACGGTTTTCTCCAGTAAATGTCACAATTTTTTAATCATTGAAATTAATATAAGCAGTGAATGGAAAATATGAATCATTTTGCTTGATTGTGTACGTGTACACCTTTTCTATGAATATGTAAATGTTGTGCTTATATTTAATCAATAAATATTTTTTTTGTGATGGACTATTTAAATTTGATCAAATTATATGATCTAAATTTTATGTTGTTCTTTAGATGGATGCTTCTGTCTGCATACATGAATTGCACAATCTAATAATATGTTACTATTCATGAATTATGCTGAAATATTTTATTCATGGAAATCATGAATTAGGAACAAAGTTTTCAATCAGTTCGTAATCAAGAATAAATTTCAAATGTGTTCCTTTATCTACATACTATTATGACGATGCAAGCATGATTAATCAAAAGCATGTGATATTCTAAATAATTCTTGAATAAAGGTTGTGTATGTTCAGTACTTGTGCACCGTCTATTTCTGATTTTTTTGAGAGAACCCGAAGGTAAGATATATTAATGAGTAATATCGGAGTTTACAAGGTCAGAAATAAAGTTAAGAAGGACAACATTGTCCCCATTACAAGAGAGTGTCAACTTAACTAAATCGTGGCTACGGAATTACTTTTCTTAAAATCATGAGAACAAGAGAAAAATCTAGATATCTAGCTAAGGAAAGCAAATCATCATAAACCAAACCCAGGGGGTAAAAATGAGAATGAATACTCCTGCGTGAAACTTCATTAATTACTAGGTAGCAGTGCCACAATCTATTTCTTATGAAAATATCAATATATTCTTATGATTTAATGAAAAATGAACTGTGCTTTTTTTTTTTTTCCAGATTTTTTGGTCTTGGGCCAAAATTTATGGATCCCATTTTAATTTTCTCCGTTTTCACTTTCTCTTGGAATTTATGGATCCCATTTGTGTCTAAGGATGTTCACAATTTTAAATTTGTGCTCTTATAATTACGGCATTTTGAATTAATTAACAGGCCAGTGTGGCAAAAGCCCATATGATATGATATGCATGATAGACTCTTAATGGCATGTTTTACGTACAATTCAAATTATGCTATAATGTTTATGAAATTAACATGTTTAGACCTTTATTATCATATCTGATTATTTTATGCTTTACATGCTTTATCTTATTTATGTGATGAATAATTTCATATAACTACATGATAAATGAGTGTGAATGAACATGGAATTTGTGAATATTGGGATCGGTGTTCCCTCGGATTAAAACCACATAGTTCGTTATAAATAAAAAAAATGGGACCAAAGGGGTTCAATTAATTACTTATGGAGGCTATATGCCCGTCCGATACTGATGTTCTTAATGAATTTGCTTGTCGGATGGATCTCCTAAGCAAACTTGATTTTACGCCATTGAGTATATCTGGCTAGAACTACATCAGTTGGACAAGAGATATCAAAATCCATCTGACATCTAAGAAACTGAGCATGGCAATTGTAGTGGACAATTTGCTAGATGATGCCCAAATGGCTGAGGCTATGATTCTGATCAGGAAACACTTGGATGAGGCCTTTAGGTTGGACTATTCATCAATTGAGGATCCCTAGAAACTTTAGGATGCCCTGGCTAGTCGTTTTGATCACCAAAAGACTATTCTACTGCCAGAAGCAATGAATAAGTGGAATACGTTGAGGTTTTTGGACTTCAAAACAGTTAATGAATATAACTCAGAGGTATGTCGCATAAAGTCCACACTGGAGTTCTGTGGAGAGAAATTGGCTGATATTCAGCTGTTGGAAAAGACATATTCCACATTTCCTGCCTCTCATTTGATTCTCCAACAACAGTATAGAGCCAAGAACTACACTAAGTTCTCACAGTTGATCATTGCTCTACTCCTTGCTGAGAAGAACAATGATCTTGTTTTGAAGAACAATCAGGCTCGTCCGGTTGGCACTCAACCATTGTCGGGGGCAAATTCTATCAAACAAGGTAACCGAGGTAGAGGCACTGGCCGAGGGCCAAGCCACTAGAATATAGAGATAGAGGTTATAGAGGAGGCTTTCCTCCTTATTACAGACCACAAAATGGTCCTCCACAGTATAGAGGAAATGCCCCAAGAGGGGGTAACAATAATGGCCGACGTGGAGGCATTAGAGGTGATCACCATGGTCGATGTAATCAGAATAGGACACGGAATCAGAATCAGAACATGGATATATGTTACAAATGTGATGGATTAGGACATTGGGCACGTACATGTCGTGCAAAGAATATTTTGGCTGATGAAAATGGGGATGCGCCAGCACACATTAGTAATGTTGAAACCAGCGAACTCCATGTGGAGCCCCTCACTATGCTCTCGAATTTAGGCATACCTGATCTTATGACTCAGAGTGGGATAGAATAATAATTTCATATTTGTAGATTTTATGTTTTAAACTTATGGAAATTCAGTTGTTGGTTATTTCTTTTCTCATACATCTTGTTTTTTTTTTTTTTTTTTTGAGTGGTCATGTTTTGAATTTGAACTATGTTTGGTTTGATTTGGACCACTTTTCGTGTGGTTTTTATTTTTAATCCGATTATTATGGTGGTATTAGCTCACTTTATTATTTTTTAATTAAATATTTAATAATAGAATATATTTATTTCTAGGCATGGCATGTGGGGAAGACTGTCTTGCAGATATTGCAACTACGCACACTATACTAAATGATAAATTATACTTTATTAATATAATGCCTAGTAAGACCTCTATGACAACAATATCTGACACATGATTTAATAGATGGCTTTGAAAAAGCCAACATTATGTTGTCAAATGGCACGATTTTAGCCATTAAAGAGGCTCTGTATGCTCCATGTTCAAGAAGAACGTTGTTGAGTTTTAAAGATATTCGAGCTAATGGTTATCATGTCGAAACCACCGAGGAAAAGGGAATCGAATATATGTACATTACCTCTAATTTGTACGGCCAGAAGCGTACCTTGGAGAAATTAGAGGGACTCTTGACTGGGTTATATAGGACCACAATAAGAGTGCCCAAAGTACACCTTGTTCATAGCTCGAAGCCAAGTGACTCGAGCATGTATTTTCTATGGCATGACCGGTTGGGACATCCATGTCAAAACGTAATGCGCCGTATCATTAATACTTTTATCGGAGTTGTATGTACCATGTTCTATTGAAAAATTGAATCCTATGCCAATTTATGCACAAACAAGTAAGGATCCCCTCGCTATTTTGTAGCGTATACACCGGGGTATTTGTGGACCCATCACACAAGGGGTGGGCGCGGGTCAGGTATTTCGGGTCGGGTACCCGACCTGGCGGGTAGTGAATTTTCACACTCAAAACCCGACCCGATCTGGCGGGTACCCGAACTTCGGCTACCCAAAATTTTTGGGTATTGGGTTTCGGGTACCCGAAATTTCACTCTTTGTTTTTTTGACATATATTTATGTAAAATTGTAAATAAATGTATTCAAACATTAATCGTATACAATAACTTCAAAGCAAAACAACACAAATGTCTCATGCCTTCAAGATTCAAGTATTCAATATATTACAATCAAATCATACTCCAAGTCTCAAAGCATCAAAATATTGAATATCACAATCGCATGAAAGTTACAACTTAGGCCATCTTCAGTCGTTGGGGCAAAAATGCCCCCTCCCCCTCCCCCTTCCCCTTCATAATCGTCTTCAACAGTTAGGGACATAGAATCATAATAATAAAATAATAATAACAATAATAAAAATACAAAAAAGTAAAAATAATAAATAATAAAAATAGTAATAATAATAATAATAATAATAATAATAATAATAATAATATTAGTAATAATAATAATAAGATTAATAATAATAATAATAATAAAAACTATAATAATAATAATAATAATAATAATAATAATAATAGTAATAATAATAATAATAGTAATAGTAGTAGTAATAATAATAATAATGAAAATAATAATAATAATAATAATGCCAGTGGTGACACTCGGCGATAACCCTCCGATGCTTAAGTAAGTGTCGAGATGAGATGAGATGTAAGATCGAAATGGGTATTAATTGCTTAGAGAGTGCGTACTTGTTCCTTCATTTATGAGGGCTATTTATAGTTTTTCATTTAAATCAATGGATCGGATCATGACAAGACGTCTCAATCACCGGATGGGATCATGACAAGACATCTAGATTTGGATATGGATCCCTTTTATTCGGTTCGACCTTATTACAAATGGATCCGTAAAGGTGTTCGCGGGCGTCGACGGACATGTCGGTTCATGGCAGTCGACGTGTTAGTCATGGTAATCGACGTGCTCGTCGCGCGTAACAGGGAGTCGACGTTCTCGACACGTGTCCTTGGTAATTCTATTTATTAATAATTCAAGTGCCATGTCAGGTGACGAAGACTTGGTACATCAACTTTGTTTTTTCTATGACGACCTTGTTAAGATGGGAGAAGTGACCGCAAACAATAACATGCGCGAGTTTTGTAGAACCATTTTGCATCTTTACAAAACAGATTACCTTCGTGCCCCAAACCAGGAGGATATGCGGAGGCTTCTTGACAAAGCAGAACGATGTGGATTCCCAGGAATGATCGGCTCTTTAGACTGCATGCACTGGATATGGAAAAATTGTCCAACCGCATGGCAAGGGAGCTTTTCTGGCAAAACTAAAAAACCCACAATTGTTCTTGAAGCAGTGGCTTCATCAGACACTTGGATATGGCATGCCTTTTTTGGCATACCAGGTGCATAAAATGACCTGACTGTCCTCGGTCGTTCACCCTTGTTCGATGACGTCACTCGTGGAAAAGTCCCAGAAGTGAGCTATAAGGTGAATGGTAACGTCTACACAATGCCATACTATCTTGCCGATGGTATTTATCCAAATTGGGGCACGTTAATTCAATCCATCAGGCGACCGCGTACCTCTCCAGAACAACTATTCTCAAAATTGCAAGAATCTCATCGCAAGGATGTTGAACGAGCTTTTGGAATTCTGCAAGCTCGTTTTGCCATAGTCAATCAGCCAGGAAGAGGATGGCATACGGAGGACTTAAGCGATATTATGCTTACTTGTGTAGTACTTCACAATATGATTGTGGAGGACGAACGTCATGAATACGATGATGCCGAATCTGAAGACGGTGATACAAACATTTCCACATCTCGTAGAGCACGTGCTAATATTTATCCAGGACCAACGCGAGAGGTTAATCCAAGATGTGGTGAATTATCCATGGAGAATTATATGATGCGCCATCAAGCAATACGATCGGTAGTAGCCAATCGTAAACTTCGGGACGACTTAATTGCCCATGTGTGGGAAATGCACGGTCGATGATTTTTAGTATGTATTCTTATTCGTTTAAATATTTTAAGTGTTCTATTATGAAGTTTAACTTTTTTAATATGTAATTTTGTTAAATTAAATCGTATTTATATAAAAGGTTATATTTTAATATTAATAATAGTAATAATAATAATTATTATAAAATAATAATAATAATAATAATAATAATAATAATAATAATAATAATAATAATAATAATAATAATAATAATAATAATAATAATAATAATTATTATTATTATTATTATTATTATTATTATTATTATTATTATTATTATTATTATTATAAAAAAATCGCAATCACTTATATATATCAAGTTATACTCAAGTTTTAAACATATTAAAGTTCATTTATTTGATAAAAAAAATAATTTATAATTTGATTCATTTGTACATTTTATCTAAATTAAAATATAAATTTAAAATATCTAATTAAAACTAATTCCTGTAAAGGTTTAATTTTTTAAAATTTAAAATTTATTAAATCATACACAAAATTTATAAAAATAAAAATCAATGAACAAAAAACGAAAAAAAAATGTAGCATGCGAGAGTCGAGGGGTGAAGGAGGGGCAAGCTTTTGCCCTTTCTTTCCCACTCCCACTCCCACTCTCCTCCCCCTCCCCACTCCCCCCCCCCCCCCCCCCTTCCCCCCACCATTGAAGACCATAATTCTAGAAAAACCCCAAAATCCTCCTCCCCCTCCCCCTCACCATTGAAGATGACCGAAGGGCAAGTTTTCCCCCTTCCTCTCTCATTCCCCCTTCCACTCTCCTTCCCCTCCCCACTACCCTCCACTATTGAAGACCACAATTATTTCCCCACTCAAAATCCCCTTTCCCATCCCCCTAACGATTAGAGATGCCCTTACAATAGACACAAAATTACAAATCACATTCAACAGTATTTAACATTTTAACTCATCATTCAGACCTTCACCAATCATATCCAACTACAAGTTTGAAAATCCAACTAAATTACTCAAGGATCAAACATAGATGAATCCACGCCCAACTCGATCAAATATACAAGGAAAAGAATTACATAAGATCAAACATCAAAGTCAAAATGTGAAGATCATTATTTAAGAATTTAAGTAATAAATTAAGAATAAGAGTAAATAGTATGCCTCAAATAAATTTTTATCACATTTCTCTAAGCTTTCCAATTCCATCAAATTTTCCTCCAGGATTATTGGTTGAGAATCCGAGCAGAGCCAATCTTAAGCACAAATTAGAGCTTTGGCAATTCTAGGAGACAAAGAACTCCTAAAGGCATCAAGAATACGACCTCCCGTGCTAAATGTGGCCTCAGAAGCAACGGTGGATACTGGAACATCCAATATATCACGAGTCATCCTCGATAAATTTGGAAAACGGTGAGTTTCTACCTTCCACCAACTCAATATATCAAATGTATCCACTAATGGCTCGCAATCCTCACTTAAATACTTGTCCAATTCGGACTTGATTACTTTCTCTTTCCCCTTCCTTAACCTTTCAAATTGACTATCCAAATCATACATCCCACTTTCACAATCAAATTCATCATGTTCAACAAATCCAATTGAACTTGAACCACTTGATTTTGCACATGGGCTTGATGGGGGTAGCATTGCCATATAATTTTTTATACTCATCAAACAATTCTTCGAAACCAAATGTCACTTTATCAACAAATTCCTTGTAATTCGGTGTTCCATTTACTTTAGTTCCTGGGAACAACTCTCTAAATGTGAACTCCAAATAAGCAATTTTGCGACGTGGATCAATGATCACCGCATAATATAAAATCTTGTTCATTTTATCAACTGATCCCCAATATTATGAGAATTTTTCCTTCATCTTTATTGCCATAGAACTCAACTCGGAGTCATAAGAAGTGATCCAACGATCAAGAAGGTGTTCAACCGCGCTAATTTCCTTGAAGACAATGTTTGTTGTGACATGCAAAGAACCCGAAACGCGTAGTGTCAAGTTATAAAAGTGTGCCAAAAACTTCACTAAAACCTTTGCCCTAGTCCAATCATTTTAGTCGGGACCTCACCCATAAGGTCGGTCAATAAGAGGCGCTCACTATCTTCATATGCGCTAAACGTCGTTCTAAGAGCTATGGCCGCATCCAGTATCATGTATGTTGAGTTCCACCTAGTAGGTACATCAAGACACAACATCTTCTTTGATGATACATTTTCAAGCGAGACACACTCATTAAATCTTTTGTATCTACCCTGAGAACTCCTAATATATATAATGGCCGATCTAATATGGGATATGGCCATGTGCTCATCATTGCCCCTTAATCCATCTTGGACAACAAGATTTATGATATGAGCAACACACCTCATGTGCAAATATTTTCCATCTAAAATGCAAGCATTCTTTCTAGTAACAAACTTTTCTTTTAAGTATGAAATGGCTAGATCATTCGACGAAGCATTATCCACAGTGATCGTAAAAATATTTTCAATTCCCCAATCTTTCAAACATTTTTCAACATCCATACCAATATTTTCACCCTTGTGACCGGAAATTGGACAAAAATTCAAAAGTTTTTTTTGCAAGTTCCAATCATCATCAATAAAATGCACAGTGAGGCACATATAGTTTATCTTTTGAATTGAAGTCCACGTGTCAGTGGTGATGCTCATCCTTTGACAGTGTTCTTTTATATATGACATTAGCTTTAACCTCTCATTCAAATACATTTGATTAATATTTTTAGTAATTGTCCTACGAGATGGAATGGAGAACATAGGGCATATAACCGATAGGAAATGTTTGAACCCGGATTTTTCAACGACTCGAAATGGCAATTCATCAACAATAAGCATATGACATAATGCGTCGAGACTTTTACCTTGATTAAATTACCAATTAGTTAGCCCTCCTCTTTGACCCGAACGAGTTTGTTGAAATTTAATCCGAGTTTGATTTGTTTGAACTTCATGGGGCTTTTTCTTGCAAGCATTGTAATGATTACGAAGGCCATTGGTTCCATAACGTTTACCCCCGGCGGCAATGAGTGCCCCACAATATATGCACTTGGCCTTAATAACTTCAACCCCACCGATAGTGACCTTCTCTTCCGTATAGTATGCCCAAAACTCACTCTTCTTATTTGTCAATTTCTTTGCATTAGCCTTGTTATCATCATTCCCATTTCCATCCCTATGGAGTCCATCTCCATCATCATTTGAATCATCAATATTTTCAAGATTATCCACGTCGTTATCAACATTAACCTCATCATCTTCTATTTGAATGGATGATTGTTCAACGAAACGAACTTTTTTAGTAGTTCTTGTAATCAAACAATCACCGTTGAGTATTCGCTTAGATTGTGAAGAACCTCCAATTTCACGACCCGACATCTACAATCAAAATTAAAATAACCAAGTTAACAAAAATATTCCTATTTTGTCAACTAGTCTAAAGATATATTAATCTATACCATTTTTTAACAAACTAAGTAGAAAATTAAGCTTATACTGTATTTGATTTTGTTTTTGTTCTCAAAACATAAACACAGGTATTTCTCTAGGAATCATGATTGCTTTGTTGTTTATTTGCTGGTTGTACATGCGACTAAAAAAAAGAAAATCATCCAAAATGAGGCAAACGTTTTTCCTTCAAAAGGGCTGCATATTGTTACAAGAAAAACTCACAAAAAGAGAACAATCATCTGATATGGCAATGATTTTCAATTTGACCGAGCTAAACAGGGCAATCATCTACAATCAAAATTTGTTGAGACATGAACAAAATTATCACCTTGAATGAAGATTTGAAAGTTGGGAGCCACCAAATGATACAAATTGCTTCTTTTCTTGGCTGAGTTTTCAGATTTCGCCGTAAAATCTTGAGTGAGTCGTGAGAGTTGAGACAAATCAAACAATGAGGGAGTTGTCGAGTTGGGGGAGGAGTTAGAGTTAGGTTTTTTTTTTCTTTTTGAGCTCAATTTAAATTAATGTGTTGAAATAATTATTGGGCTGCCAATTTCAATTTGGGCTGCTGCAATTGCTAAATAATTATTGGACCAATTTTTTTTTAAAATACCCGAACGGGTCCCGAAATACCCGTTCGGGTTTGAATCTAATACCCAACCCGAATGTCAAAATACCCTTTTTTGTCCCAAATGGGTCAGGACGGGTCCCAAAAAACCCGACCCAAATGCCCACCCCTACATCACACCACCTTGTGGACCCTTTAAGTATTTTATAGTGATGGTTGATGCTTCGACCAAATGGTCACATGTTGATTTATTGTCCACGAGGAACGCTGCATATGCTAAACTCATAAATCAAATTATATGGTTGAGAGCTCACTATCAGGATTATCCCATTAAGTCTATAAGACTGGATAATGCCGCAGAATTTACATCGCGATCTTTCAACGACTATTGCATGTCCCTGGATATTGACGTGGAACATCCGGTAGCACATTTTCATACCCAAAATGGCCTAGCTGAGGCATTTATAAAGAACTTACATAGAATAGCTCGGATTTTCGACAGAAACACCAAACTTCCGATCTCTACTAGGGGCTATGCAATATTGCATGCAGCGATGTTAGTACGTTTGAGGCCCACTGCGACTCAACCTTTCTCTGAGTTACAGTTGGTGTTTGGGCATACATCAAACATTTCCCATTTACGCACATTTGGGTGCGCAGTATATATGCCAATTGCTCTGCCATAGCGGACTAAATGGGTCCTCAACATCGAATAAGCATATATGTTGGTTTTGCATTGCAATCTATTATACGGTATTTGGAACCCTTGACAGGCGATCTCTTTACCGCACGGTTTGCGGACTGTCACTTTGATAAGACTGTCTTCCCGCCGTCAGGTAGAGGCAATAAAGTCCACACTAACGTTCAGAATGAACGGTGTGAAGTCGTGTGGAACAACCCGACTATGTCTCATCACGATCCTCCTACAGCAGTCAGAGAATCTGAAGTACGTAGAATAATAGAACTTCAAAAAGTAGTTAATAACATTCCAGATTCATTCTCTGACTTAGCTAAAGTGACGAAATCTCATATACCAGCTGCAAATGTGCCTGGAACGATAGATGTCCAAGAGGAACAAAATATGGGAAGGTTATCAATCCCATCTAACCAGTCGTATCTCCTGGTCTATAAGAAGGGGAGACCAACAAGATCAAAGGATTTGCATCCTAGAAAGCGGGCGAACGCACAACAATTGAATATAGTTAGCACTAGTAACAATGAGATCCCACCCGATCCATCTTATGAAATAGTTCCGGACTATGGATCCGTCTTGGAGGCGACGTCAGGGGACGCCTCGACATCAGTATCCATCCCCGAGAATAGGGAAATATCGGTTGGCTATTCATGCATGAATGAGGTGTGGCATCGGGATGAAATAATCATCAATGATGTATTTGCTTACACAGTAGCTATTGAAATTTTATCAAGTGATGATATTGAGCCTAGATCGATGGACGAGTGCAAACAAAGGAATGATTGGTCGGAATGGAAAAATGCAATGTAGACTGAATTTGATTCATTAACGAAAAGAGGAGTGTTTGGACAAATTGCTTCTACACCTCCTGGATTTCTACCCAAGGGATACAAATGGGTATTTACGAGGAAAAGAAACGAGAAAAGCGAGATTGTGAGGTACAAGGCTCATCTCGTTGCACAAGGATTTTCTTAGCGACCTGGGATTGAATTTGAGGAGACATACTCTCCTGTAATGGACGTTATTACGTTAAGATACTTAGTCAGTTTAGTAGTATTCGAGGAACTGGCTATGCAGCTCATGGATTGGTCACATCGTATCTTTATGGGGATCTAGATACAGTTATATATATGAAAGTCCCGGATGGACTTATGGTACCCAAGGCAAGTAGTTCTAGACCAAGGATCATGCTCTCTATAAGGTTGAGGCATTCACTTTATGGATTGACACAATCTGGGAGGATGTGATATAATTGCCTAAGTGAGTACTTGCTCAAAAGGGGATATGTGAATAACGATATTTTTCCTTGAGTGTTCATTAAGAGGACAAGTTATGGGTTTGCTAATGTTGCCGTTTATGTTGATGACATGAACTTGATCGGGACTCCTGAAGAGGTTAGGGAGACATCCCAACTCCTGAAATATGAATTTGAGATGAAGGATCTCGAACGAACTAATTTCTGTCTCAGACTTGAGATAGTACACTGTGCTGATGAGATTTTGGTCCATCAATCGAATTACATCCAAAAGATGTTAAGATGCTTTAATAAGGATAAAGCGAAGCCATCAAGTACGCCAATGGTAGTCTGATCATTGGATAGGTCGAAGGATCCATTTCGTCCCGTGGAGGAGGGCAAGGAAGTGTTAGCACCCAAGGTATCATATCTAAGTGCAATAGGTGCTTTATTGTACTTAGCTCAATGTACTCGACCTGATATTGCATTTGCGGTAAATCTACTAGCTAGGTTTAGCTCAGCATCAACACCCGCCAATGGAATGGCATAAAGGACATATTCAGATACCTTCATGGTATGACGGATATGGGTTTGTTCTATCCCTATGCGTCACTAAATGACGCAAAACTTGTGGGGTATGCCGATGCTGGTTATCTATTGGACCCGCGCAAAGCTTATTTCCAGACTGGATATGTCTTTACAATTGGGAACACAGCTGTGTCTTGGAGGTCTATAAAACAGACTTTAGTTGCCACTTCGTCGAATCATGCTGAGATTTTAGCACTTCACAAGGCAGTGCGTGAATGCACATGGCTTAGGGCTGTGACTGGGCATGTTCGAGGTTCCTGTGAATTGGCTACCACAGAAGATCCTACGGTTATATTTGAGGATAATGCGGCCTGCATCGAGTAGATGAAAATGAGTTTTATTAAGGGCGACAACACCAAGCACATAGCTCCAAAAATTTTCTTCAACCAGCAACAACAAGAGCTCAAGCAAATAGTGATAAAACAGATCAGAAGTCAGGATAACTACGCCGACTTATTTACTAAGTCATTAACGAAAATTACTTTTGAGAAACATGTTAAATCTACTGGCTTGCGCAGGTAATCTGGGCTCGCTCCATTATAAGTTTTGGTGGAGCTAACTTGAGAGGGAGTACCGTGTAGGTGTTCCGTATCCAGAAGATACCGGGGTACCCTGTTATACTCTTTTTCCTTCGACCGGGGTTTATTTTTTCTATAGGATTTCTGTTACTCGCCAAGGTTTTAATGAGGCAACATTTTTAGTTGAAAAGATTATGCGTTGTACTCGTTTTCCTAACCGAGATTCTTTTTTCCCACTAGATTTTTATTGCTCGAACGGTTTTAATGAGACAACACGAAAAGCATAATAATGACTCAATAGGAATCCCCAAGGGGGAGTGTTGTAAATAATATATATATCAGTGGGTATTTCTATTTAGTATTTATATAGTTTAGGGACTTATTTTGTAATAGTTATCCACTATCCCACATCCCATGTATTGTGGGATTTGTAACTCCTCATGTAACAGACTTGGTTATTTAATAAAATCTCTCTCCTCTCCAAATCAGATCCCCCAATTTTTACACGTTTATTTTCTCTGTGCTCACATATCTCTCTTTATAGTTATTATTATTATTATTCATCAATCTCTTCACATATAATCACTAAACATAAGAGCTATAATAAATTATTTATAACAAAGCTAATTCTCTGGGGTTTTGTTGCGGATTTTACACGCAAATAAACGCAAGTGCATGTATCGAACAAGTTATAAAGAGTAAGTATAAGAGTATCATCTCCACAGGGACTTGACTAATATCTACCAATTCCAATTCTTAATTTACTTTTAAATCGATTCCAAATTCAAATGTGCTTTTTGGTTTTATTAACTATATTACCTAAATGATTTAACTAATCTAAATACTTGGATTGAGTTCGAATAATGAGAAGAGAAACCTAGGGTTATAATCCCCTATGTTATGTATCGATTGCTCAATTGAGATTTTTGTAGTTATTGTGGTGACAAGAGTGCTAACCAATGATTCAAGTATACTCATACGTATCTTCCGAATTACGTAAGAACCTAATGAATTATCCAAATCGACTCTATTCCTAGGTGATTCATAAATAACACAAAGCATTAAACACTGTAAAATATTACAAAAGGAATAAGGTAGAAAAATAAATCCTTTTTATTCATTGTTATTATTACATAGAAGTAAAAAACTACTCTTAAATAGAAAGATAAAACATAGCTAACCCTAGAATCCCATAAAATCAGGGTGATATTCTATTCCTTATTCTGAGAATCTTCTAAACCAAAAATACCAAATTTATCAGTACTCCCCCTCAAGTTGGTGCAAAGATATCCATCATGCCCAACTTGCTCACTTGAAGTTCGAAGGGCTGTCTCAACAACCCCTTAGTCAAGACATCAGCAACTTGTTGAGTAGTGGGAACAAATGGAGTGCAAATTATTCCTTCTTCGAGTTTTTCTTTTATAAAATGTCTATCAATGTCAACATGTTTCGTTTTGTCATGTTGAACAGGGTTATGAGCAATACTGATAGCTGCTTTGTTATCGCACTACAACTTCATAGGAAAACTTAATGGTCTTTTTATCTCTTCCAGAACTCTTTTCAGCCACAAAATCTCACACACTCCTTGAGCCATTGATCTTAATTCTGCTTCAGCACTACTTCTTGCAACTACACTTTGCTTCTTGCTCCTCCAAGTGACTAAGTTTCCCCATAGAAATGTACAATACCCAGATGTTGATCTTTTATCAGGAACAGAACCTGCCCAATCAGCATCGGTAAATATCTCAATTCCTCTTTTTTCACTTTTCTTGAAGAAAAGTCCTTTTCCCGGTGCTTTTCAGATATCGAAGAATCCGATACACAGCTTCAAGATGTTCTTCATATGGGGAATGCATAAAACGACTTACCATACTCACGGCAAAAGCAATATATGGACGAGTATGTGACAAATAAATCAGTTTGCCCACCAGCCATTGTTATCTCCCTTTATCAATTGAAATGCCTCCTTTCATATCTCCAAGTTTAGTACTCATCTCTATTGGTGTGTCAACCAGTTTGCAATTCACTCATTCCAGTTTCTTTTAAAAGATCTAGAATGTACTTACGCTGAGAAACCACAATACCCTTTTTTGATCTAGACACTTTCATTCCAAGGAAGTACTTTAGTTGACCCAAATCTTTTATCTCAAATTCCTTGGCTAGGCTTTGCTTCAGTCTTGTAATCTCTTCTTGATCATCCCCAGTTAAAATTATATCATCGACATAAACAATTAAGACTGCAACTTTGTCTTTGATGGATTTTCTTGTGAATAGAGTGCGATCAGATTGCCCTTGTGAATATCCCTGGCTCTTAACAAACTTTGCAAATCTCTCGAACCAAGCTCTAGGAGACTATTTAAGACCATAGAGAGCTTTCTTTAGTTTACATACCTGGCGTCCAAACTTTTCAGTGAAGCCTGGAGGGGTTTCCATGTAGACTTCTTCCTTTAGATCGCCATTTAAAAAGGCATTCTTCACGTCTAACTGATTAAGAGGCCAATCAAGGTTCACATCCACAGACAAGAGAACTCGAATTGAGCTTTGCCACTGGAGAAAATGTTTCTGAGTAGTCCACTCCATATGTTTGAGTGAACCCTTTTGCTACAAGGCGAGCTTTGTATCTCTCCAAAGATCCATCTGAGTTGTATTTGACGGCAAAAACCCATTTACAGCCAACAACATTCTTCCCATTTGGTAGATCCACTTTCTCCCAAGTAGCGTTCTTCTCCAGAGCCCTCATCTCCTCAAAAACAACTTCTTTCCACTTAGGAACATCTAGAGCTTCTTGAATACTATTAGGAATGACAACACTTAACATTTGTGAGATAAAAGCACAATATGAGGGAGAGATATTCTTATAAGATACAAAGTTCGACAAAGGATGTTTAGCACAAGACCTAGTACATTTCCTAAGAGCAATAGGAAGATCAAGTTGATTAGAGAGACTTGACTCATATTTACATGGAGGATTACTTTCAATTTCAGGGACAGTCGAAGAGTTATCATGAAAATCATGATCCAACCTTTCAGGAGATTCTTGGTGGTGCTGTGGAATAGTGTCTTTTTTTTTTTTTTTTTTTTTTTTTCTGTGTTTGATACTTCTTTGAATATACAAGACCTTTAAACCGCTTCGCATCTATATCTGTTGTTTAAGTATTTTGATTTTGAGATGACATTACATTTTCAAAATTCAATTCATTCGTTTCAACAAACTTCGTTTCTTTCATATTATTCTCATTGAGCAACTTTTTGTGAGAACCATCATCATGAATAAACTCAAGGGTAGAACTATCTAGAAAGAAGCCATCTTCACTAGTGTTCTCCCCCTGAAGATGAGATTCATGGTAGTAGGATTGGCCTTCAAAGAAAGTAACATCCATGGACACAAACAATTTTTTTGAAACAGGATCAAAACATCTATAACATTTTTGATTTGTAGGATAGCCTACGAAAATACACTTATGCGCCTTTGGATCAAGTTTGGAACGTTTGGGATCATGATTATGAACAAAGACCAGACTCCCAAATATTTTTAAAGGAACATCCATTATTAACCGAGTGGTGGGAAACCTTTTAGTAAATATCTGGATTTGTGTTTCAAAGTTCAAAATTCTTGTAGGTAGTCTATTAATCAAATAAGTAGCAGTTAAAACAGCATCTCCCCACAAATATTTAGGAACTTTAGTTGTAAAACTGATGACTCTAACAATTTCAATGAGATGTCTATTTTTCCTTTCAGCTACCCCGTTCTGTTGGGGTGTGTTATTACAAGAACTTTGGTGAACTATCCCTTTCTCGGTAAAAAAATTTCCCAACACTTTGTTAAAAAATTCTTTTCCATTATCACTTCGAAATATTTTAATCTGAGTTTGAAATTGTGTTTGAGCCATATTATAAAAATTTCGGAACACTATTTCAACTTTAGATTTTTGTTTTAAGAGAAACACCCAAGTAATTCTAGTGTGATCATCAATAAAAGTGACAAACCAGCGTTTTCCAGAAAGATTTGGAACTCTAGAAGGACCCCAAACATCACTGTGAATCATGGTAAATGGTTCAGATTTTTTATAAGATTGGGATGGGAAAACAGCACGATGATGTTTTGCTAGTTCACAAGATTCACACCGAAAAATAGAAGGATTTTGATTCATAAATAACTTGGGTAACAAATGTTTTAAATAATGAAAATTTGGATGTCCTAAACGATAATGCCATAACATAATCTTACTGTCACTAGACAGAGATACAATTGAAACACGTTGCTGATCTTGTCTTTCAAAGGTTGATCCTTTGATGAAGACATAGAGACCACCATCCTGTTCATCTTCCCCGAGGTTAAATCCTGAATTTCACAATGAGAAGACCAAATATTAACTCGACAATGATGATCAAGAGTTAACTTACTAACAGATAAGAGATTATATGACAAATGGGGAATATGTAGAACATTTTTCAGAGTGAAAGAAGGGGATATGCTAACTGTCCCTTTTCCAATAACATTAGCAAACGAACCATCTGCAATTTTAACCTTTTGAGTCCCTGCACAAGGTGTATATGAACAAAAACATTGCGAATTTCCGGTCATATGATCGGTAGTCCCTGAATCTAATATCCAGGAGCTATTAGACTTGGTACAAGCTATGACTGCGGTGAAAAAATTACCTGACTGGGCTAGGGAACACGAAGAATTAGTTTTGGACTGAAACATTTTATGTAAGTGCTCCATTTGTTCCTTTGTAAAAGGAAGTGAGTTTGATGAAAATTCTTGCTCTGGATCAGCGCGGCTAGCTTGGAAAGCACGAGAATCTCCCCCTGACTTGGTGTCACCACTTGTTTTTTTTTTCCAATCTGCTGGTTTTCCGTGTATTTTCCAGCAATTATCTGAGTATGCCATGACTTCCTACAATGGTCACACCAAGGCCGTAGCGTTCCTCCTTGCTTATTTCCCTCTGAATCAGTACCGCGATCAACAAGGGAAGGTCATTCACTATTTACTTTGGATTCATCTATATTCTTCAACATCACTTGTCGTCATGCCTCTTCTCTTCGTACTTCAGAAAACATTTCTCTTATGGTTGGCAAGGGTTTTCTCCTTAATATGCGACCTCGGACCTCATCGAGTTCCTTATTCAAACCAGCCAAGAAAACAAATATTCGGGTTCTCTCAATCTTCTTTTTATACATAGCACTATCATTTGAATTTTCCCATTGTTCATCTTCGAACATATCCAATTTTGCCAAAATGTCATCAAATCATTATAATAGATAGTTACCTCACGATCGCCTTGTAGCATCTTCCACATCCGAGTATTCAATTCGAACAATTGAGAATGATTGTCCAAATCTGAATATGTTTCACGAACTCCTTCCCATACGTCGTGAGCTGTTGGCAAGAACATAAAGGGCTTTCCAATTGTCGGTTTCATTGAGTTAATTAGCCAGGCAGTCACCATCGAATTTTCAGAACGCCACTATCTGTATTTTGGATCTTTGGTGGCTGGTTGTTGGACTTCATCATTCAAGCACCCGAGTTTCCCCTTGTCGTCGATCACCAAACGTACAGACTGGGACCACTCAAGGTAGTTCTTTCCATTCAATTTGTGAATGGTAATTTGTAGAGAATTTTCAGAATAAGAAACAGCCGAGATTGGCTGAGATACTCCCTCTGTTGTTGTTGTGCCACTGTTAGCATCCGAACTAGAGCCAACCATGGCTGCTTTAAAATTCATGATCGAATCCTAAGCTCTGATACCATGTAAAATATTACAGAGGGAATAAGGAAGAAAAATAAATCATTTTTATTCATTGTTATTATTACATAGAAGTAAAAAAGTACTCTTAAATAGAGGAGAAAGATAAAACATAGCTAACCCTAGAATTCCATAAAATCAGGGATGATATTCTATTCCTTAATCTGAGAATCTCCTAAACCAAAAATACCAAATTTATTAATAAACACGAACCTCATGTAACGGGTATAAAAGTCTTAAGTATATTCCTATCCTAAGAGTCGTTTACTATTCAATTTCCTATCTAATCCTAATCTCCCTTTTCCAAGTTCAAAAAGAATATTAAATCTAACAACTAGGTGATCAATCAAGTTGCAAGCATAGAGAACGAAATTAAATCAAACACAAGAATTGCCCCTAACTACGAATAATCCAATAAAAATAATCAAAGTAATATAGTTTCATAAAAACCCTAGATCCTAAAGAATTAGTTCATGATAGATATAAGAAGAAAATAATAAAGGAAAACAAATCAAAGTTCATGTGGTTTTAGAGACAAAACGATGAATCTGAGATAAAGATCTTCAATATTGTGTTCATCTTGCTATGGTGATCTTTAAGACTTTTCTCTTTTCTTCTTCAATCTTGCTCCAAGTAGACCTTTGATGTACTAGGTGTATTCTATGAGAAAAGTATGTTTAGAGCTAATCAAAGATGTGTAATTTCGTGACCTAGAAGTCCTTATATAGATCTACCAAGTTGAGTCCAAGTAGGAGACTTTGGGCCCAAATATTCTCTAAAAATCCCGCTGAAAATCGCGTCAGCTTTGCGCAATAGTTTTGCAAGAGGCATAACTTTCAGCTCCGAACTCCAAATCAAGCTCCGTCAAATCTGTGGTGTAGCTAACTAATTCCTCTACATCATAGTCGAAATTCAACTTCATTGGAGCTTTCTTGAAAGAGTAATGGTCCTCGGAGTGCACAAAAACATTTCTGACAGCATTTTTCTTCTTCGTTATTGCACTACTTGACTTTATTTGATCTTTAATTTGTTGTTCTTCACTTCCAATCATGTTCATAGATCCAAAATAGCAAGCCTACAAACATGAACACAATATATAAGAAAATACCTCAATTCATGCACAAAACAAATAAACCAATGACTCGAGTGACAAAACACAAAACTAACTAAAATTGCCTAAGATTCCACCAAAACTCTAATAAAAGTAATCGAATGAGTAAAGGAAATAGACTTGATAACACTGGTTTCACAGAGTTATCAGGTTTTATCCATCTTGGTTCATTTTTATGCTTTCTAAATCTTTAGATTAATGATGAAGACTCGTCTGTAGAATAATTACTATAATAATGCCCCGACTTCAAGTTTGTTGCACAAGGATTACAAAAACTACTCCCTTCATTCCATTTTAATTGTTGTTTTAGGCTTTTGCACATGTATTAAGGAAGCTAATAATTAGCATAAATTTCAGAAAAAAGTTAGAATTATACCTAAAATACCCATCTTCTTTAATTTGTTAAAGTAGAAGAGTGAGAAAAACAAGAAGTAAATAAGGATAACATTGAAAGATAAGTAACTAATGTTATATGAGAGAATTTCACTTTTGATACCATAACTCAACCTACTTTAGGGATTTGATACCACAACTTTTTCTCCCGACACATTTGATACCATAACTCCAATCAACTCGACACATTTGATACTTCCGTCAAATTGGAAACGGAATTGTCACGTGATTGTCACGTGGCCGTTAAAACTTTGCACATTTGATACCATAACTTATGTTGACTGATAATTTTACCCCATAACATTTTAGGTTACCAAAAAAGCCCCACATCTCCAAATTTAGTGCCGATTTTAGTCCACATTGTTGCAAAATTTCCAAATTGACTCGAATAAGACCACGTGCTGACCAATTTAGAACTTTACACATTTGATACCATTACTTATGTTGACTGATAATTTTACCCCATAACATTTCAGATTACCAAAAAAGCCCCACATCTCCAAATTTAGTGACGATTTTAGTCCACATTGTTGCCGAATTTCCAAATTGACTCGAATAAGACCACGTGCTGACCAATTTAGAAAATTTTACTTATTTTATTTAAATAACTAATTTAATTTATAAACAGTATCAATAAATTAAATAATACATTAACTTAACTATCATCAAAATTAAGAAAATATATTCTTTTTAAAAATAAAATTTATATAATAGAATTGATCTATTTAATATTTATTAAAATAATAAATTATATAATTAAAAACTATTTAATATTTATTAAAATATTAAATAATAAATAATTATAATTTAATAAAAAAATCCCCACCCACCCCTCCCCCTACCACCAGATTCCCAGGCCGCCGGCGGCCTGGGTCTTCTGTCCCAGGCCACCGCCGGCCTGGGACCGAAGATCCCAAGTTGGCAGTGGCCGGGCATCGAAGAACCCAGGCCGGCAGTGGCCTGGGACAGACGAGGCCTGGGAATCGGGGGTAGGGGAAAGGGTGGGGAGGTGGTGGGTGGGGTGGGGATTTATTTTTTAAATTAAAATTATTTATTATTTAATATTTTAATAAATATTAAATAGTATTAAATTATATAATTTATTATTTTAATAAATATTAAATATATTAATTCTATTGTATAAATTTTATATTTAAAAAGAATATATTTTCTTAATTTTGGTGATATTTATGCTAATGTATTATTTAATTTATTAATATTGTTTATAAATTAAATTAGTTATTTAAATAAAATAAGTAAAATTTTCTAAATTGATCAGCACGTGGTCTTATTCGAGTCAATTTGGAAATTTGGCAACAATGTGGACTAAAATCGTCACTAAATTTGGAGATGTGGGGCTTTTTTGGTAACTTGAAATATTATGGGGTAAAATTATCAGTCAACATAAGTAATGGTATCAAATGTGTAAAGTTCTAAATTGGTCAGCACGTGGTCTTATTCGAGTCAATTTGGAAATTTTGCAACAATATGGACTAAAATCGTCACTAAATTTGGAGATGTGGGGCTTTTTTGGTAACCTGAAATGTTATGGGGTAAAATTATCAGTCAACATAAGTTATGGTATCAAATGTGCAAAGTTTTAACAGCCACGTGACAATCACGTGACAATTCCGTTTCCAATTTGACGGAAGTATCAAATGTGTCGAGTTGATTTGAGTTATGGTATCAAATGTGTCGGGAGAAAAAATTGTGGTATCAAATCCCTAAAGTAGGTTGAGTTATGGTATCGAAAGTGAAATTCTCTCAATGTTATATTGAAATCCTAAAGTGACAATTAATTTGCAACATGAAAAAATCTCTAACGCGATAATTATAAGGAATTGAGGGAGTATTAATTAACTAAATTTAGGAGCATAAAATTATGATACAAAACTACCCTTGAAAAGAAAATTAAAAAATATGTAACTTTCTATATCCATTATTAATGAGATAGGGTGAAATTATCAAAAGAGCATTTAAGTCTCTCTTGGATTCTTGAAACGACATGTATTTAGGAATTTGTGACGTATAAAAAAAGAGGTGCTGTTATAAATATAATAGTAGTGGATGCTCATTTTAATGAGCTATTGTAATGAGGCTAGGTAGTGGATAATCAATATTATAACTTATGTAACTTATGGCTTTTGGTAGTCTTGTATAGCCCTATAAATAGAGGATTTGTATTGTGTATTATACATCAATAAAATGAAATCCTTTCTCCCTACTCTACTCTCTAATCTTTACTTGTTTATATTTTAGTTTATATTATAACACGTTATCAGCACGAATCCGCTCGAATTTCTTGATTCATCTAGCGTTTTCTTGTCCATTTGATTTAAGAAAATGGATTTTCCGGTCTCTTTGGTTGGACTCAAGATCAATCATGAAGACATGTGTCTCGCAGACTGTGCTACAACTCATACCATACTTAAAGATAAGAAATGACATATTGCACTCTTTTTTTTCCTTAACTAGGTTTTTTTTATCCCAATGGGTTTTTCCTAGTAAGGTTTTTAACGAGGCAATAAAATGAACATCCAAGGGGGAGTGTTATAAATATAATAGTAGTGGATGCTCATTTTAATGAGCTATTGTAATGAGGCTAGGTAGTGGATAATCAATATTATAACTTATGTAACTTATGGCTTTTGGTAGTCTTGTATAGCCCTATAAATAGAGGATTTGTATGGTGTATTATACATCAATAAAATGAAATCCTTTCTCCCTACTCTACTCTCTAATCTTTACTTGTTTATATTTTAGTTTATATTATAACAGGTGCTATTTTTTTTTTCTTGATAATAAAACAAACTATTATTCCAAACTAACACGAAAAATTAAACCAGTCTACAAGGGGAGATCCCACGTCACAAAAAATAGAAATAGGAATATTACAAGGAGTAAAAGGGGCAGTCCATTTCAAACTAAAGGCCCAAGAAATAAGATTGTGGACAACACAATTTGCATTGCATTCCTAACGGTAAACTTGAAACGGCAACATGGCCAACAGTCAGAAAAAACTTTTATCTCCTCAATAATTCCCGCAATAGAACAATCTAGATTAGACTTCCAATTAATGACCATCACAAGGTTTGAACAGTCGGATGCAAAAATAGCATTATCAATATTCAAAAAGTTCAAAAGGGAGCAAGCTTCCTTGACTGCTAATATTTCGGCAACAGTAGAATTGAGGAAATTTTGGAGACAAGGTGAAGCAAACAAGATGGAACCAAAATGATTACGAATAATAAAACATGTTGCAGCCACACCATCTTTGAAAGCCACATCGAAGTTTATTGCAAAAAACATTTCTTTGATAGTGACTATAGACGAGAGAGGGCTGCGGCAGCGAATGTGATCTTCAAGGAAATTTAGGCTTTTGTTTGGTCCTTTTGCCATCCTTTGTAAATATCATAAAATTATCTAGCCATAAGACTTTTTAATTGTCATAAATGCCGCGTTAAATCAACCTTCATACGGTAATTTAAATATAGAAAGTATAAAGATCAGAAAGTCTAATTATTTTCTATTTTTGTCCTTTCACTGGACAGGACCCCACTCCCATTGGCTCAACGCTCTCCAGCTAATGGTCACGTTCACTTACTGTCTCTACTAATAATTTCAATCTTCACAATAAACATATATACTCTTAAACCTATATGCAATGTTTTGAAAATAGACCCGACATCGAATAGTTAGTTTTATTGGTTATTGATTAAACTAATTTAATCGTTTTAATCATTGGTTTAATCCGCGTGATATCATTACAAAGTAATATTTTAATTTAAGTTTTAATATATGTAATCAACTTTATTTTCTAAAAAATAAAAAATCTTATTATTTTTCAAGTTTACTTTCATAAATTAAATATTATCTCATTAACTATTTCTCCTACAAATATTGAGTTGAGAATGATTGATAGCAAATAACACGATATCAAAGCAATAGTAGTTCAAACTATGATAAACACCATATAATAATAATAATTTTATTACTATAAGAATTCACCCCATGGATTGAGCTAAGTCCACTTACATGGCTTGGACATAACTCAACCGCAAAAGCTAGCTTATGAAGTGAGGATTGCCTAATACCTTATGAGGTGGACTTGATTATTATTTTCAACTTATGTGAGACATTTAGTCTTAATACTCCCCCTTTACGTGTAGATGGGATGAATGTGTGGGTGAAACAAGTCCAACACATGATATATTAAAGCTCAATATTTGCAAATTATTGACATGTGGGTAAGAGTCCAACATGCGGATTTGCCGAGACCGTATGAATCCCAACATGCTGATTTCCCAGACCATGTGGGTGAAGAATAAATCCAATCATGCGTGCAAGGAAGAGCCCATCACGGAAGGAGGTGACCCACTTCAACCTGAGCTCTGATAACATATCAGAATTCACTACATGGATTGGGCTAAGTCCACTTTCATGGCTTGGGCCTAACTCAACCTCAAAAGCTAGCTTATGAAGTAAGGATTGTCTAAGACCTTATAAGGTGTACTTAACTATTATTTGTGGGACGTTTAGTCTCAATAATTATTAATCACCTATGAAAAAGATAAAATATTGATGAATTTTGTCACCTAAACCTTTATATAAAAAAAATAAAAATACTTGAAGTTGGAGAATTGATGCTCAAATATATTTCTATAATATAAAATATTTTTTTTCTTGTTGATTTTGTTTGATTCAAAGTGAAAAATGGAAGAAAAGTTTTGAAAGTTTTTTGAAGCCTAAAGGCTGCGGAAGAGAAGTAAAAATATGTTGCGTAAAGTGGACCAGCGGTTCAATCGATTCACTAGTCCACCGAATTTACGGATTTTTGGCTGATTTTTTTCAGTTCGAACTAGCCGGTCAGAAACAAGGGTATTTTAAAATGGTTAATCAGACCAAATTAACAACCAGTTATCAGTTAAATCGATCGAACCGACCGACCCGATCCAAGTTTTAAAACAGCGCCTGTATGTACAAATCAGTTCTAGTTATTCTCTTAGTGTGTTACATTAATAAATTGTTAGTAGGAATATGACAATAATAATCCACGTGATGGAAAGACCCGAAATATAAATCTAATAAGTCGGAATATGATGTTTAAACTATCACGTAGTTTATGCATCATTGCTATCACATTTATATACTACATCAATAAATACTGAATCCTACAACTGATTAGAGTGGAAAATTATTAAATAGACCAGATCTAGAATAATTGTATAGAATTATATTGATGATTTGATAAATTTATAACCAAAAATTCTATGAAATTCTCATAAATATGATATATGTAAGAATTTTTCGATCAGAGCAATCCATCAAATAGGATAAATGTGGGGAATGATTGTCCACTTAGGTATGAAAACAATAAGAGTAAATGGTAATTTACCCCCATATGATATTTATTTATAATGTTCAATTTATTTATATATGATTTAAAAAATGGCATTTTACCCTCTTTAACTTATAAAGTTTCAGACCGTCTCCCTGATATTTTTATATATGGCGATTTACCCCCTACGTTATGCATGATAATATTGTAGTTTATCCCCTTATGTTATGATAAGTGTGATAATTTAACCCCCTATGTTATAAAAATATTTTTCATTCCTAATCTTATTTTTGGCCATTGAATTATATTCTCCAGCTGAAGGAGATAAAATGATTCTTTAAAATTTTCATCGGGAGTAAAATATTCTTTTTTAAATTACAGGAGATAAAGTACACATATACATTTCAAAGGGAATATTTTAACATTAGCTCAAAATCCTAAAACTCTGAAGGTGAAAGGGTATGAAATTCTGCATAATCAAAGTTCGACAATTATAATAATTAAACATTAATTTGAATTGCACCATTTATATTAATTATTGCCATTTACACCACAATATGTACTGTATCTATAAATTGTTGTTTAAAATTATTTATTGTACTCTTATTTGCTTAGCTTTTAGCATAATTATATAAGTTTAAATGATCCATTGATCATATGTATCTTACGTGTACAAGGTACTATAGGCAAATAAAATTGAAATTATGGAATTTTGACAAGCTGGAAAGGCTTCAAGAGGATCAGACATTTGCTTTTTTATAAGTCATTCTTGTAGGTTTATTGATCCAAGGAAGAACAACTTTATTCTTGCTTTACGTAAAGTTCTAATAATGCATATTGCAATCAATTGCTAACATGGCAAAAAACAAAAAAAAAATAGAAAAAAATTCAATTGCTAACATAATTTATACTCCACAAGTCCCTTTAGACTAGGAAAAGGTAAAATAAAACACAATCTCATAATTTCATATGAACTTTAATTTGTAGAATGCAGATACAAAGTTCGTGTTAAAAGTTTTAGCCTAAATCAAGTTTGAAGATACCCATATTATTCGTCCGAACCAATTAACAATTGTTAAAAGAATAATCAATCACAACTACTAAATTTACATCATACATTAATTGAGTTGATGTGAACAAATTGTATAAAAAAAAATTCAAAATATTTCCGGAGCAGGGTTCAATCTAAAATCTTCAAAACAATTAATGGCCACTATTGATGAATAAAATGCAAAAACACCCTTTGTGATTTTTTTGATTAATTTTAATATTTACAAAAGAACTCTTGTGCTATTTTTGTTATTAAAGAACCTCATGTGTTCATAATATTAATTTACTGCATTTTATTTAAAAAATAAATCATTTGAAAGTATACTTTTTTCTTCCTTACAAATCAGTAAAAATATTCTCAGTTAGAGAGCGTAAAATATAATGAAGTCTTGGAATAGGTAAACGCCTTTGACTTGTTAACATAAAAGTTATTCTCTTGGGATCAGTCCGAAGATTTGGCACCGATTTTCACCTCGTCTGGGAATCATGCGCATTTTCTTCACTTTTTCTTTTCTCTTTTGTTTGTTCTGTTTTCCCGAAATTGATCGGATCTTCATTGTTCATTTTCTTTCTAAATCTTGTGGCCACTACAATGTATTTGTAATTTATTTTGTTTAGTAATATAATTCCGGTAAATTATCAAAAAAAAAAAAAAAAAAAAAAAACATAAAAGTTATTTTATTTTACTAATGTTAACAATTCATGAGATTTTTTTTTTTCAGTTAGAAATAACACCTGAGATTTGAACTTTATTCCTATTTAAAAGCGTTCCATCCCCAAATCTTAGCCACCTTACTCAAAAAAAAAAAAAAAAAAAAGAAAGAAAATCTTACCCACCCTCCCCAACCCCACATACACAACATACGAGAGAATTTATTGGTAGCATTGGTACATATATGATGCCATTTGGTTTGCAGAGGAAATTTACGTTGGAATTGAAAGTTTGTTAACATATATAGCTTGATAATTTATTTATGAAAGAGTTAATGATAATTTACATTATGATATCATAATATTCAATTTATTTCTATGTACTTTGAAAAATGACACTTTATTTCCCAATCATCTTATAAATGTTTCAAATCGCTCTTTTGACATTTTCATATATGGCATTTTATCCCTCATTATTATGATGATGTGACATTTTACCTTCCGATGTTATTATAAATATGACAATTTACCCATTTATGTCTCAAAAATATTATTCATGTTCACTCTTAGTTTCGACAAGTGAATTATATATACTCTCTGACTGAAGGACATAAATTGGCATGAGCTCATTTATCAAATTAACAATATAAATGTATCCGTGTTTTTTTAAAACCATATTCTTAGAAACTATAAGACAAGTAAAGCATGAATGAAGTGACAAATTAATGGTTGAATCACATAGCCAAAACTAAGGGGTTAAACTGACATAATCTTAAATAATGGGAGTATGTAATTAATTAAAAATACAGTCTAGAACAATGCTATCATGTTAAAATTAAATAAAATAAAATAAATAAAAAAAGGTGCAAATGAGTAAAGACTTAATTGACACTTCATAAATTATGCAAAATTTACTAATCTTCTTACATGACTATAATTTTTGCAAAATAAAAAGATAGAAAATAAGTGACATATATTGTGAAGAATTTACAGATTAGTACTTCACTGAATTTGAGAGAGCGAGCTTAATTGCTATACTTTCACAGGGGCATTTCTGGAAATCCGCAATATTGTCCGTACATCAATAATTGAATACCCTTCTTTTTCTAACCTCATCAAAGCTTTGAAGATCTGTGAATCCCACACTTTAATTTCACCTTCTTTCATACTTTTTTTCTCAATTACAGAAAAAGGGTAGCTAAAAAAAGTAAAAAGATTACATCTTTATTTAAAAAAAATATAAAAAAGCAAAAGTGATAATAATCAAGAAAGAAGATGGAATAATTTTCTTGACAAGTGGTGGAGAAAATGATGATGATGATGAAGGTGGAGGGTTATAATAGTAATAAGGGAAGTAAGGCACAATTGGGTTTGGTGGCGGCGGCGCTGGCCCTGTTGGGTACAGCTGAGGTGGTGGCATGTAGTAGGTGCCGCCGCCGCCGCCGCCGGTAGGAGGTGGTGGTGAGTTGTATGAGTAAGTTGTTGGTGGTGGTGGTGGGGAATTGTAGTAGCTGCCGGAGCTAGGAGGAGGAGATGGTGGTGGAGGGCAATTGGTGGTGGCGGGGGTTGGCGGCGGCGGCGGCGACGGCGGCGGTGGTGAAGGGGTGTTGCATGGGTTGTCACAAGCGGAGCACATTGTGCATTCAATTTGGTACTTTGATCCCACCCATGTTGTACTTTGATTTTCTGCAGATATTAAAATTTCATTTCTTGATGAAAATATGATTACTACTAGAAACAAGAATTTGAGTTTAAAATGATGGATTTTCTCCATTTCTTGGAAATTTAATTTATTTTAATGAAAATTTAGAGGAAATTTTGAAAAAAAGAAGAAATGGGAGGTGGAAAGATGGGAGGAGAAAGGAGTTTTATTGTGAAAGAATTGTGAGTAGAGTGTGCTATTATTATTTGGAGTTTTTTTGACTTAGAATCTACACTATGTGTCATTATGATGCATTAAGAAAAGTTAAAAGTACCGGTTGAATTGTATAAAGGTGGAGTATTAATTAGTAATTCTTGCTTAATCATTTGATCCAACTCAAAGTAATTATATGACCTATGTATTAAAGTAATTTTTATTTAAAATGAAAAAATTTAGCTTAAACCAAAGTATTAATATGTCAAATATAATAAATTTGTTTTATGATTAATCAAACCACAACTTAAAATATGAACATTGACATGACCATTATAATTTATAAGATACTTGTATTGTATTTGAGGATTTTTTTTAGGTTTTTCAAGAGTTTAATCTCTTTTGAGGCACGTCAGGTACATAATGTGGGAACGTCTCTCAACAGATATTTGAATCTGGGTCCGCTACTTTGTAATGACTAGTCTCTTCCACTATATCAATCACCTATTGGTATTGTATTCGAGAATTGATTCAGGTTTAAATAAGATTTTTACAGTTAAGATATAACTTTTTTTAATTTTTTTTTCATTATTTCACTTTTGATTTAGTGTGTGTGGTATTTACTAGACAAAAGTGTACACCGACACGTTCTACTTTCTACTTTTTAAGTGGCAACACGCTATGGAGGGTGTTCTAGTCAATTCATTGTTTTTGTAATTCCATTATTGACCTTAAAATTAATGTTTAAAACTACAACATTGTAATGTTATTATTCTATAAAATAGTTCATAGTTAAATCAAATCAAATTATGTGAATTCAACTAGAACGTCTTTTATAAAATAAAAAATTCGCTTAAATTTTTAGTACTAGCATGTATTAAATTTTTTTAAGCACAAATAATAAAATAAAAATTATGTGAGAGATGTAAAAGTTAAATTTTATTAAAATGATGTAATGGGACAAGTGAAAAATTAAAAAACTTACATAATTAAGTAGTAAAGACAATATAGAAATATAGAAAAAAACTACACTATGAAAATATATAACTTCTCTTTTAATAGTATAAAAGTATAGGTTATATATATAAAAAAATAAAAAAATAAATAAAAATTTAAAAAAAAAATTAAAAAAAAAAAAAAAAGTATAGGTTATAACAGACAAATTTGAAACACATTTGAGGTCGACAATTATAAATGCTAGACTCGAAATGCATACTATTAACAAAATTAAGCTCAATTAATATTACAAAAATTAAACATAACTTGAAATTTAACAAATAAATTAGATAAAAAAAAAAATGATACTTGGATGTGGGTTCGGGCTAGACCCGAGCCACAACTTTCAGGACAAAGTTTTAAATCGCTTGCAAATTTTTTTAAGAATTAAAATTGTCGAATTCGGATCGGGGTCCGTCAGGTTAATGATCACCGCTAAATCAGACTACACTAAAAAATATTATTGGACTCTACTTAATTAACTTGTTAATATAGTTATTAAAACGAATAATTTATATAAACTTCTTCTATCATTTATTTATTTATTTATTTGCAACCACTTGATTCAATTTTAAATCAACTAAAGGTATATCATCTATTTAAACTTAAATATTCACAAAAATATGAAACTTTTGTGGAAAATGAAAAAAAGACAAAACTAGAGCATATTTTGAGGGTAATGTTCATGAATGTATGATTCTTTTTAATTAGAAGTGTTTTTTTTCCGTTTTTTGTTCCCTATCGGTTCATGATAGTCAACCTGACCGCCTGATTTATTTAGAACAGTTCACACGTGAACCAATGAAAGGACTTTCATGTGGTGACGTTGTAAATTGAATGAGCATATAGATCAAAAATCCAATAATGGTTTACCATAGTCTGAAAATAAATTTAAATTAATTGAGATTACAAAAATTAAATTAAGTTATTTGCGTAAAAAATTGAGTAAAAACTAGTTTACTCCTGATAATTTGTTATATAACAAGCTAAATTTAAATATAATGAAATACTTGATAACTTTTGAATCTTAATTTGAATTTTAACCAAAAACAAAAACGAATGAAGTATAGTCAATATATTGAAATATATTTACATTTATCGTGTCTAACTTTACTAAATTTTGTTCGATCTCGATTCATATAACAATAATAAATCTCAAAAATATAACTTCAAGCTCAATATAAAAATTAATATGATATAGTATGCTATTCAAAGTTAAGGCGTTCACGTGAAATTAAGTTTAAAATAATATTAAGTTAATAAAACAATGTTTAAATAAATCATTGTTCAACTTTAACTTGTTATAATATCACTGCATACAAATAGTAATTTCAGTTTATGAAATCCTCAAATTTAAAAAAAAAAAATAGTGACTCAATGGTTTAATCTCTTTCAAGACGTGCCAAACACATTAACTGATAATTTTTCCCAACAAGAATTCAAACTTTTTTTTCATTAAAGAATAATCTATTTTTTTTATGCAAGTCTAACTCCATCTATGTGTCACTCTTTGATTTGAAATAAATTCTATGACTTATTTTACATGTGGTATATATTGTCATATTCTGATTTTCTGATTTCTTTTTTTTTTTTTTTTTTTTTGGTGTGTGCTGGTGAATTTCTCTTGAATTATATTGTAGTATATATATAGCAAATTGGTGAGAGATGTTATACGGTAGCTCTGTATGACCGACCAAATCAAGCTTTCCAGCCTGTTTGCCAATTATGTTTCTCTATTTCTACAAAGAATTGAAGTATACAAATAATTGCATAGGTTTTAACACAAAACGAACAAATGTCCATTCAATTATCCAATATTAGGCCATAGAGTTTGAGGGATGCCTATATAGGTTTCTACCTTTTCTCCTTTTCATATGTATCTTTTTATTTGATATTGTATAGTTTTTTTCTTTTATAATAGTAAAAGGTGTTATATTTGATATGGTATATAGAGGTGTAAATGAGTCGAGTAGTATCGAACGATACATTTTTTAAACTTTAATTTTATCGAGCTTGAAATTTTGTGTTTGAGTTTGGTTTGATTTCTTAACGAACCGAGCTCAAACGAGCTTGAGCCGAGTATCGAGTAGCTTGGGATTTTACACGTGTTTTTTCAATTTAAAGTTTATTTAGTCGAGCTCGAGCCGAACTTCAAAAGTTATCAAACGAGAAATCTTGTTCAAGCTCGTTTGATGAACCGACTTCAAATGAGATTTTATCGAATGAGCTGAACCCAGTATCAAATAGCTTTGATTTTCAAACTTACTGGTATGTAGTGATAGGACGATAAATGAGTCGAGCATACTCGAATTGAAGTGTGATGGTTCAAGTTAATTATAAATGTTTGAGTTG
Organism: Penstemon barbatus; assembly: GCA_003313485.2. NCBI lineage: Eukaryota > Viridiplantae > Streptophyta > Magnoliopsida > Lamiales > Plantaginaceae > Penstemon > Penstemon barbatus. The sequence continues at coordinate 40,403,467 of CM064884.1, read as the reverse complement.
AACTCCGTTTAATTCAAGTTAGATAAATTTGTCTATTTTTATTCGGCTGAACGAGCTTCTGAAGCTAGTTTGAACTTTTTATTTTAAATCGTGAATAAATTGTTATGTCAAATACTATATCGAATCGAAACTATTACAATGATATGAAAGTGAACCAGTACATTCGTGAGAGTTGAACACATGATCTGCTGGTCATGGAGCCTCATCCTTAACCACTTGGCTAAGGCCTCATCGGCTCAAATCAAGTCAATATAGTCTGACTCAATTAATATGCTTAAATTTAAATAAATTCTTTTTTTTTTTAATTTGAGAACCAAATTTAAATAATTTTAACTTATGCATAAATTTAATGTTTGGTTAAAGCTTAGTATTAAGGTGATGAAAAAGATATATAAATATTAAATATAATCATGAGGGCGATATATTTTAGTTTTGGTAAAAGTTAAAACAAAGCCCGGGTCACATAGATGACTCATAGATAAGAAATAGCAAATTGCTAATAATATAGTATTTTTCTTTATCACCGATCAAATCAAGCTTATTAAAGCTGTTGGCCAATTGTTTCTCTATAAATGATGTTATATACTAAAAGTAAAGGTATAAAGTGCTGCAGGTCAATATCTTTTTCAGAAATAACAATACTTTTGTACAAAAAGAGTTCACAAGATTTTAAAGTTGCATCTAGTTCTATAGTTAAAAGGCAAGGTAAAATTGCAAAATACATCCATTTTTCTTACAAGTATGAGGTATGGGGTTGTAGGACATTTTACATTTTTGACAAGCCAAATACGTCCTTTAATTTTTACAAATCCGTGATTTAAGGATACTGGAAGGAACTTGATTCGTTTATCTTGTCAACATTATTTAGCTCTAATTATTTAACTCAAAATGTTGAAGTTCATGTTGACAAGTAGGAACATACCAAATCTTAACTAATAATTAAATATTCATCTCACAAACAATATGAGATTGGAGTGTTCCGGATACTTTACTCCATCAAGCAAATATAGGTCATTTATCTTTTGAGAATAGGCAATTATAGGGTATTTGTCCACAATTTTGGTATATTATATCATAAAATAAAAAATGAAAAATGAAAAGGGATTGGGTTGGGTTGGGGGGATGAATTTAACACCACATGTCATCATTTTCCACATCATTGTCCACCTCATGATCTATTGAAGGGACAATATATCTTGGGGCTGACTGTTTGGCGTTTTTAAAAAAAAAAAAAAATTGTGTTCGAAAAATGCCAAAAAAAAAAAAAAACATTTTTACTTTCTGAAATAAATTTTTCATCTCTCAATTTTTTCAAATTACTATCTCAAAAGCCAAACGAACAATAATTTTCTTATCTCTAAACAAATCTATACAAACTCTACTCTGATTTGACATACAGTAACATATCTCTTACACATTTATCTCACGTAACAAACACGATTTGACATAAAGTCTTACACATCTTACACCTACAATCTCACTCTTAAAAAAAAACTGTACTTACTTTATTTCTCAAACCACTCTTTCAAAACCAAACAAACAATAATACGCAAATCGAGGTTATTCTACATACCACTACTACTCTCCCAAACTACTTTCTCAAATACTACCAAACAAATAGACCATTTATGTTATATACGCGTGTATTTCCTTGAAGAAATGGATGGGTGGACTCCCCTTTATTTAATGATATTATGTTTTAAAAGTGCGAAAACGTGTCATATAATTGTTTATTCTTAAAAGATAAAGGATGTGTTTTGCTCATGGCAATATAAAGTGTTAAAACCACGGACTTATCAAATTAATGGACGTATTTTGCTTACTAGAATTTAAATGTCCCAAATTTGTGAATCATTAAAAATTAAAGAACGTATCTTGCTATTTTGCCTAAAAGGCACTCTTATTCCTATATTATTTGCTGCATTATTCGGGACAATGTTGCGAGAATTTTTTCAAGAATCTCCTATTCTTGAAATGGTTGGTCTGTTTCTAATCGAACTACAAATTACACGTTAAATCATGTAAACATCCTTACCCGCAATGCCAAAAGGAACAACTTTTTGCTAGTAATATTCATAATTAACTTACTGTTTGCAACTATCGATTTCATTATTTTAATAGGAAAAACAACTTTTACTTTCATCAATTTTGTCCGTATTAACATAAGTTTCAACGTTTCAATTTCTTCCTACTTGATTTAAAGTGACTCTATAAGACTATCAAGTAATAATTTGTAAATTTGTATTGATCTTAACTGAAAAGGGATCAACTCATGCTTCAATCCTAAACACTTTTAGGACACTAAGGGTGAGTTTGGCCCAGCGACTGGAGCTCTTAAAATCACTTTTACATCTCTATTGTGATTTTTGAAGTGTTTGGCCCTGATTATAAAAATTACTTCTGTTCAATCGTGATTTTCATGATGTTTGGCCCCCAAGACCATAATCACTTTTCGGATCTCAAGAAGCAAAAAATCAACTTATTTTAGAAGCAACTAAAGTGTTACTTTTACAAAAGCTATTATACAAAAGCAATTATTCTATAATTAATTTTTATCATAATCAATTATTACCAAAATCAATTTTAGTAAAATTAATTCTCCTACAATTACTTTTTGAATCGCTAGGCCAAACTCACCCTAAAAAAGAGTGAATAGCATTTTTTGTTTTCCTTATGGGTCAAGTTTTGTATTTTTATCCCTCTTAAATTTTGTGTAGCAGATTGGTCTCTCTAATCAATGTAATGTATCACATTCGTCCCTCTTATAACACGTTCTTCCCTCTTAATTTTTTTGTAGCAAGTTCGTCCCTCTTATCAATGTAGTGTAACACATTAGTCCCTCTTAAATACAAAATACATCAACTTTTGTCCACTTTAGTATTTCGAATTTAAGTGATGTATTTTATATTTAAGAGGGACTAATGTGTTATACTACATTGATAAGAGAGACAAATTTGCTACAAAAAATTTAAAAGGGACGAATGTGTTATAAGATGGACAAATGTGATATACTACATTGACAAGAAAGATCAATCTGCTACAAAAAAATTAAAAGGGACGGAAATGCAAAAGTTAATCCATAAGAGGACCAAAAGCGCGATTTACTCCACTAAAAAAATAGTTTTAAAATATAAAAAAAATCATAAAAATGGATTCAAATCCAATCGGAGTCCAATTCTAAGTGACACTACATACCGATAATCCAAAAGAAAATCGAGATAATCACAGTTACGCATGAAGAATGAAAGCATGATTTAAAAGCTCCAACCTCCCAGAACTAGGTCGAGGGACATTGATAGTTGGTCAGTGGCGGAGCCACATACAAACTAGGGGGTGCATGGACCTCCTTGATGTTTTTATTTTAGATATATATTATATGTATAATATTATATTTTATTATAGAATATACACAACTTTAGAGTATAATTATATTTTTTTCTAGTGGACCCCTATAACAAAAACTAAAATCTTATATAAGAGGAATCTATATTTATTATAAAGCGTCATGAAATTAATAGTCATAGTAATAAAGTGAAATATTTTTTTTTTTTATATTTTAATTTGAATTATAAAATAGAAATTTAAATATCTAATTCCATAACAATATGTCTCCCATCTCATCTCTACTAAATATGGTTTTAAATATCTAATTCCATAACAATATTTTTTTTTTTATATTCTAATTTGAATTATAAAATAGAAATTTAAATATCTAATTCCATAACAATAGAAATTCTATTCAACAAACATATAGATTTAGTTTTCTCAACAAAAGGAAAAAAAACAAATATAGTACTCATATTTACTTTTAAATATGGTTTATTACTGGTGATTCTTTTTTTTTTTTTTTAAATTTAGTATTTCGATACATTTATCGAGGTCAACTAGGATCTATATTCAAATAAGATTTGTTACGTATGATTATGAGGTTGAATTAATTGTTACAGTAGAATTTTTTTGAGTAATTTATTTTATTTTTATTTATTTTAATTATTAAGTTTAATTTCGGTTTTATAATGGATTTCGATGAAAAAGTTTCTGTCTCTGCCAATGTAGTTGGTCACTAGACAAATAACTTGAATGGAGAACTGTCCAATTAATCTCAATTGATCTCTCATAAATTATGTTGATGGTTGTGGCTTGAATTATCCAGATGAAGAAAGGGACGGGAGATGAAATAACGGTACAATTATGTTTGTGTCGCCACATTATAATCTCAATGAGCAAGCTAACGTGAAAAATTCTTACCAAGATCGGGTATAGGAGCTTAATGGTACAGCTTGTGTTATAGGATTTACCAACTCATTTCTAACTACTTAAAATTAAATTATTGGATTAACTTTTTTCAAAAAAATATATTAGATTTAACTGACCCAATTAAATTAAATTAGATTTAAGTAAAATTAATAATTAAGTGTGAGCAAACTTTTTTCAGTCTCATCCTATATTATTAATTTATTATCATAAAATTAATATCAATTAAAATTTAAAATCTTTAGCTAGTTTTAGATGAATGAAATATTCAAGCCTAATTTATTTTAGAATCCCATCATTCATTATTTTCATATAATTTTAAATATCAACTAGAATCTAACATCTTCATTTTATTTTTAGTGGATCTAATTTTCATTTTTTATGTGTCATCATTTTGCAACTTATGTTTTATACATCATAATGTTAGAATTATATAATATACAAAAGAAAAAAAAAACTATAATTAATGCAAAAGTAAAATAAAAAATAATGAACGACTCCAATTTTAACTTTGAATAGCAGAAAAGTCGCACGAGAGTTGTTCAAAAAAAGAAAAGGAAAAAAAAGTTTAATTTAACTTTTTCTACACATCGATTTAAAAAAATTTCAAAAATTTCAAAAGCAAATAAGTTAGAGTATATGACGGTATATCCATCTTCACTTAATTACTAAATTGTTTTAGTATAGTTTTATCGTATACACGAAAAATTTGTTGTGTTATATATATATATATATATATATATATATATATATATAGTTTATACATATTTCACTATAATCTTTTTGGGTGATTCATGAATTAATAAAAATAGTTGTCGTTGTGTTTTATATATTTATAGTTTATACATATTGCACTATAACTTCTTGCGTGATTCATGAATTAATAGTGAGTCTGTCCACAGTGTAAAAGATTATTCTTAAAAGTAATATTAATTTTTTTATTCATCTAAAATAAACTGAAGATTTTAAATTTTAATTAATATTAATTTCATGATAATTAAAAAAATGGTCCACACGTAATTATTTATTTCAATTTAACTCCAGTCTAATCAAAATGGATTAGTTAAATTTAATAATTGAATTCTAAGTGATTATAAATGAGTTGATATATCTTATACTACAAGGTCTATTACTAAGCTCCAAGACCTGGTCTAAGTACTTGGACATAACCCTAAAAAATCATGGGGCATATTTTTACCAAGTTCAAGAAAGAGTTTTGGTCCTTCTTATGGATTAACTTTTGCACTTTTGTTCCTCTTAAATTTTTTATAGCAGATTGGTCCCTCTTATCAATGTAGTATATCACATTGGTCCCTTTTATAACACATGCGTCCCTCTTAAATTTTTTGTAGCAAATTCGTCCCTCTTATTAATGAAGTGTAACACATTAGTCCCCCTTAAATACAAAATATACATCACTTAAATTCATAATATTTTCTAAGGTGGACGAAAGATGATGTATTTTGTATTTAAGAGGGACTAATGTGTTACACTATATTGATAAGAGAGACGAATTTGCTACAAAAAATTTAAGAGGAAAGAATGTAATATAAAAGGGACGAATATGATATACTATATTGATAAGAGAGACAATCTGCTATAAAATATTTAAGAGGGACGAAAATATAAAATTTAACCCATAAAGAGGACAAAAAATGCTATTCACTCCTCAAGAAATAGTTATCTTGTACTTAAACATTGGATGGATATCGTTGGAATTACTTTAGGCCTATTCCTGATTAATCTTTTACTTTGTAGGAAAACGAATATAAACCGAATTCGGAATATTTGGTGATTCTGAATAACTTAGATCAAGCTTATTAGTAAAGGTATCAACATCTTTCGGGTTACTCATGCTTTCCGGGAATGTAATAGGGCTGCCCACTCTCTTGCCAAATTAGCATCTCAAGATTTGTTTCCCTGTCATTCTCTCCCCATTTCTGTTTTGGATATTGTAAACTCGGATATTGTTTGATTAATATAACTCGTTTGATTCTCAAAAAAAAAAAAAAATGAATAACTTAGATCGAAGCTACATAGGGCCTGTTTGTTTGGCGTTTCCTAAAAAAAATTCGTGTTTGGAAAACGTCAAACAAACATGTTTTCTATTTTCTCAAATAAATTTTTCATTTATTAAATTTCTCAAATTTCTATATTATTTTATTCATATTTTTTTATATAGCACATCAGTGCAGTCTATTAATTTGTTCATTTATTATTTCAACCCGACTTTCAAATATGGTTTAAAAGGTGTTTATATAATTTCGAACGACTTAAAGTGATCGATTCTAACTCTTCAAAATGCAAAGATATAATGCATCTAAACAACGTCTCCGTTATCGGAATAATAAGGAGAAGAAGAGAGAAGAAAATGAGAAGAAGGAAACTTACAATTGAAAGAAGGATACAACTGATGATTTGACACAAAGTCTTACACATCTTACACCTACAACCTCACTCTTCCAAAAAAAACCTACACCTACTTTATTTCTAAAACCACTCTCTCAAAATCCAAACAAATAACATTACGCAAATCGAGATTATTTCACAAACATCCACTATTTTCCTAAACAGCAAACAAACAAGCCCATAGTCATTTATATCCACGCGTCACTTTGTGAAATTTTGGTATGTTTTATAAGTTGTTGAAATAGTTGAATCTTTTAAGGGAATATGATCAAACACTAATGAATCATATAATTTCATTTCGTTGATGAAAAAAGGTAATGATGTGCCCAATAACAAACTATTGGTGGGCCTGGGGCCCAAAAGACCATTCAAGAAGACAAGGTCCCTGTTTGGTTGGTGAGTGGGCACTAACCATGCACTTTTTTTTTTTGATAAGCAACTAACCATGCCCTTTTTTTTTTTTTTTTTTTTTTTTTTTTTTTTTTTTTTTTTTTTTTTTTTTTTTTCTTTTTTGGTTTTCCAAGGGTTTAATCCCTTTGAAGACGGGTCGGATACATTAAGTGTATACCTCTCTCAACAGGGATTCGAACATGAGTCCGTTACTTTGTTGGACTAGTCCCTTCCACTAGACCAATCACATATTAATAACTATGCACTTTATTAACTATATCTAGCTAGGTTAAATTTTGTGGTTAAATAAGCTGATTTATTAAATATATGCGTTACTTGCTACCAATAGAAATATACTATTAATGTAGGTAGAGGTAATGACAATTTATCCCTATAATATTCATAATGTTCAATCTACTTTTTTATGATTTGAAAAAGAGCACTTCACCCCCTTTAATCTTAAGAAGTTTGTCACCGTCTTTCTCACTTTACCCCCTGTGTTATGATAATATGATAATTTACCTTCTTGTGTTACGTAAATATCGCAACTTATCCCATATATTATGATATGTGGCAATTTATTCCCTATGTTATAAAAATACTTTTCATGTCCACTTTCAATTTTGGCAAGTGAGTTACATTCTCCGGCTGAATGAGATAAATTGCTTCTTTAACTTTTTTACATAGGGGGAAAATGCTCTTTTTCAAATTACAATGGAATAAATTGAATATTAAGCATTTTGCATGAGTTAAATTGGCATTAGCTTAATTAATGTACCTCTACTTTTAAAATTTTGGACAAAGTAATCAAATTACACACCTCAGCTATATTATGAGTTTCATACTTTCATTATGATAACAAAACTCATCATAGCGTGTTATTCATGTGCATAATTAAAAAAAATAAAAATAAAGAGAAATTGATAATACAATTAAAAACGGAGAAGCTGAGGAGACTGAAATCTGAATATTCAGTAATGACCATAAATATTTTCATGACGAGGGATTTTTAGGGTATTATAGTACATAAGATTTAAGTGTATCATGGTATATATCAATATGAGGGTAGAACTATTTCTTCTTCTTTGTAATAGATTGCAATTGTCAAAACGTTAAATACATTACAAAAAAAAAAAAAAAAAATGAATCCAACTTGAAGTTGGGTTTAAGCTCACTAGGCTAAAATAAATATCCAAAAAAAAAAAAAATGCTCACTAGTCTGAATTTAAATTATAGTGGACTTTTTACTTGATCAGATCATCGGCCCAATCTTGTGTATGGCCCAGCTTAATTTTGATTTGTGAAAGCAAGTTTATATAGTCCAAACCCATTGCTCGACGACTAAATCGGGTCAAGTATAAACGGGCTAATTAATTATGTTCAAAACATTATTCTAGAAGGTTAATCAGTCCTTTCTTTCTTTCTTAAATTTTAAGACGTGTTTGTTATGTGGTTATATTGATTGTTAACTGTTAAGTACACAAATTACTTTTCTCTAAGTTATCTTGGAAATAATCTGAATTTAATTATCACACTGTGGATTGGAAAAAGGAGCAACAAAGAATATAACTCTAAAAAATTAAATATGTTACGAAATAAGCTAAAAGATGAACAAGTAAAGATGAAATTAAAAAGAACAAAGTAGGGAGAGAAGATTTTATTCATATTCATTGAGAAATACATTACAAAGTATCACTATTTATAGGACTAATTGGGATACCCAAAAGTCATAAGTTACAATCTAAATAACTCTTCAATGTGGATTAATCTAGGCTTTAGTAACTTCAAAGTGACCTTTCAATGACATCCATAATATTAATATTTATAACACTCCCCCTTGGATGTTCATTGTTTATTGTTTATTGTCTCATTAAAAACCTTACTAGGAAAAACCCATTGGGATAAAAACCTAGTGAAGGAAAAAAGAGTGCAATATATCTTTTACTCCCCCTGATGACAAAATCATTTAACATCTTTAAGTCGACACATCCCAATTCCACTTATCAACTTCTCAAATATGACAGTCGGCAATGCCTTAGTTAATAAATCAGCCAAATTTTCACTTGAACGAATTTGTTGAATATCTATGTCACCATTCTTCTGAAGTTCATGAGTGAAGAAAAATTTTGGTAAAATATGTTTCGTTCTATCACCTTTGATGTACCCTTCTTTGAGTTGAGCTATGCAAGCTGCATTATCTTCATACAAAATTATAGGGGTATTTTTGTCGAATGATATACCACACATCTGTTGGATATGATGGGTTATTGATTTTAACCAAACACACTCTCGACTTGCCTCATGCATTGCGATTATTTCTGCATGATTTGATGAAGTGGCACCTAAAGTTTGTTTAGTAGAACGCCATGATATAGCAGTTTCATTGCTTGTAAATACATAGCCTGTTTGAGAGCGGGCTTTATGTGGATCAGATAAGTAACCTGCATCCGCATATCCAACTAAGTATGATTTTGCATTATTTTGATAAAGTAACCCCATATCAATTGTTCCTCGAAGATATCAAAATATATGTTTAATTCCATTCCAATGTCGTCGTGTCGGAGAAGAACTAAATCTTGCTAATAAATTTACAGTAAAAGATATATCAGGACGTGTACTATTAGCAAGATACATCAATGCTCCAATAGCACTGAGATATGATACTTCAGGACCAAGGAGTTCTTCATTATTCTCACGAGGACGAAAATGGTCTTTTTTTACATCCAGAGATCTTACAACCATTGGGGTACTTAAGGGATGTGCCTTATCCATATAGAATCGTTTCAAGATCTTTTGTATATAAGTTGATTGATGAAGAAAAATTTTGTTTGATAGATGCTCGATCTGCAAGCCGAGACAAAATTTTGTTTTTCCAAGATCTTTCATTTCGAATTCTTTCTTTAAATAATCAACTGCGTTTTGAAGCTCTTCAGGAGTTCCAATGATATTTAAATCATCAACATATACAACAATTATAACAAACTCTGATCCTGATTTCCTTATAAAAACACATGGGCAAATTGGATCACTTTTATAACCTTCTTTTGACAAGTATCCACTCAATTGATTGTACCACATGCACCCAGATTGTTTTAATCCATATAATGATTTACGCAAGCGTATTGAATAATTTTCCCGGGATTTCCCAAGTGCATCTGGAATTTTAAGTCCTTCAGGGACTTTCATATAAATTTTAGTATCGAGCGAGCCATATAAATAGGCTGTAACAACATCCATTAGACGCAAATCTAACTTTTCACGTACTGCCAAACTAATAAGGTATCTAAAAGTAATTGCATCCACCACAGGAGAATATGTCTCCTCATAATCAATACCGGGTCTCTGCGAAAACCCTTGTGCCACTAGTCGTGCTTTATATCTAACGACTTCATTTTTCTCGTTTCTTTTTCGCACGAATACCCATTTATACACAACGGGTTTTACACCTTTTGGTGTTTGGACTATTGGTCCGAAAACTTCACGTTTTGAAAGTGAATTTAATTCTGCTTGAATTGCGTCTTTCCATTTTGGCCAGTCATTTGTATTTCTACATTCTTCGACATATTTAGGTTCTAGATCCTCATTCTCATTTATAATTTCAACAGCAATGTTGTATGAAAAAATGTTGTCGACAACTATTTTATTTCGGTTCCATATTTTTCTCGTAGTGACATAACTTATTGAGATCTCTTCATTTTCATTATTTTCAGGTACCTGCACCGCTTCTTGGGTGTTATTATTAGTTATGTCATGCGACTCTTCATGAGCGCTCGCCTCCACAATATGACCATCTTCATTTTTTGCTCCTTTTCTTTTACGAGGATTTTTATCCTTGGAACCGATTGGTCTGCCACGTTTTAACCGTGGTATATAAGATTTAGTAATTCTTTTTATATCGGTAAATGCATCTGGAAGTTGATTTGCAATATTTTGCAAATGAATTATCTTTTGAATTTCTTGTGTACACTGGTTTGTTCGAGGATCTAGATAAGATAATAATGATGTATTCCATGTTATTTCTTTTACCAGCTCTTTATTCTCTCCCCCTAATGTTGGGAACATTGTTTCATCAAAATGACAATCGGCAAACCGCGCCGTAAATAAATTTCCCGTCATTTGTTCAAGATACTTAATTATAGAAGGGGACTCATAACCAACATAGATTCCCAACCTCCTTTGACGACCCATCTTTGTGCGTAGTGGTGGAGCAATTGGCACATATACCGCACATCCGAAAATCCTAAGATGGGAAATGTTTGGCTCCTGGCCAAAAGTCAATTGTAATGGGGAGAATTTATGATAACTTGTTGGCCTGATGCGCACAAGTGCTGCTGCATGTAAAACAGCATATCCCCATGCTGAAACCGGAAGTTTTGTTCTCATAAGTAATGGTCTAGCAATTAATTGGAGGCGTTTAATGAATGATTCTGCTAGTCCATTTTTGTGTATGAACATGGGCAACAGGACTTTCAATTGTTATTCCAATAGACATACAATAATCATTGAAAGCCTGAGATGTGAATTCACCAGCATTATCAAGGCGAATTGTTTTAATTGCATATCTGGAAATTGTGCTCTTAATTTAATTATTTGCGCAAGTAATCTCGCAAACGCCAGGTTGCGAGTTGATAATAAACACACATGTGACCATCTTGTAGATGCATCTATCAAAACCATAAAATATTTGAATGGTCCACATGATGGATGAATGGGCCCACATATATCACCTTGAATCCGTTCCAGAAATGCTGGAGATTCTAACCCAATTTTCATTGGAGACGGTTTCTTTATTAATTTACCTTGAGAACAGGCAGCACATGAGAATTCTTTGAATTGAAGAATCTTCTGGTTCTTCAATGAATGACCATATGAATTCTCTATAATTTTACGCATCATCGTTGATCCGGGATGGCCTAACCGGTCATGCCAAATATTAAAAGTATTTGGATCAGTAAACTTCTGGTTTACTAAAGCATGTGTTTCAATTGTACTAATAGTTGTATAATACAAACCCGAAGATAAGGCAGGTAACTTTTCCAAAACTCTTTTCTTTCCTGATATAACAACTATGATATGTAAGTATTCATTATTATTCTCATTTGTAGTCTCAATATGATATCCATTTCGGCGAATATCCTTGAAACTTAGTAAATTTCTTTTAGATTTACTAGAGAATAAAGCATCATTTATAACAAATTTTGTTCCTCCAGGTAATAATATAATGGCTCTTCCGGAGCCTTCAATTAGTTTTGCACTACCAGATATGGTATTAACATTTGCATTAGTAGCTATTAATTCAGAAAAGTATATTTTATCTTTAAGTATGGTATGCGTTGTAGCACAGTCGGCGAGACATACATCATTGAGATCGATCTTGGGTCCCACTATATAATTTCACAAATCCATATTGCTTCATTAAACAAAATAATTTATCATAAGTGATATTTATTAATAGGTGAAACTGAAATACAATTAAAAGATGATCAAAAGTACGAAGTGAAATATTGAAAGTAAATAACATCGAAACATGACTTTCAACTAGTTATTAGTTCTGTTTATTATTTCCATCATCAACTCTCCCACCGAGAGTCTCGAAAAAGTCCTCTACATCCATATGAGTAAAATCATTAATGTTATTATCTTTGTAGGCAAGATTTGCTTCAATATTGTGGTCATCATCTTCATAACCAAAATTGGTATTTGTATCATTATTTTGGAAAGTCAAGTTCGTTTCCATATTCTTTTGATAGAATAGTGTCCTGCAAGCCAACTATTTGGATGCATTTAATTGAAAGGACCATTCAATTGGATTAATAAATGCATTTATATATATGGTCAACTTTATCTTATGTAATAATTATCTACGCATAAGGATAGAAGTCCTTAGATCACAGGGCTATGGGACAACCCGTGGACTGATCTCCAAGGTCGTGATCTAGAATATATTCAAGAGTCGTAGAATCCAATAGAGATAGGACATCATTGGATTCGGTTAGACTCTCACTATTGTGTATACTCCGATGAACTGGAGAACGCTGGGGTCCACGAGCGTGACTGGGATAGTCGATACACATAAGTGGGTGGCTTGTTGGGATGGCAAGCGCACTGAATACCCCAATTAGGAAATAACTCACCATGGAAGCGGTAGTCGCATATCGGGGTTGAAGTTATTCCAATTTACAATAGTATACGAGGAACGATCCCTAACTACTTGAGATGATAGGGTTTATCTGGTACGAGAACGTCTATGCTTTGATATGAGTCCCGACTGACTGGAGATCGCCAGAAAGTCTCTGTGGACTCATATTGGGTATAGAGGAACTCGTATGCAGATTCATATCATCAACAAAGGATCCATTGACCCGACTTGATAGGTTGGGAAATTCTCCTATGGATTTCTGTGAGAAATTAATTCTGGTAAAATCCTCGGCCGAGGTATCTGACGGCTTTATGTAAGTAGCTCATAAAGATTAAGTCAAAGAGAATTATTTCGAGACCAGAATGCATAAGGTCAAGACAAAAGAAAAGGGAAACCGATGAAAGACCATACCCTTAAGTCTCGACTGGGAGATTGATCGATGAAGAGATTATGTCGTATATGGAAATTGTAAATGAGTTAAAAGGTTCACTGAATTAATTCACCAGTGATTGGGCTCCATGGGCTTGTGGCTGGACATCGACCGTGGAGTGTGGGAGAATTCCCAAATTGGCAGGGGTGCTAATTTTGGAATGATCAATCGACAGAGTGTTCGATTGATTTAGAGTAAATCTTACTCGAATAATTAAATAATATTTAATTATAACCCACGGCCAATTATGTGGTGAACCTACGGGGGCATACACAATACACATGAAGCGAAAGCGAGGAAATAAGAACGACCGAGTCGACTGGGTCGACTGGGTGAATAATCGACTGGGTCGATTATTATGGGTGGGTCGACTGGGTCGACCCAATTGGAACAAATTGGGATCCAATTGGATTTGGATCAGGATCATAAATTAAATTGGAATTTAATTTGTGGATTAATTAATTAAGTTGGATTTAATTAATTAGAAGGAATTTTAATTAAATGAGCTTAGAGTCTGATTTAATTAAATGGGAGATTAAGTTAATTAATTGGGCTATTTAATTGGGAGATTAAATAAAGCCTGGTCAAATTAATTAACTGGGCCATGAATTAATTAGAAGACTTGGTCTTCCAATTAAAGAGGGCCATGGCCCATGTAGGAGAGAAGAGCCCTAGTCCTAATAGGACTAGGTTAGGGAGATAACTATAAGTAGCTATCTTGTAGTTATTTTTCACACAACTCAATAAGCAAAAATTGAGCAAGAGCAAAAATTCTCTCTCCCCTCTCCCTGTGTAGTCGACCGAACCATGTCTTCCTTTTGGAAGAATTTTTCGTTTTCGACTTTGTTCCTAAATCGTTCCTAAATCCTAGATCATAATATATCTTGTGTTCTAGCTGATCAAGATTTATTATTTTCGTGTAATTGTGGTGTATCAACCCGTAGAGGCGCAACACGTGGGGCGCTACTGCAGAGCTTGGGTCGATTTTGCTGAGGAGAATTTCAGAGTCCGTTTTGCTGACTGCCAACTTGGATTTGCAAGGAGATAGGTATAACGTGCAAACTTATACTATCGTTTTATTTATTCATATATATACAACTAGAGAATATCCTGGCAAGATTCCGTAAGAGGTCCTAAAATTTTATATTCCGCTGTGCCTAGGGCTGTTTATCTTACCGAATCCCAACAGTGGTATCAGAGCCAACTCTAGGCTTTGTATATATATGAATTTGCAAATTCTGTGATTTAAATCATATGTTTGATTTATGTGGCTAGTTCTTTAACTTTGCATGTTTTAGAACATAGATCTGTTAACTTAGAGTTAATATAAAATTTTGATTCGAAAATTTTATCGTGTTAATTTTTATTTTGGATTGAATTAATTAAAACTGTTGATTTTAATTAATCAAGTAATCAAACACAAATTAAAACATAACAAAAGGAAAACAAAGTAATTAAAGTCGACCTGGTATGCGGCACAAATTCTTGATTTTCTTTTGTAAACACAGTTCACGTGACATGTGTGTAAAAGCATGCATGTTGTTTTAATTTGGCATGGGCTACGTAAATTTTGAAGCAATATCATGTATTGCAATTTGATTTGGTAAATTGCAAAATGTTGATTTTTAGTCAACTTGAAACCGTACGTACCACGGACATGATTTGGTGATTCAAAAATTTTCGTGGCAGAATTTTGGATAATCTTGAACAAAATCTTGGAGATTTTGTTGTTATGGAATCTTGGTGAATCTTGGATTGATCTTAGAGATCTAATTAAACAAGGAAACTTATAGTTTCATTTAATATAAGACATTTAATTAAAATTAATGTCTTGTAATTAATTACCAAGATTAAAGATCTTAGAGATCTTATTAAACAAGGAAACTTAGAGTTTCAATTGTAAGAAGAGATTTAATTAAAATTAATCTCTTCTAGTAAGTTACCAAGATTAAAGATCTTAGAGATCTTATTAAATTAGGAAACTTGGAGTTTTGGACAAGGTAGAAATCTTGGTGGATTTGGACACTACCTTAGTTAACTAATCTATTCAAAATAGGATTATCTTGAGAATCTTGGAGATTTGTAAAATTGGGAAACTTAGAGTTTTGGATAAGATAGTAATCTTGGAAGATTTGTAACTATCTTAATTAACCAACTTTATCAAGATAAGAGTTGTAGATTACTTAGAACTCAAGTAAGAGTTAATTAATCTTAGAGATTAATTGTTAATTCAAAATTAAATTAACTTGGATAATTTTTGTGAATTAAAATTAAAGGAGCCGGTAAATTTACATTTATGCCCTTATGTGAATTTATGCATGTTCTTGAGTGAATATGTGGATTGGTCGATTTTGCCCTTAAGCCCTGTGTAGTTTTGGTTTATTTATTTTATGGGTTGTAATTAAATGGGCCTGATTGGTGCCCTTGCTTGCGCAAACGAATGTAATAGAATAGGGCCATTTAAATTTGTAAGCTAGGCTTAGATTAGGCTTGGAGCCAAGAAGACCTCATGAAGACTTGGAGATCCACATGGAGGCCCATTACCTTGGAGGACATGGAGGCCCAATTCATTACATGGAGGCCCAATCAAGCTGGATATTACAAGAAGGCCCATGATGTATGGGTTTGAAAATTGTAATAGTTAGGACATTTAATTTTCACCCTACACTGACCAATTGGTCCATCATGTGGCTCGTGATGGATCACATAGGATGGGCAATCGACCAATCATATGTGCAATGCTAGATGATATATGTTTACTATTATTCTTTGATGTATGTCTTGCATGCTTAGAATAGATCACGTAAACAAGATAAAGCATAATCTGATGAGACCTCGCACGAAGAAAACTTAAAACCTCCAATTGAACTTAAAAAACTCAATTAGAATATTAAATCGATTAACGGGCGCATATGAATGGTGTCTATGGTCCGAGCCTATCCATTTACTAGGTCTTAGGCATATTGTACAAATATATCTCGATGTCTCACGAGTCGTGGGTCGAGCTATAGGAAGATGATATGTCTATTGCCTCGATGCACAGTTTAGTGCCAAGGGAGGGGATAGCAAGGTTCTAGGCGCTGTCTCACGAGTCGTGGGGCGTCTAGGATTGAACTATTTCTCTCCACGAGTATTGGACATGATTTAACGCTAGTAAGTATGGATGTCTCACGAGTCGTGGGTCCATAACGAAAAACGAGGCTAAATGAACTCAAGGGTTAGCTGGGATGGTTAACCGGCGACGTGATCGCCCACCAAGTGGATCGATTGGTATGGCCAACGAGTCGTGGGTACTGAGCGATTGCATTTGGGCCTTGAGCCCATTAGGAAATTTTTATTTCCCGAACCTTATGTGGGGGCATAAGTATTTGATAAAAATAGTGGGAGTAATTTACAAATGAAAACCATGTTTGTAAATTATGCATTGATATTAATCTGCCGCGTATTTATCGTCATGTTTATGATAGTTTATCATAAGTTATGTATCCATGAATACTTACCATCATACTTGAATCAAATAAATTGACTGAACCCAAATGAATTTTGAATGACTTCGAAACTTGAGAAATTATTCTCGAGTCCAAGCAAGGACTAATCTCCTTACAAAGATTTCATTGTTTTTCCTTTCGAAGTTACACTTCGACTGGAATGGTGATAGGTTTCACCAAGCTGCCTTTTTCGAAGTTACTCTTCAAATAAGAAAGATGATAAGTTTCACCAGAGGGTTGAGGATGATTCTCAAGCCCAGTCTCCCATGAATGGGAAGTAGCATCTTGTGAAAAGGCCTCAAAAGGCTCGAGAGATGGAAGAAGAGGAATGTATCCTCTCTAAAGGGAAATAACCTTGGAGGTTTTTCTGTAAGGATGATAAGTTGAAAAGTCAATCAAAATGATTCTTCCATGGATTAAGATCAAGGGAAGAGGGAATTGAACCTATTCATCCCATAAGGGATGATTAAATTTTATTGAACTTAACCTTATGGTTAAAGTAATGCATAAGGGTGTTGGATGCCCGATGAAGCACTCATTGATGCATTCAATGCATCTAAAGCCATGAATTATTTAGATCATTGGAATTTGCTTATACCATCCCTTGTCTTAAGGGATGTGATAGTTCCATAATGGTTGGAACTGATTGCGCTATAAGATTTATACGCAAAAGGTGTACATAAGCAAATGAGTATGGATACTCATATATCGACTAAATAAAATATGCATAGTCAATAAAATATAAATAATCAAGATTTCACACACTTGAGTCGTTGTAAAAACCGAAAGGCGATACACGAATACTAAAACAGATTTCCGAATTAAAAGATTCAAAGATTGAGCTCGACTGGGTCGAGCTTGACTGGGATGCTGTACATAGTAACCGACTTTCGAATCTTGCTTAATGGAAATTAGATTTAGTAGTTGGTTGCTAGGCAACCAAGAGGCATAAACAATTGCAATGGATTTAATCCATTTATAAGTGTGTAGAAACACTAAAGCATTAGTGGGAGATAGGGCATCTCTAGTACCCTCATGGGTAAAAGTACGTTGTGATGTACAATTCCAAATTACTTTTGGAATAAAAGAAGAGAGCCTAATCAATGAAAGCATGTAAGAGATTTGGATCAATTCAAAATCGAACATGCACGCAATTAATTATTTAATAGAGAATTAGATTCTCGAAATGTAAGACTCGCTCAAAACATTGTCAGTTGTTGAGCATTTTGGACATGTAAATGTCCATTAAGAAATCTTATATGAAATTCCTTATTCAAACAAATGAAACTTGATCGAGAAAATCGAAGATACTGAGCTAAGTATCTCTGAAGCCAGATCCAAAACATATCACGTGATATGAGTTTTGGTATTGTACCTTCATATGCATTCATGCGCATATGGGGTCTCCCGCTTATGTGAATAAGCTGGTGGGAGATAAGCTGGACGTAAAGTCCATCTTATGCAATTCTTGGGGTATCCAGAAAACTCTATAGGATACAAGTTCTACGATCCTACAAGATAAACTACGTTTGTCTCAAGGAAAGCACACTTCTTGGAGAAGGATTTCTTGCTAGGCAAGAAGGAACACAACGTAGAACTAGATGAGGTCACTGAAGCTGAAAAGACCAAAGAGGTCGATCAAGCTGACCCATCACCACAGGCAGTGGGAGAACAAGAGCATGAAAGTGCACCAGAAAGTACACCGGTACTTCGTAAGTCAGAAAGACAACGTAGAGAACCCGAGAGGTACTACGGTCTGCTGCGTGAGACTAGACAGTCTCTAACCGACCCAAGGACTTACGAAGAGGCTATGCTAGGCATAGACTCGGGAAAGTGGCGTGAAGCCATGGAATTCGAATTGGACTCCATGCACTCGAACAAGGTCTGGGCCTTGGTAGATCCACCAGTGGGAGTAGCTCCCGTGGGTTGCAAGTGGATCTATAAGCGAAAGCTTGGAGTGAATGGAGATGTAACAACCTACAAGGCGCGACTAGTGGCAAAAGGATACACTCAAAGGCCAAGCATCGACTTTGAGGAGACCTTCTCGCCCGTCGCAATGTCTAAATCCATTCGAATCTTGCTGGCCATAGCTGCGTGGTATAACTACGAGATATGGTAGATGGATGTGAAGACTGCCTTTCTCAATGGGGACATTGACAAGGAGATCTACATGAAGCAACCAAAAGGATATGCATCCAAAGGAGGTGAACACAAGGTGTGCAAACTCCAGAGGTCCATTTATGGACTGAAGCAAGTTTCCCGAAGTTGGAACATCCGTTTCGATGAAACAATCCAAACTTATGGATTCATCAAAAACGTGTTCGAACCATGCGTGTACAAGAAGGTCAGTGGGAGTACAGTTGAATTTTTTGTGCTTTACGTTGATGACATTCTTCTCATTGGAAATAATGTGAAAGTGTTGTCCGAAACTAAAGCATGGTTATCTACACAATTCTCAATGAAGGATTTGGGAGAAGCATCCTTTGTACCAGGTATAAGGATCTACCGATATAGATCAAAAGGACTACTGGGCCTCTCCCAATCGCAGTACATAGATAAAATCTTGAAGAGATTTGATATGGAAGAATCCAAGAGAGGATTGCTTCCAATGAGACATGGAATTGCACTCTCTAAGTCTATGGCCCCAAAGACGCCTGAAGAGAGAAGCAATATGTCTCGAGTACCATATGCATCCGCAATAGGAAGCATAATGTATGGTATGTTATGTACGAGACCAGACGTAGCATACGCTTTAAGCGTTACAAGTCGCTACCAGTCTGATCCAGGTGAGCAGCACTGGATAGCCGTAAAGACAATTCTGAAGTACCTGAGAAGGACTAAGGAATTGTTCTAGGTATACGGTGGAAGAGAATTGAAATTGGAAGGCTATACTGATTCTAGCTTCCAATGTAATGTAGACGACTTCAAGTCGACATCTGGATACGTGTTCTGCCTCAATAGTGGTGCGGTAAGCTGGAAGAGCTCCAAGCAAAACACTACCGCAGATTCAACCACCGAGACAAAATACATTGCCGCGAGTGAAGCAGCAAAGGAAGGTGTTTGGATGAAAAACTTCATCCAGGAATTGGATGTGATACCTAGCATTGTCGAGCCATTACTATCTTCTGTGATAATAATGGAGCTATCTCGCAAGCGAAGGAGTCGAGATCTCATCAGAATCCAAGCACGAACTAAGACGATACCATTTGATATTTATATCATTGGTAGAGGAGACATAAAGATGGAACGTGTCACCTCAAGGGATAATACGACGGACCCGCTATCTAAGCCATTGCCTCAAAGGCATCCGAAAACATCTGTCTAAGATGGGAATCAGAAGTATGAGAAGTTGGCTTTAGTACAAGTGGGAGATTGATAGAATAGTGTCCTGCAAGCCAACTATTTGGCTGCATTTAATTGAAAGGACCATTCGATTGGATTAATAAATGCATTTAAATATATGGTCAACTTTATCTTATGTAATAATTATCTACGCATAAGGATAGAAGTCCTTAGATCACAGGGCTATGGGACAACCCGTGGACTGATCTCCAAGGCCGTGATCTAGAATATATTCAAGAGTCGTAGAATCCAATAGAGATAGGACATCATTGGATTCGGTTAGACTCTCACTATTGTGTATACTCCGATGAACTGGAGAACGCTGGGGTCCACGAGCGTGACTGGGATAGTCGATACACATAAGTGGGTGGCTTGCTGGGATGGCAAGCGCACTGAATACCCCAATTAGGAAATAACTCACCATGGAAGCGGTAGTCGCATATCGGGGTTGAAGTTATTCCAATTTACAATAGTATACGAGGAACGATCCCTAACTACTTGAGATGATAGGGTTTATCTGGTACGAGAACGTCTATGCTTTGATATGAGTCCCGACTGACTGGAGATCGCCAGAAAGTCTCTGTGGACTCATATTGGGTATAGAGGAACTCGTATGCAGATTCATATCATCAACAAAGGATCCATTGACCCGACTTGATAGGTTGGGAAATTCTCCTATGGATTTCTGTGAGAAATTAATTCTGGTAAAATCCTCGGCCGAGGTATCTGACGGCTTTATGTAAGTAGCTCATAAAGATTAAGTCAAAGAGAATTATTTCGAGACCAGAATGCATAAGGTCAAGACAAAAGAAAAGGGAAACCGATGAAAGACCATACCCTTAAGTCTCGACTGGGAGATTGATCGATGAAGAGATTATGTCGTATATGGAAATTGTAAATGAGTTAAAAGGTTCACTGAATTAATTCACCAGTGATTGGGCTCCATGGGCTTGTGGCTGGACATCGACCGTGGAGTGTGGGAGAATTCCCAAATTGGCAGGGGTGCTAATTTTGGAATGATCAATCGACAGAGTGTTCGATTGATTTAGAGTAAATCTTACTCGAATAATTAAATAATATTTAATTATAACCCACGGCCAATTATGTGGTGAACCTACGGGGGCATATACAATACACATGAAGCGAAAGCGAGGAAATAAGAACGACCGAGTCGACTGGGTCGACTGGGTGAATAATCGACTGGGTCGATTATTATGGGTGGGTCGACTGGGTCGACCCAATTGGAACAAATTGGGATCCAATTGGATTTGGATCAGGATCATAAATTAAATTGGAATTTAATTTGTGGATTAATTAATTAAGTTGGATTTAATTAATTAGAAGGGATTTTAATTAAATGGGCTTAGAGTCTGATTTAATTAAATGGGAGATTAATTTAATTAATTGGGCTATTTAATTGGGAGATTAAATAAAGCCTGGTCAAATTAATTAACTGGGCCATGAATTAATTAGAAGACTTGGTCTTCCAATTAAAGAGGGCCATGGCCCATGTAGGAGAGAAGAGCCCTAGTCCTAATAGGACTAGGTTAGGGATATAACTATAAGTAGCTATCTTGTAGTTATTTTTCACACAACTCAATAAGTAAAAATTGAGCAAGAGCAAAAATTCTCTCTCCCCTCTCCCTGTGTAGTCGACCGAACCCTGTCTTCCTTTTGGAAGAATTTTTCGTTTTCGACTTTGTTCCTAAATCGTTCCTAAATCCTAGATCATAATATATCTTGTGTTCTAGCTGATCAAGATTTATTATTTTCGTGTAATTGTGGTGTATCAACCCGTAGAGGCGCAACACGTGGGGCGCTACTGCAGAGCTTGGGTCGATTTTGCTGAGGAGAATTTCAGAGTCCGTTTTGCTGACTGCCAACTTGGATTTGCAAGGAGATAGGTATAACGTGCAAACTTATACTATCGTTTTATTATTATTTACATATATTAATAGTGCATAACTTATATATACAACTAGAGAGTATCCTGGCAA
>CM064884.1:40153196-40258789 GCA_003313485.2 Penstemon barbatus | reverse complement strand
AAATCTGTATCGCACAGATCTCAGTTTAAGTATTCCTCGATACCTAAACCCGAGTTTTCTCCTTTCGTCGTCCTCGGCTCAACTCTCAAGAAAACTCATTTCTGGCTTAAGATAAGTACAATGGATAGTGGGAAATCCATTTCGATTACTTTATATATAGTAACCTCATCTCTGCATATTCCAAAATATCAGAGGGGATATCTCATGTGAACGAGCCAATTTCATCTGATTGAGAAAATCTCATCTCTGCACACTCCAAGTGCCAGAGGCGATTACTCATGTGAGAGAATCAATCTCTACTTATCCGACATACTTTTTAGTGAAGACATTTTAAATAGATCGCAAAATATGTGTATATACATAAAACATCAGTACATCAATGTTAGTGGCAATAACATTCTTAACAAAATCCAGTACATTAAATTCTACGCAGTCCTAAAGGCTTGGTATGACCTATAAAAGCCTCTTTAGCTATAGGTTTAGTGAAAGGATTAGCAACTATCTGATGCGTAGATATGTACTTGATAGTCACATCTTTCTTCTCAATGATATCTCTTACAAAGTTATATCTTGTGTCAATGTGTTTGGTCAGTCCATGATATTTGGGATCTCTAGTGTAAGCCATAGCTGCTTGACTATTACAATAAATAGTCATAGCTCCTTCAGAGTTACTTACTATCTCCAAATGCAGGAGAAATCTCCGCAACCAAACAGCTTCCTGTACTGCAGCTGAACATGCCACGAATTCTGATTCAATGGTTGATAGTGCTACACACTTTTGTTTCTTGCTGCTCCATGATATGGCGCCATCATTTAGTAAGAAAACATATCCGGAAGTGGACTTACGACGATCTAAGTCTCCACCCCAGTCAGCATCTGTGTAGCCTTTCAGCGATAATTCCTTTCCTTGAAAACAAAGGAAATAGTCTGCAGTACCCTTTAGGTATCTGAAAATCCTCTTTACAGCAACCCAGTGTCTTCTTTCGGGATTGGATTGATACCTACTGACCAGACCTACGGCATAGCAAATGTCGGGCGAGTACACATCATAGCATACATCAAGCTCCCTACAGCACTGGAAT
The DNA here is from genome assembly GCA_003313485.2 of Penstemon barbatus. Classification (NCBI taxonomy): domain Eukaryota; kingdom Viridiplantae; phylum Streptophyta; class Magnoliopsida; order Lamiales; family Plantaginaceae; genus Penstemon; species Penstemon barbatus. The sequence continues at coordinate 40,257,707 of CM064884.1, read as the reverse complement.
ATGGTACTTTTGACATTTCTTGTTTCTCTGCTAGATTCGTTTGACACATCTCCAGACTCAGGTTGTCGCCTTTCATCACAGGAGTATCTATTGGCTTGCAATCTTTCTATGATCTTCCTTATATAAGATTCTTGAGAAAGAGCAAGGAGTTTCTTTGAACGATCTCTGTGGATCTTAACGCCTAGTATGAAATTTGCTTCACCCATATCTTTCATCTCGAAGTTAGACGATAACCATTCCTTGATGGTGTTTAAGAATCCCTTGTAATTTCCGGCTAACAAAATGTCATCGACATAAAGAGATAGTATTACAAAAAATTTGTTTGAAGGTTTGACCTAGACACAGTGGTCTTCATCCATCATAACGAAGTTATAAGAGATTACAGCCCGGTGAAATCTCAAATACCACTGTCTTGATAACTGCTTAAGACCGTAGATTGATCTTTTCAATTTACACACTTTGTGTTCTTGGTCTTTAAGAATAAATCCTACTTGTTGATCCATGTAGATTTCTTCTTCCAATTCTCCATTAAAAAAAGTAGTCTTAATGTCCATTTGATGTAATTCCAAATTTAAGTTAGCTACAATGGACAAAAGAAGGCGAATAGAGGCAAATCTCACTACAGGCGAGAAGGTTTCTACGTAATCAATACCCTCGAGTTGAGTATATCCTTTAGCTACTAAACGAGCTTTATATCTATCAATGGTTCCATCTGCCTTCTGCTTAATCTTGAGAATCCATTTATTCCCGATAGATTTTCTGCCAGGAGGAAGATCGACCAACTCCCAGACTTGGTTCGATTTCATGGAATCCATTTCTTCTTCCATTGATTTCTTCCATTCGTCATTCTGAGGACATGATAGAGCTTCATCAAAAGATTTAGGCTCTTCATCTTCTATGGAGGAAATATTAAAAATATGTCCTTCTACGTCGTAATGACGTCTAGGAATATTTTCTCTAGAAAATTTTTTACGTTGTGATTCAGTAATATCGTTCCGGGGTAAATTACTCCCACTTGGATCAAGTGGTCCAGTCGTATCATTTTCCACCAACGATTCGTCTAGCTCAATGCCATTCGCTGAATCAGTTAATTCGAATAGAGGTTCTCGACTTTTGATCTCACCTCTTTTAGGAAATTCGTTCTCTAAGAATGTTGCATCTCGTGAGTCGATTTCAGTGGTGCTACCCTCTTCATTTTCTCCTATGAACACGTAACCCTTTGAATGTTGAGCATATCTTATAAAGATACATTTCTTTCCTCTGGGGCCAATCTTGCCATATTTGTTCGACGAGTCGAGCACGTAAGCAGCTGATCCCCAAGGTCTAAGGTTACTTAGATCATGTTTCCTACCTGTCCAAAATTCATATGGTGTGGTAGCCACTGATTTTGATGGCACTTTGTTCAGTATATAGGCAGCAGTTAAAAAAGCATCTCCCCAAAAGGAAATTGGTAAGTTAGCTTGCGCCATCATGGACCTAGTCATTTCTAGCAATGTTCAATTCCTCCTCTCAGCCACTCCGTTCTGCTGTGGGGTGTCAGGATTAGTTAATTGCCTAGTTATCCCCAAAGGTCCTTAAATTGACCTGATAGATATTCTCCGCCTCGATCAGTTCTCAAGGATTTGATCGTTCTGTCTAATTGGTTTTCTACCTCATTAAGGTAACGTCTAAAACACTCCAGTGCTTCAGACTTATGCGAAATCAAATAGACATACCCAAAGCGAGTGAAGTCATCTATGAAAGTAATGAAATAGGAGGCTCCATGTCTCGCCATAACATTAATCGGACCACAGATGTCTGAATGGACTACTTGCATTGGAAATTCAGCTCTAATAGCCTTACTAAAAGGTTTACGAATAGATTTTCCAGCAAGACAATTTTGACAAGTAGGTAAATTGATTTTAGATATTGGACCCAATAGTCCTTCTCTAGCGAGACGATTCATTCTATCTTGTCCTATGTGATCTAATCTAGCATGCCAAGTATTAACATTCACTATAGAATTACTGGAGGAACAAACATTCAAAACTATTAACATAAAAGTTAAATTATGTCTGTTACAATCAAAAACCATAAAGCCATCTCTAAGATGTCCAGAACCATAATAAACATTGTCTAAATAAACATGAACAGAATTACGACAGAATTTCAAATTAAATCCTAATCCTAGAAGAGCAACAACTGAAACTAAATTCCGTCGAATTTCTGGAGCGAATAAGACATCTTCTAGGATTAGGGTTCGTCCACCATGCAAATCAAGTTTGCAAGTACCAATCCCTTTAACCTCCAGTCTGGCGTTATTTCCTACATATATCCATCTTGTTCCAACAGGGACTCGACGAAACTCTACCAACGATTCACGGTCTCTAGTCACATGGTCTGTTGCACCTGAGTCAAAAATCCACACAGGATATGATTCAGTTAATAAAACAGTACTAGATACATGAACAAAAGACAAAGACGAATCATAGTGTGCTACCTTATCCTTCTTAGGATTGGTGCACACTTGAAAAGTGCCCGAGTGCTCCACAGTTGAAGCACTTCATCTTGTTCTTGTCTCTCTTCTTTTTAGGAAAACGCTTACGTTTACCACCATGGTTGGGGTTGTTGTTCTTCTCACCAGTCTGCTTCCCAGGGTTGCCTTTCTTCCAGTTCCTCTTACGATTGAAGCTCGAAGCTTTCTTGGAACTAGTCTCAGCAATGTAAGCACTTGACATGGATTTTGCAAGTCCAAGTCGCTCATCCTCAAGTTCAACGTGGCGAGCAGCATCAGCAAAGGTTTTGATGCTATCATTATGAGTCAAATTGATTTTCAGATGCTCCCACTTGTCAGGAAGTGACCGGATTAAGGCTTGAACTTGCTGCTCATCAGAGAGTATGTGGCCAGCTGACACAAGCTCCCTAATCATGTTAGACATCACCCTAATGTGTTGCTTAATGTTATGATTGGGCAATTTCTTATATGTGTCAAACTTAAATGTCAGGTGCCTCAGACGAGTGATTGTCGTACCCCCATATTTCTCCCTGAGAAACACTCATATGTCATGAGCGGTAGGGTGCTGCTCACACTCGTAAATCAAATCATCAATCACAGAACTAACCAGGATTGCACGAGCAGTGAAATTTTTCTTTTTCCACGCCTGGTAAGCCTCTTGATCCCTTCTCTGTTGGACACTATTTCCAACACCTGGGTCATCCATGATTCGGTTGATGTCATCCAAAGCATCTTGCTCATCGACCACATACCAAATCTTATGATGCCAGATGTCATAGTTGTCACCGTTCAGTTTGTCACCTTTGTTAAGGTCAGCAATTATTGATTTTGATGCCATAGTCTGTTATGTAAGATGTGATTAAATGTTAAAGCCCTTATACACATATTTTATTTTATACTAAGTAAATTAAGCTCCATTAAGACTTGACACAAGCAATGGAATCGAAAGTTCACGCAATGTTCCCAATCATCATCCATTTACAAGTGTCTCATAATTATGGACTTAATATCAAAAGTATAAAAACTAAAGTTCTTGGTGATAGTCATTCTAAAACCTAAGAACTCCCACTGGAAAAGATGATCAAACATGCTAAGGCTAAACAATACATATACGGCCATAAATATGTAAGCAAACAGAACATGCATTTTGAATCAAAACAACTAAGATCCAAACAAACAATTATCAAATCTAGTCTCATGTAGAAAACAAACAGACAACATAAAATATCTTCAAATGGAAATAAATTACAGAAATCATTCAAATCGGAAAAATCGACCCTCTAGTTCGATTGATTGCCAAGACTGAACAAAAGCTTCATTGGCAATGGCTTGAGAAAGCCTGTCACAAGGTACACGCTTCAAGGACCGATGAGTTGATTTCTTCCTCATGTCGGACCTCAAGTTGCGGAGGTTAGAGTTCAGACTAAGAAACAAAGTCTTTTCAGCCTTTTTCTTGAGGTATAATTCCCATCCATTATGCATGTTGTGAATAAAGTTTTCTATCGAGTTATCTCTTCCAATATAGTTTCTCGCCTCTTCCCATACTTTATGAAGTTCAACCCGGAAGAGATTGCTTGTAGACATCACACCGTTTCTCATACGGATGAATGTCATTATTATAATAGCGAACGCGGCGGTGTAACATTCTCATTACCTTCCAAATTTGGGATCCATTCGGTACGACACCAAATTTTCTATGACCCCCGGTAGCTCATGGATACGTCGCTCAAGGGCTTCACCCCGAAGTACCCGATATTTGCTATAGATCAAAGGCATACCTGAGGGATGAGGGTAAATATTAAAGTTTGCGGAATCTTAATATTTTCAGTGATTGAAATACATTTTGATACTTTCAAGAATATTTTCTTTGCCAAATTTCAAATAAAATACGCGGAAAAAACAAATGCTCAAGCAAGAATAAACGAGCTTAATTTTCTAAAGTATCACAAAATTCAATCTCAGTAGTCATCCATGAAGGACAATTTAATTTAAATTTTCTGGAAAAAATTTGAAATTTTCTGATGAATAATTTTATTTTCTGTGAATTTCTAAAGGTTTAAAACTCGATAAATCAAAATAAATTTTACACATTATTCAAAAAATTATTTTAATTCACAGATAAATCACAAATAAAATTTTGAGTTTACAGAAAAAAATCCGGTCGAAACCGGCGGCCAGAAGACCCCTCACGCGCCAACACGCGCCCGCGGTGAGAGTGGGCGTGTCATGGTTTTTTTTTAAAAATTGACACAGCCGCTTCTGCCATGTGGCAGCTTCTGGATAGGCCATGTGGCAAGGAAAAACAACGTGGTAGTCCACGTCATCAACAACTAGATGTCCACGTCATCAACACGTGGCAAAATAGGTCTCGAAATCCTACGTGGCGCTGACGTGGCCGCCACGTAGATGTCCGCGTGTGACTGAACAGTGTTAACAGTTCAACTTTTCTCCCACTCGCGGTGGTGGCGCGTGTGGCCTTCTGCTCGTTTTTCGGCGTCGTCCTTCTGGCTACCCCCCATTTTCGTGCCTTCTGAATCCATTGGTCCAATCGTTTTTACGTTTTGAGCTCTCGACATTGGAGTTTGCGTTACAACCGCTTAGGAAGAGAGTGACGAGTGTATTTTGCATTATGTGTGTTATGAATTAATTTTCAAATTATTTAGGTTAACAGGCACAAGCTTAAAAACTTAATTTACATACAAAATACTCAGCCAAAAAATAATCTGGGCACATATCCAGAAAGCTTATTTCGAGATGAACGTAAGCATATATGATAGATCGCATAATTCAAAGTAACACATCGGGAAAATGCATAATATGATTTTAACAAAACAATTTTTTCAGAACAGATTATACATCAAAAAATTCTGAAACAATACAAATAATTACTACTTCATGTGAGCATACTTCAATAAAAGTTTCAGCATGAAAATTAAAACAGTATAACCATAATTCCACAAATTCGAAAAATCACTAAGAAAAATAATTTGACACTAATTATAAGGCACATACATCATGAATTATGAACATAATCAGAAATCAAAGAGTTTCGAACTCAATCACCACAATGGCTCTGATACCAATGTTGGTTTTAAACAACATACATGCTTCAAATACAAATATTCAAAGAAAATAAAGTAGAGGAATCATACTTAACAATTGGAACCGGCAATTGAATCACAAACTCTTCTTTTCGAGTTCTGGTTATATTCCAATACTCTGGCGATCTCCAATCACGAACGGAAAGCAGATACTAATCACAGCCTAGGAACCCCAGACTTCAATGTTCTTGATTGATCAAATAATATCTACCCCAAAAAGATAATAAGTGTTTTCTCTCTGTTTTTTTCTCTCTATTTTGTTTCTCTGTTTTTTCAATTGTGTTGTATGTATCTGATAAAAATAAACGTCTTGTGTATTTAACTGACAAGGAGAGATAGAGAGAGGGGGTAGTTTCCTTATTTGTAGGAGTGGGGATTTATCTAAAACTCCCACTAACCAACTGGATCCGGTTCGGGTCGGCCCACATGGGCGCACCAGATCCAATCCGGCCCAATTGGATCAGTCCAACAATACCAATGTCCAACAACCTTGTTGATAAATCATAAGTTCTCCTACCTGCACGCACATTTTAAAGGGAGTTACAACCACATCTATCACCGATCCGCACTTATCGCTTAATTCAAATTCAATTGATGAAAAGCAAGATCATTCCCAAAAAATATCTATTAATAGAGACCCGTACTCGGCATGCCAAGGGACACCCTCCACACAATCAATCACACTTTTTACGAGTCAGTCAAGCACATTGACAACGACGACTTGCTTTTAAAGCTCCACCAAGTGAATTTGCACTTGCCTTAGCTTCTTTAATTAGCTCATGGTGACTTGCAACCTTTATTTATCTTAAATGGTAAATTAGCAGTTTGTAGTCGGATATTACACTTCTTACATGACCATCATAGATCAACGGGTATAATAAACGACATCTTAGATCAACGTATATTATACACAACTATCATGGATCAACATATATTTCGACTGTACTTCAACGAATTGTTTCAATGCCTATTCCTCCCCACTTGTAAAGTAGCGTATTATTAGTCACAAATCAAACAATCACACACGCAAAATGCACTGTTTGCGCGGTCATAACCGAATCAACAATATAATATACGGCATCTTAGATCAACGTATATTATAAACGACATCCATTGATCAATGAGCATCTTGTCTAAACCTTAATCGTAAGTCTACACTATTTACATGGCTATTCCGGATCAACGTGTATTCCAACTGCATCACACCTCCACTACGATACTATAAATTGTTTAAATCTTGCGGACATGAAGGCATAGAGAATCACAAAGGAGTATTAGTTCGGATTACTCCAATCAATCGCTTAACTTAGTTAGTTTCACATAACACGGTTACGTTATACGTTGCTCCTAGTTTTGGTGAAGTAGCAATATTTAGATTCATCATTTTTTAAAGGATTTCATAATTGGATGCTGAACCCATTTCCGTCAAACGTACTGGTACACCCATATTTTTATATTATTTTGATCATACCCGACAGTCAAACAACCCCGAGGCGATTTAAGCCAAAAAATAACTTTTCTCACATGTCGGCAAATATGATTGGACATAAAAGTAACTTATCTCTTGCATTGTTTCTCTTCTTTCCATGATCACTAAAAAACCCACAATATTTTATTTTTGAAATCACTTACACAGAACTTAAACAACATTATGAACCCGATATATTTTTATTAATCACAATTTAATTATGCCACTACACTAAAAAATATAAGAAAAAATTAGGGCCAATAAGTTTTTGTTGTTAATCAAACTCGTGCTAATCCCATGAGGAAAAATAATTCTAACTGAAATCGAGTTTGACCAAACCCATATCCATAAAGAAAGTGTAATATATTTATTTTTTATGATTGAATGAGTGTTATCCAATCTCAAAGCAACTATATTTTATTTGCTCTGTGATTTCGGCAAGCATTACTTTCTCATGATCGAGCTAGTTATTTTGAAGTGAATATAATGCGATTATAAGTATGTAGTTTTCCAAATATTTGTATATTGAGATATCGATCAAATTTAAAATGCATGTTTATTGATAATTGAAGCAAATTTCTACATTCTCCCCCCTAAAACAAATAAAAGCGTTGGACAAAAGAAAAGTGTTGGGCTTAGCTCATCAATTTCTTATTATCCTCCAAGTCCCAAGCCCCTAAAGTAAAATTAAATAGGGCCCATATTATTTTTAAACTTGTTGTAGCTCAGCCCATTTAGATTAAGTGATGGAGATTGAAGATGAAGATGAACCAAATAATATTACGTGCTTTGTTAAAATTGTTGACTGGTCATGTGGCCCAAAAGAAAAGAAAAATTAAGTGAAGCACACGACGACGTTTTAATTGGTTTGCTTCCATCCGTCACAAAGTGTCACAATCAGGAAGATGTTGTCACTATATAGCCTTTCCAGCTGCTGAAACGACACCGTTCAGGCATAATATTCTTATCTAATCAGCGCTAGCCACGTCGAATGTATGACGTAGTTATCATGTGGAAATGTGTAAGTACACACCTGTCACTCACCAGTAAATTCATCACATGACGTATTTACTGTCTCCCAATATTATCAAAAGGTTAAATTTTTGTTCCATAAAGGTGAAATCGCTCATCACGGGCGCCCCTAACCTTCCTGTCCGACGGAATTGTGAGAGGAGGTAAATCATGGCGACTCAACCGGCAACAGAGGCTGGGACCAGTACTCACTGCGCACAAGGAGCCCCCCTCATTTTTTGAGAGGTTGCTCCCACACTGCCGCTGGTGAGGTTCGATCCTTGATCACTTGTTCCAACTTCCCCCTCTGAGATCAGTTGAGCTGCCCATGCGGACAGGTTAAATTTTTAGTGAATCTTTTGTCGGATAACTTGTGTTTGATTTCTTAGAATTTCTCTTCACATTTAAATTTATGTACATGTAAATAAAGTTTATTGAGCTATTTAATATTTTTACCATGTGATGTTAATCGAGCTTAAATAAATTTTTATTATTCGAATTCAATTTAAATCGTAGTTAATATATTTATCAAAATCAAACCTTAAAAATTAAAATTAGAGATTTTTATCAGGAAAAACGAAATATAATTCGAGACATTCACGTTTGGCTATAACTTATATCTCTAGTCTCCATTGAACCTTCTTAATTTGTTCTCGACTAATTTGATAGTTAAATTTACCCTTTTTTTTATCTCAATGAAATTCTTTTAGTTTAATGAAAGGGATTTTTGCACATCACCCTCCAAAAAAGTTTTATTTTCGCACTTTCTCCCTATAATTGAAAAAACATGACAGTGCACCCTAGAAGTTGACAAATGAGTGCACTTTGCCCCTCCGATCATTTTTAAGTAATTTTCAAAGGGTAAAAATGTCAATCAGGGGGTTTTATGCAATAACAAAAAACTTTTAGAGGGTTAAGTACACAAAATTTTAAAATATCCAAATGTGGCTTCTAATTTGAAAAAAATATTTAATTATATTTTTGTATGAAAATTAAAATTTAGAAGTTCTTTTAACAAAATTTTCATTAGTCCTAATTATTTATTTATTTATTTATTTACAATAAATCATCTCTATACTAAAAATATTTTAATCAAATCAAATAAATTTGAAAGTAAAACAATCAAAATAAAAAAAATATGTGATAAGACTAAAATTAAATTAGAATGTGCTTTGAAATGTTATTATTGTAATAACTTGAATTAATAATATTTTGTGCACTTAGCCCCTCAAACGATTAAATTATTGCACTAAACCCCAAATTTACATTTCTACCCTTTGAAATCCAACAAATTATTGTCCAGGGGAGACAAAGTGCACTCACTTATCAACTTCTAGGGGGTATTGTCATGTTTTTTTCATCATGGGGGGAAAGTGTGAAAATGGAATTTTTCTGGGGGGTGACGTGCAAAAATCCCTTAATGAAATATGCTTGACATAAATATAACTAATGTAGGTATGTTTATTCCGTTCAAGCTCTTGATTCTAAATTTATCTGATCTAATGAAACTAACAAAATTAAACTAGGTCTATGATGATACCGACTGCGCCCCTCAAATGTCGTATAGTTCATGTTATATTGTTTTTTTGAGGAAAAAGATGGGATAATGGGGCTTCGAATAATGAAATTAGGTATTGAAAAAAATTATTTTGTGCAAATACACAGGAATGATGTGGGCACCAAATAAGTAAAATTGTAGTTGAACTCCTATTTTTAAAGAGAAATTATTTTTAACATGTCATCTAAGTAACGATTGTATCAAATAATTGGGAGTGGATTTTCTATCACATATTGATGTCTTATTTTTTTGTCACACCAATGTATAATAGACATGTGTCACCCTCTTAAAACTAATTATGTACCGGATAATATACACTAATACTTAACATATATTTAAAGGTAATTAATGAGGAATTATTGTAAATTAAACAAGGAAAGTGATAGAAAAAAAGTAATTAAAAAAAAATCTCTACATTTTTATGGTAGAGATTATAGCTCCTTCTTCTTCACCATTCTTCTAAAAAATCTCAATCAAAATTCTGCCATTTTTTTCATAATTTTTTTCATTTTTTTTGCTTTGATATACTTGCATATACAATTTTTTTTATCAAAAATTTTCAAACGTTTTTATTAATGTATTTCAAAAGGCTAAATGAACGGGAAATTGAAGAATCGTAACCTTAATTTTTGCAATTGAGCTATCAAAAAATATGCGACAAAAATTTAAACGATTATGTGTGATTAACAATATACATAGAACAATGTAAGATTGGTGAAAATGAGGGAGTAAATCAATAATGAATTTGAATTAAAAATTATTAAGAAAGGTGGAGAAGAAGGAATCATAATCTCTACCATAAAAAGTAAAAACGCAGAGATTTTTTTTTAATTACCTTTTTTCTATCTCTTTCCTTGTTTGATTTACAATCATTTCTTAATTAATTACCTTTAAGCACATGTTAAGTATTAGTGCATGTTATATGGTACATAATCAATTTTAAGAGTATGACACGTGTCTATTATACATTGGTGTGACACAAAAATGTGACACTAATGTGTGATAGAAAATTCCGCTCCCTAAATAATCACTCCCATTTTTTTATCAATTGAAATTTTTGAGATACTTTAACCATTTATTGTCATGATTATTTAGTTATTTAAATGCTTTCGTTAATATTGCTTCACGTTGGACCTGTTTTGTTGGTCATGGTCTTTTTTAAATGGAAGTTTTTAAAAGTGATCTCAACCTACTGATTGAGCGAGCGTGTAAGGGCATCTCCAATGGTGGGCTCGAGGCGCGTGTGAGGGCCGGACTGGGCTGGAGAATCGTCTCCAATGGTGGTCCAGAGCGGGGCGCAAGGCGGCACGGGCTGAGCGGCGAGCTGGAGCGGGAATGGGGGCTGGCCACGGTGCCGCGTGAAAGACGAAGAAGAAACAGGCTCCCCTCTTTAAGTCAGGTGGCGCCACTTGGCGTCACCTGATTGGTTACTTTTTTTTTTTTAGTTTTTAATTGTTAAAATTAGTTGTTTTAATTATTTTAAATGTATAGAAACTGTGTTAATTATTTTAAATGTATAAAAATTGTTTTAATTTTGCAATTAAATTTTTTAATATTTGTTAATAAAATTTATAGTATTTGTTTTAATTATTATTATTGATTTTTAGTTATAATTCTAATTATTAATGGTTTAATTATAATAACATTAAATAATGGTTTTGATTAAAAATTTTAGTTAAAATTTAATAATTTTAGTAAATAATTTTATTTTAATTAAAATTCTAATTATTAATGATTTTATAATAATAAAATTAAATTTTCAATTAATTAGAATAAGAATTACTTGAAAATATAATTGCACACTTAGACAAACAATTTAAACTATTGCTTAAAGTGTGAAATACTTAAATACATACTTGAAAATATAATTACTCACTTAGATAAATGATTTAATAAGAATAAAATTTCCTCCAAAATTAGAATTAGAATTACTTGAAAATATAATTAAACACCGACAAATAATTTAAATTAATACCCTAAACATAGAAATATTTAAAAACATACTTAATTAAAAAAAAATTATACAATTTACATTTACTGTTAACCATATTTTGCGTAGACATTGGCGATTAAGTCTTGCTGAAGTCTACGGTTGGTTTCTTTGGATCGTATAGTATCATGACGAATAATATAGTTATCCAAAGTTTGTTTTATTGGTAATGGATAACTATATTATAATCATAATTTTTAATGTTTAAATATTATAATTATAATATTTTTAAATTAATTATATTATTATTATTATTATTATCATCAATATTAAAACTATTATAAAAATGGTGAGAGTGGGGAAGAAATTTTTTTGGAAGAAATTGAGTGCTAGAGACCACCACTAGAGATGATCACCCAGAGCCCGGGCTGGCTCGGGGGCTGTCCTGGGAGCTGGCCCGGGAATGGCCCCGGGAAACCATTGGAGATGGCCTAAGACTCCCAAACTATTTTAAGCTTGAGTGAATAGCATTTTTGGTCCTCCTTATGGTTCAAATTATTCATTTTCATCCTTTGGTCCCTCTTATCAATGTAATGTATCACATTTGTCCCTTTTATAACACATTCGTCCCTCTTAAATTTTTTTGTAGCAAATTCTTCTCTCTTATCAATATAGTGGAATACATTAGTCCCTCTTAAATACAAAATACATCAACTCTCGTCCACTTTAGAATATATTTTGAATTTAAGTAATGTAATCTGCATTTAAGAGGGACTAATGTGTTACACTACATTGATAAGAGGGACGAACTTGATACAAAAAATTTAAGAGGAACGAAAGTGCAAAAGTTAATTCATAAGGAGGACCAATAGCGCGATTTACTCTTTAAGCTTCCTGCGGAAACAAAAATATGAGATGATACTCACGTCCTACTTAACCCTTAGGACCCGTTTGTTTGACGGGAATGGAATCTAATTTAGGATTTTGATTTCTAGGAATGTGATTACCAGGAATATAACTCCATTATACAGTTTGGGTAACACTCAGGATTCCAGGAAGGCATGTAACAAATTCCTTTTTTAATATTTGGTAAATTTAAGCAATGAAATATATTTTTACACATGTTAACAAAAATGTTCCATTTATATATTATTATAAATGATTTATGAGATTTTAATTAAAATTAAAATTTAACTTTTTTTTTACTCAATCAATAATCATTTAATATTTTTGACATTTATCTTAATTTTATAGGTATTATGAAGCGGTAAAAAGTATATTTTGTTAAGTTAATTTTTTTTAAAGACTTCAAATGTTGTTTGTCATTATTGAAACTTCAAAGTATGATCACATAATTTCAAGAGGTGTAAGTAATTAATGTTGATTTAATTTATGTACATTTTATAGTAAATACAATATATATATATATATATATATATATATATATATATATATATATATATATATATATATATATATATATATATATATATATATTCCATATATACGATATCTCTCTCTCTCTCTATCTCTCACACACACACATACATATATATATGTTAATTTAGAGAGATTTATTCAGAAAAATGTGTCCTCTCTTGGAGGAGAGTAACCACTATTTATACATAAAAAATATGCTGATATTCAGCATCTAAAAAGCTAAGTACAAAATTGTCCTACAACCGATATATCCTAAATAAATGAAAGAATAAAAGATTTAATATCTAATCAAATCTGTAAAGCGTAAAATCTGCTAATCAAATATGTAACTGCTAATTAAAGCATAAAATCTGCTAATCACTAATTCCTTTGACATCCCCCCTCAAATTGATCTTGGTAAATCTACAAGCATCAATTTACTGACTAGGAAATTATGTCGCTGGCGTGTCATGGATTTGGTAAAGATATCTGCAATCTGTAGAGTGGTAGATAAATGTGGGAGCATGATAATCTGGTGATCATAGGCATCTCGGATGAAGTGACAATCAACCTCAATGTGCTTCGTGCGTTCGTGGTAGACAGGGTTGGCCCCAATTTGAATCGCACTAGTGTTGTCGGCATATAGTGGAGTAGGCTGATCTTGTGAGATACCAAGCTCTGTAAGAATACCACGTAACCAAATTATTTCGGAGCATGCAGCAGACATCGCCCGGTATTCTGCCTCAGTGGATGACTTAGAGACAGAGTCTTGTTTCTTGCATTTCCAAGAGATAAGATCATCTCCGAGAAACATACACCATCCATAGTAGATTTCCTAGTGTCTGGGCAGCCTGCCCAATCAGCATCAGTATATGCTTGTAGCTGAAGCGAAGAACCATTAGGGAAGAATAAGCCACGAGTGGGTGTACTAGAATGTATGTAATGATGCTTTGTACGGCGGAAAGATGGAGATGTTGAGGAGTTTGCATGAACTTGCTGACTGTGTGGACAACATATAAGATGTCTGGTTGTGTGATTGCCAAATATATGAGGCTACCAACCAACTTTCTATATAAAGTAGGATCCTCAAGAAGTTCCCCTTCATCGCGTCTATACTTCACATTAATTTCCATAGGAGTGTCAACAGATGCAGTGTCTGTTAGGCCAGCCAATTGAACCAAATTATGAGTGTATTTTTGTTGATTTAAAAAAATACCTTGAGGCCGATGATGCACCTCTAACCCAAGAAATAGTTTCATGTGGAAAGTAGAATCTAGCAAGTTTTGAATTTTAAAGATGGCCTCCATATCAGAACCAGTGATAACGATGTCGTCCACATAAACAAGTAGTACAACTAAGCCCTTAGATGTTCTTTGAAGGAAAAGGGATGAGTCATACTGACTTTGAGTGAATGAAAAATCAAGTAGTGTAGATCGGATCTTTTTAAACCATACTCGCGGTGCCTGTTTCAAGCCATATAGAGAACGTTTTAGTTTACAAACTGCATTAGTTGACGAAGTAGGCATACCATGGGGAAGTTTCATGTAAGTGTCCTCCACCATGTAAGAACGCGTTCTTAACATCCATTTGATGTAAAGATCATGACTGAGATGCAGCAAGGGCAAGTATGATTCGTACGGTTGTCATTTTGGCTACAGGTGCAAAGGTCTCATCATAGTCTAGGCCATACTCATGCTTGTTGCCAAGAACCACCAATCGAGCTTTGTAACGATCTATAGACCCGTCTGAACGAAGTTTAATGGAAAACACCAACTTACTTCCAAGGGGTTTCACAGATGGTGGACACGGAACAACATCCCATGTTTGATTTTCTTCTAGTGCAAGAAATTCTGTTTCAATAGCTTGCCGCCAACACTCATACTCCATTGCCTGTTTATATGATGAGGGAATAGCAATAGAGGATAAAGTGGCGGTCAAAGATAAAGGAGGGGTGAAACCGTACTTATCTGGTGGTTTATGAACCCGATTACTGCGTCTAAGGGGAGCAGGTTCAGTTGTTGGAACATGATCAGGATCAGCAGTCAAGGAATGAGTTGGAGGGCGCCCGGGAGGTTCGGAAGTCTCTTTGGAAGTGCGTCGCTGATACACCAAGAGAGGCTTAGAAGATACATGTTCTGCAGAAGAGTTAGTAAACAATGGCAAAACAAAATATGATGGAGAAATAGAATCATGGTGTTTGGCAAAAAAATATTGGTTTTCAAATAAAATCACATTTCTAGAAACTCGAATACGACGCAAATTGGGATCATAACAAAGAAAACTTTTTTGTTGTACAAAATATCCGAGAAATGCACATTGAACTGATTGAGCTGTTAGTTTTGTGCGTTCGTGTGCGGGAAGGTGTACAAAACAGACACAACCAAAGGTACGTAGGTTAGAATAATTTGGATTACGTCCAAATAACCGAATGAAAGGAGAGACATGGTTCAATGAGGGAGACGGCAATCTATTGATGAGGTGGACAGCAGTAGACAAAGCTTCACACCAAAACCGAGAGGGTACAAATGACTCTAGAAGAAGGGTGCGAACAACATCAAGGAGATGACGATTCTTTCTCTCAGCCACACCATTTTGTTGTGGGGTTGAAGGACAAGACCGTTGAGACTCTATCCCATTAGTTTGTAGGAACTTCTGAAATAATTTAGACATGTACTCACCCCCATTGTCAGAGCGAAGGATTGGGTCTGAATATGTGCATGGAAAAGCTTAAACACAGAAAATACTTCAGCTTTAGAGTGCAAGAAATAAATCCATGTGAAACGACTATAGTCATCTATAAAGGTTACAAAATACTTGTAATTAGGATGAGAAGTAACAGGTGCCATACCCCACACATCACTATGTATTATATCAAAAGGTTGGACTACATTTAGTGTATTAGTAGGAAATGGTAGAGTTTTACTTTTGCCAAGCCTACAAGAATTGCAATCAAATTGAACAACACTAAGAGATGATGATTCTTTATTCCCAAGTAAACCAGAATTTAACAAAGCATGTAATACATTAGAGTTTGGATGTCCGAGTCGTTTATGCCATGCTCGGTAATCAACATGAGCAGAATTACATGTGATAAATGGCAAAGAATAACGTGAAGACAATCGAAATTGGAGTGGAAAGAGACGTCCGACTTTAGGCCCCCTTGCAATCATCTTCCCTGATTGTTGATCCTGCACAATACAACCAGATTTAGAAAATTCAATTTTACAATCTTTATCAACCAACTGACCGATAGAAACAAGATTTGTGGCAAGATCAGGGGAGACAAAAACATTGGTTAAAGAAGGAGAAATATCACCAGTCGCCGTGATTGGTAATGGGTTCCCATCAGCTGTATAAATCTTAAGATTTCCAGAATACTTCTTTACATTAGTAAGAAGATCAACATTGTTTGTCATATGATGGGAAGCTCCAGAACCAAAGTACCAAGGGGATGATGTAGAAAGTGGTTTTCCTGAAAGTCCTAAAGCAGAGAATGCTGAAATGATCATTTGTTGAATCATTTCAGGGGTTACATGTTGAACAGTAGTAGTAGTAGGAGCACTTGAAGAACCAATTGAGGCAGTATGTGCTGTTTCAGATTTCTTAGGGGGTCGGGTAGGACATTCCTTGATGATGTGGCCATCCTTTTTACAGTAATTGCAAAATTATTTTGGACAGTTTGAAGCATAATGCCCAAATCCCTTGCAGCAAAAGCACTGAATACTGGTCAAATCCTTACCTCTTGGCTTACATTGAGTTGCATAAGCTACAAGAACGTAGGTAGATTTTTGCTGCTCCATGGTGGCTTGAGTGAGAAGGCGCTGCTCCTCACGAAATAAAGCATTGAGGCATGTATCAAGGGAGGGGACAAGTTCTCGATTCATAAGATTAGACCTGGTGGCTTCAAATTCAGATCAAGTTTCATAAGAAATTGATCTCTTCTAGTAATTTCATGTACAGCTTGAACAAAAGCATGACCTTCAGGAGGTAAGCTAGCATAGACTATATCAGAATATTCAGCCCAAAGATTCATGAAACTAGAATAAAAATCAGAAATAGAGAGACTGCCCTGTTGGAGAGTGGCTAATTCATGTTCAAGCTGAAATCTCCAAGCAGTGTTTTGTTGGCTGTAGAGTTTCTTCAAATAATTCCACATTTCAGCTGCAGTTTTGAAGGGCTGAAGGTTTAAAATGATGCTCGATTCAACATATCCGAGAATCCATGCCATGATTTGAGCATCCTTGACCTCCCACTTGGCGTGCTCATCCTTCTCTTTGTCTTTGTCGAGAGCAGGTTTGCATAAATCCTTGCCTTTGACAAATATCTTGAAGTGAAATGCCCAAGCCGAGTAGTTTTTGCCATTAAAACGAATCAAGATGGAATCATACTTGTCTGTAGACATGATGCCGAGAAAAAAAATACACAAGAACAAGAGATTCAACAAGAACTATGGACTGCACTAGAACTTAGAAACTAGAGAAACGTGAGGGTATAGAACCTTGGCTCTTATACCATCTTAATTTAGAGAGATTTTATTCAGAAAAATGTGTCCTCTCTTGGAGGAGAGTAACCACTATTTATACATAAAAAATATGCTGATATTCAGCCTCTAAAAAAGCTAAGTACAAAATTGTCCTACAACTGATATATCCTAAATAAATGAAAGAATAAAAGATTTAATATCTAATCAAATCTGTAAAGCATAAAATCTGATAATCAAATATGTACCTGCTAATCACTAATTCTTTGACAATATCGTATATATGGAAAATATTATTTTTTAATTTTTATCATGAATTTCAATGGGAATGGAATTAAAATACCAAAGAAAATTTGGGTTTTAGATTTCTAGTTTATGAAGACAAAATTCCTGATTATGAGGAATTTAATTCCTTTCCCAAAATACAGTAAATCAACCAAACACATTTATACGATGCCTGGTAATCAGATTACCAAATTTCATGTCATTCCCAGACAAACAAATGGGCCCTTAGGTCATTCTCAAACTCAAATTATCCATATCAACAATTTAATAAAAAAATATAAATTGTATAAAACTGATTTCCTCATGTATAGCAAACAGTGGCGTAGTTAGAATATAATTTTATTGGGGTCACTATACAACACGGATATATTAAATTCAACTACTAATGTATAAAATATTACACAAGATACAAATTAATTACAAGATACAAATTTTAAAAAAAAAATTATTTGAACTTTAAAATTTTAGTTAGATATGAAAATTTCACAAGTGTCCACCTTTATTTATCATAAATTTAAATTGACTTATAATTGAATCTACATTATTCTATGTTTGTAATCAACAATCTAGCTATCATTTAGCAATTTATTTTTCGTAATTTAATTGAGAGCGTATGAGATCCCTCACCATCTTTCCATGACTATGGATCAGTTGTAGATGACATTAAAAGGAGCAGTATCATACTTGATTCTTTGAGTGATTCATGTTTTAGAGGATGTAATAGAGTGACTCATTCATTAGAAAAAATTGCTTGCTTACTTGTGGATTGAATCGACATATCTATTTTTTCTATCGAGACTAATAATTTTGTATTAGCATATTTGATTAATTAAATTAAAGCCAATTTAACTCTATAAGAAATAAGTATTCATCTTTTTTCTCAATTATCCAAAAAAAATTATCTGATTTCTCAATTATATTTAATATATTTCATAGCATACTAAGCCGTATTCATAATTGTTGTGAAGTTTTAAAAATTAATCATAAAAAATAGTTCATTATCTTAGTTTATTGAAGGTGTTCATATATTGAAGAAGAAGATGAAAAAGTAAATTGTATTGATGACCAAAACTGGAGAGAAAAATTGAAAGAAGAATTACAAGTGTAAAAATGTTTGTAATGTATATTGTGTATAGAATAAATGAAGACTATCCCTATATATACATAACTAGTCCTAACGGCTAGTGAAAATAACTGAAATTAAATAAACACACTTTATCTCTTATCTCCTAACACTAAAAGCGCTAAACAGAAATAAGAGATGAATTGGGGGAAATTTATTCCTTTGCCCTAATTTACAAATGAGCAATTCGATCAATTCTTATCTCTTTCTTCAATTTCCTTTCGTTGATTCAAATTATCTTGAATTCCTTCTTCTGATACGCCCCCACAAGCTGGAGCATAAAGATTCTTGATGCCCAGCTTGGATAAGATATACTTAAATAAGTTAGATGAGAGAGCTTTGGTAAATATATCCGCCAACTGCTGATGAGAACGGATTGGAATGAGACTAATCTGACGCTGTGCAACATGCTCCCAGACAAAATGACAGTCAATCTCAACAAGCTTTTTTCTCTCATGGAAGAGGAGATTGTGAGCAAGATGAAGAGCAAAGGAGTTGTCACAAAATATCAGAGGAGAAGGACTGTGATCAACCCTCAAATCACGCAGCAACTGGGTAAGCCATAAAACCTCGCTTGTCACTGCTGCTATTGATCTGTATTCAGCCTCGTGTGAAGACCTTGAGACACTTGGTTGTCTCTTAGATTTCCATGATATTAAGCAATCAGAAACCAGTAGTTGACCTTCTAGTATCTAGACAGGACCCCCAATCTGCATCACAAAATGCAGATAAGGTAGTAATAGAAGATTTTGAATATATTAGTCCTTGGCCAGGGGTGGATTTTAAATACCTAAGTAAGTTATGTGCAACTGTCATGTGTGAATGAGCTGGTTTTGAAAGAAATTGACTAAGTTTGTGAACTGTAAAACTTATATTAGGGCGTGTGATAGTCAAATAGATCAATCTACCCATTAATCTTCTATAAGAAGAGGCATCTGGTAATAAATTATCATTGTCCATAGCTAGGTGTATATTGTGATCCATAGGTAGAGAAGATGGTTTACTAGCCAAATATACTATATCTTGTAACAACTGTAAAGTATATTGTCTTGTGATATAACAAGACCATGTTAGCCGAAAAGTTGATGATTAACAAACGAACTTTTAATATATTGGTGCTCTTTAGTTTTATGATTTGGACATGTTCTATTTATGAAAGAGCAACTTATTTGGAGGTTGAGATAAGTCCAAAACAATGAAGAAGGCCCAAGTTTGATATAAAAAGGCTTATGCAAATTATGAAGGAAGATCATGAGAAGGCCAATTTTAGCTAAAGGCTCGTTATGAATGAAGATCAAGATCGAAGCCCCTAGCACCCCTGAAGGGCCCAATTTTTGATTCAAGAAAATTGTGGTCTACTTAGTAAGTATTTTTCAATTGATTGAAAGAGCAAGAAAATTCCTAGCCCAAACACTTTTTAAATACTTTTAGTCCAACCTTATTTGGCCCTTTTCTAAAATGTATTTCATATCAAAGTGGCCTGACTACCCTTTTAAGAAAATGAGCCGTGACCTTGCTTTTTACATTTTGGCCGAAAATCTTTTCTAATTAAGCTTAATCACTTTTGAAAATTAAACTAATTTTGGCCTTTGTTTTGAATTTTAAATCAAATCATTTTTTAAAGGTATGATTTCTTTCAAATCCTTGATTAGCTAGCAAAACAATTTGTCTCCAATTTGTCTCTAATTTGTCTAGCTAAATATCTTACCATTATTTTTAAAAATCAATTCTTTTGGAAAGATTTCACCTCCACCTAATTACTAAACATTGTCCACATTCATTGTAAAATTAGTCACATGATTTAATCTTGCAAAATCATTTTGATTGTGACAAAATCATTTTTGAATTTCAAAATCATTCCCTATTAAACCAACTCCACTCAACTATAAATAGTGGATCATTTCTCATGGCTCATTACAACTCAATTCTCTACACTTTTCATTTGCAAAATCATTTCTCCTAGTTAAAGTCGTTGAGTGCTCTTAAGTTTGTCAAAATCGTTTTTCTCAAAAAGGCTTTTTAAAATATCTTTTCTTCTTGCTCTTGTAATCTTGAATATACTCTAAGTTATAGAAGAAAAAGATCAGCGTTTACTACTTTGCAAAATCAGCTCATTTTGGAGCATATATTTGTAATCAAAATTTTACTACTGTTTTTGAGCGGAAGTTTTGTACTTGCAAGCTCGTAGTGCGATAGGACTGAGTGTTCTAGCAAGCACTGTTTTTGTGCGATAGGACTGAGTGTTCTAGCAAGCACTGTTTTGTGCGATAGGTGGGAACCTAGCAAGCACGGTTTTTGTTGAGCGATAGGTTAGGCCTATCAAGCTCGTTTCGAGAGAAAGAATTGATCTTGTAATCTCGAGTGGCGAAGGTTCGTCCTGCAAGCCACGGTATATTAGTGAATTTTACCCAGGGGTGCTGGAAGAGAGGAAGTAGGCCGTTGGGGCGCGAACCTCTATAAATTGTGTTTGCCTTCTCTCCTTTTATTTTTTGCACTTTACTTCCTTCGTAACTTTAATCTTAAAATCATTGGAACGATCAATTTCTATTTAAAGTTACTGGAACTATTTACTAATTATCTTTTGCGAAATAAACTCTTTGAAAAAGTTATATACCTAATTCACCCCCCCCTCTTAGGTATCAGACCAGATTTAGAGTAAGATAGTTCTATACCTAGGAAATATTTCAATAGTATTGAAGTTTAGTTTGATTAATAATAGATAAATTTGGACCAGCAAGTGTAATATCATCTACATATACCAAAAGAGCAATAAATGACTGTCATGTGCCTTTACTATACAGAGAGTAGTCCGATAAAGATTGAGAGAATCCAAGTGTGAGCAATACCTGAGTTAGCTTAAAATTCCATTGTTTGCTTGCTTGCTTTAGACCATATATTGATTTAAGTAACTTACATACCCTTTTGTCTTGGTGTGTTATTTGCAGTTTCTTGTAATGGGGTATCATAACCTTGTGGTAATTGCATATATATTTCCTTAATGAGATCCCCAGAGGAAAGTATTATTTATATCCAGCTGGTGTAGAACCCAATTTTGAGTGACAGAAAGTGCTAGGAGAACCCTCACTTTAACCAACTTAGCCACAGGGGAAAATGTTTCAGAATAGTCAATTCCTTTAGTTTGTGTAAACCCCTGAGCAACAAGTCTAATCTTATATCTTTCTACAGTTCCATCAGAATTTCTTTTAATCTTAATCTTAAAAACCTATTTGCATCCAATAGGTTTCTTGTTAGGTGGTAAAGTCACAACTTGCCAAGTTTTATTAGTTTGCATGACTGTCAACTCATCCTGAATAGCAGAAATCCATTCCGGATGTTTGACAGCTTGTTTATAAGTTGTTGGTTCTTTTGTGACCGACAAATTTGCCAATAAGACTTTATTGGAATTTGAAATGTGATTTTATGTAAAAACAGAAGAAAGAGGGTATCTAGATATAGATGTGATGTTATTATTGCAGTGAAAGTCCGGTAGATAAGAAGGTGGTCTAGAAAGTCTAGTAGATCTTCTAAGATTCTGATTGTTATTAGTAAGAGGATTCTCTGGTGAGGGTATGTTAGGAGGAATATTGATATTGTCAGTATTCTGATCATAAGAAGGACTACTAGTGGGTAATATAGTACTAGTGAAAGTAGGAAATGAATTGATTGATGTCTTAAAAGGAAATATTGTTTCACGAAAGACCACATCTCCTGAAAGAAAAGCCTCTTTAGTATCATCATCAAGTAACTTGTAACCTATAACCCCAGAAGCTTATCCCAAGAAAATACATTTCCTACCTCTAGGCTCAAATTTTGTTCTGTGTTCATGTAATGTAGAAGCATAAGCTAGGCAGCCAAAATTTCTTAAAATAGAGTAGTTAACTGATTTATTATATAACATAGAGTAAGGTGATTTGTGATGCAATAAAGGGGAAGGGGTTCTGTTCATAAGGTATACAGAAGTGAGAATGCAATCTGACCAGTAGGTAATAGGAACCTTAGATTGGAAAAGAAGTGATCTTGCTATGTTGAGAATATGTTGATGTTTGCGTTCTACAACTGAATTTTGCTGAGGTGTTTGTACATTTGAATATTGATGAATTATTCCTAAATCTGAAAATAATTTTGTGAAAGCAAGTTCCTTTGCATTGTCTAATCTAAACTGTTTTATTGTAGAATTGAATTGATTCTTAATCATGTTAATGAATCTAATAATCATAATGCTAGCTTCAGATTTTTGAGTGATAATAAACCCAAGTGAACCTAGTAAAATCATCAACTAAGGTAATAAATTATCTAGAACTAGTATAGGAAGGGACATGATAGGGTCCCCAAATATCACAATGAATAAGATCAAAAATAGTGAAAGACCTATTGTTCTCATGTGGAGAAGGTAATCTCTTAAGTTTGGCCAAAGGACAAATATCACAAAAATGACTAGTAGATTTAGTAGAATCTGAAAAATTAAGTACATCTCTCAATTGATAAAGCCTAGGAAAAAATGGATACCCTAAATCTAGCATGCCAAGTATCTATGGAAACCTTATTACAAAAAAATTCAGGGAGTTGATTGGTAGGAGAAGTGTCTCTAATGTATAAGCCATGAATCAGGTTACCCACTTCAATCTTCTCCAAGGATGTGGCTTCCTGTACATAGAAAGTGTCATGTGAAAATGTAATAACATGATGTTGGGACTTCAATAAGGAGCTAACATATAATAGATTTAATTTGAATGAAGGCACATATAAGACATTAAGTAAATCTAAAGAAGAGGATAATGCAATGGTGCCAGAAAAATAGACTGGAATGATACTGTTGTTAGGTAGAGTTATAGTAGTATTATGTATACAAACAATAGAAGAAAATAAGGTAATATCATTAGAAATATGATTAGAGGCACCAGAATCCATAATCTAATGGAATTTAGTAAAAGGGAATTGACTTGAAAATGTAGAAGAGCTGGTAACTGTAGAAGTGGTAGCATTTACCGTACTAATGACTTGATCAAACGACTGAGAAGCTGAATGAGATGTTTTCTATTGATTTGTGAACAGGTTGGACGATTGATGAAATTGATCTGGAGTCGGAGTCTGAACAAAATCATTCAATCCAGGTACTGATTGTGTCCTTGAGTTGGACTAAATTGATTTGTGGGGATGTTGTTGTTGGGCCTGAAAGTAGCGGGTCTATATCCTGGAGGAAGGCCATGGATCTTGAAGCAAGTATATATGGTATGGCCAACCATGTTACAATGGGTGCAATAAAGCCTATCTTTTCTTTTAAATTTGGGATTAAAGGGTAGTCTGGTGGAAGGAAACTGATTATGGGACGGAAAATGATGTCTAGGGTTATTGTTGTAGGGAGGCCTAGGGTAGAAAGTTGTTGATGGTGGTATGTTTAATCGGGGGCCAGATGGAAGATTTTTAACAGAAAATGCCAAAGAATTTTTAGGATCAAGATTAGATCGATTATAGGATAAGGCCCTCTGTTTTTCTTCATTAGAAATCATAGATAAAGCTTTGTTAACCGTAGGTAAAGGATTCATTAACAAGATTTGGCTACGGGTGTGAGAAAGGGAATCATCTAATCCCATGAGAAAGATGAACAAGTATTCATGCTGAAAATATTCTTCCAACTTACCACAAGTACAAGCTGGCCTAGAGTTTTGAATCTCATCCCATATTACCTTGAATTTTGTATAGTAAGTGTTGACTGAGATATTGGATTGAGTAAGTTTTAAAAGATCCCTTCTAAGTTCATATAATCTAGGACCATTCCCTTGTTTGAAACGTTCTTGAAGTTCATTCCAAATGTCTGAGGCCATGGTGTGATATTGGATGCTTTGATTTATCTCAATAGAAAATTCATTTAACAATTAAGAAACTACGAGTGTGTTATTTCTCTCCCAAAAACTTATCAAAGTTGTATATGTTTCAGGTTTTGGGATCGTGCCATCCACAATTCCCAACTTGTTCTTGACTTTTAGACTGATGATCATGGCCCTAGACCAAGATTGATAGTTATCCTCTGTCAATGGTTTGTTTACAAGGTTGATTCATGAATGGTCTGTTGGATGAAGGTAGTAGGGAGAAGAGGGGTCTTCAATAGGGGGTCGAACAGTGGTGGTTGGAGGTCGAGATACCATGAAATATCAGAGTGTGTGCGAAGGATTACTTTCAAAGAATTGAGAAGGAGAATGATATGATCAAGAAACTGGGAAGAGTGATGTGATGATCAAATTTGGTGTCTTACTGATACGATCTTAGTTATTGAAAGTGTTCATATATTGAAAAAGAAGAAGATGAAAAAGTAAATTGTATTAATGATCAAAACTGGAGAGAAAAATTGAGAGAAGAATTACAAGTGTAAAAATGTTTGTAATGTATGTGTACATAATAAATGAAGACTATCCCTATATATACAACTAGTCCTAAAGGCTAGTGAAAACAACTAAAATTAAATAAACACACTTTATCTCTTATCTCCTAGCACAAAAAGCGCTAAAAAAAAATAAGAGAAGAATTGGGGGAAATTGATTTATTCCTTTCCCCTAATTTACAAATGATCAATTCGATCAATTCTTATCTTTTTCTTCAATTTCCTTTCGTTGATTCAAATTATCTTGAATTCCTTCTTCTGATACATTATTATTTTATGATTGAGTGAAAGATATACACAATTTAATTATAAATGGGACCCCAATTTTTAATTTAATTGAGTGGGATCCATTCAATGATTTTAAAAGATAAATATAAATTTTATAAATGTTTCAATTTTCACCTATTGTTTTACACTAAGCCCAAAATTCCATTGGGGTCATTGCACCCCCTTAATATATACAAAGCTACGCCCATGAATTGACAACTCGAGCTAGAACGCATATGAATTGAGTCAAATTCCCATGAATATGTTTGATTTTTAGATTAGGCTAGGACATATTATACTCAATTTGTTCTTAAACTTCTTAGTTCTTATTGTTATTTATTTTTTTGGAATGTCCCACTATAAGTGCATCCCACCCCCGGGCGGATGGAAAAGAGGTAGCCCGGGGGTGGAATGCTCCGAGGGTAGTTAGGGATAAGCCCGGGTTTATCCTCTATCAATTGAAGATGGCCTAACTCCCTTTACATAAATGTCTTAAGACTCCGTGTAAAAGATTATGAAAGCAAAAAGGGGGACGAAGGGAATATATTGAAGGATCTGTTTGTTTATTTTAAGATATATGTCAATACTTTTTCAAGGTAAAATGTAAAATACTTCGCTAGTTTACGTGTAGAAAATTTGCTACTATATAAGATCCCTTGTGTTGTAGGATGATACGTGTTAGTGTTATATGGTATTGACATTCGAAAGAAATGTTAGAAGTATAACCCTTAATTTAAGCTCACATTAAAATAGAGTTAGTGTCAATTTTACTCCCATGTGAAATGCATAATGTTCAATTTACTCTCTTGTGATTTGAAGAATAACAATTTACTCTTTGTGAAAACTCTAAAGAAGCAATTTACAAATATTCAGCGAGAGAGTGTAACTCACGTGACGAAATTGAGAGTTACAACGAAAAGTGTTTTTGTATCTTAGAGTGTAACCAAGGGCGGATCCATAGAGGGGGAAGGGGGGCCCTCAAATTTTCTTGTTTATATACTAGTACTGATTAAGTTATTATGTTAAACCTGTTGAGGTCAATTGGTAGTACTCTTAAAAAGTCTCCATGAGCTCCATGAGGTTTGGATTTCAAACCCTTGATTAAACATTTTGTTTTGTTCTTTTATTTTTTTGACTTTTTCAATATTATTTTAAATAAATTATGTTTTCTTTCAAAATAATTCCTTAATAATATTTTCAATATTTTATGTACAAAAAAAATTCCTTCTCGATAATATTTCAATGTGCTATGTGTTTTAAGTAATTTTTTTCTTCATAATAATATTTCGATGTTATGTGTTTTTAAAATTTTTCCTTAATAGTAATTACAAAAACAATATGAACTATCATTGTTTTTGTTGTTCGATTTTATTTTTTCTTTATTCAATGTACTTAGTTGAATAAAATTTTTTCAATAATTTTAAAAGAATATAATTTTTTATTTTCTTTATAATATGGTTTTTCCGTCATAACAACGTATCATATAATAATATAACAAAAATACCTTGTAGGGTTCATTTTGGCCAAAGGTCATCTCCTATTTTTTGTATCTCGTTATATTTTTTATCGTGAATAAATTTAAGTTTGACTGTTTGATTGATTTTTTTAATATAATTTAGCCCCCCTGCCTAAAATTTCTGGATCTGCCCCTGAGTGTAACTCACTTGACGAAATTGAGAGTTAGAACGAAAAGTGTTTATGTAACATAGATGGGTAAACTGTCACATTCATCATAACATAGATAAGTAGATTGTCACATTTATCATAATACAGATGTAACATGCCACATTATCATAATACAGGAGGATAAAGTGTCGAAGGTAGTGTAAAACTTCTATAAATTATAGGGGGATAAATTACTCTTTTTCAAATTACAGAAAAATAAATTAAATATTATGAATATTACGGGGTAAATTTCCATTAACTCCATTAACGACTAATCTCACTTTGCACCCTCAAAATACATATTGTCTTTCATTTTACACCCTGGCTGAATTTTAGGCCAAAAGGTAGGGGTATTTTGGTCTCTCCTTTCAAAAGTCAACATATTCTCCCCCCAAAATACATTAAATATGTGAGATTCATGTACAATTAAGAGCAAAATTGATAAATTTCTCAATTAAACAACTCAAAATTTTTTTTTGAGGCGTATATATATATATAGAACTTCATATATTTCCTATGAAACACAATTTTAAACTAATTACGATAATTTTTTAGCTCTCTACAAGAAAAACTTCAATTTTTGATGGATTTTATGATAAATTTGTTGCGTCGAAAATTAGGACTTAAGAATTTCGTCGGAAAAAAATTCTCATGAATTTTTCAAGTGACAAATATTTTCGAAGATCGTTCAAACGAATTTTTTGGTGTCATATTACATTCCACCACATACTTTAAAAACAAGATGATTATGTTTTTTTTTTTATTTGTATTATATTTTCTTATTTCAAGTTTTATAAACATTTTTTTTGGATAATATTATATAGAAGGTCTAGTATTAAATAAGTAAAGTATTCATTTGACTGTCCTCCAAAACGATTTTTTTCGGAGTTATTTTAATGGGTGATTTATCAATTTTACTCTTAATTGCACTTGAATTCATACTTTTATATTTTGAAGGAAATATATGTCGATTTTTTAAGAGAGTAACCAAAATACCACTGTTTTTTGGCTTGAAATTCACCCAGAATGCAAAATGAATGTCAATAAATTGTGATTAATTTTTTCAGAGTGCTAAATTAATATATTTTCAGTGTGCAAGGTGGAATTAAGCCTTCCATCAATATATGTTAAAAAATAAATTATCACAACATGGAATAATGTAAATTATCACTCTAAACATTATAAGTGTATTAATGAATTGCACCACGTGTACTTGATGACCTGATGCAACAGTCGTAATACATAATTTCTAGGAAAGTAGGTAGGTATATTACCAAACCCAAGCGTCAAGCCTTTGTTCAAGAGTAAAAAAAAGATAAAATGAAATAAAATAAAATAAGATGGGACGCCATTATATTTTCCAAAAACCTCATACCGTACAATATAAAAGCAGAGAGCTTCACACTTAGCCCTCTCTCTCCATCGAAGCTCCTCCTCATCTTCTCTCACTCAGTGTGTGTACTGAGTGTTTTGCAAGTGAATTTCAACAAAATTCTGATTGTAGACCTGATCTATAAATAAAATAATTTTTTTTTATTAATTTCAAGAATATGGACTCTGATTCATGGACTCGGATATCTTCTTCTTATTCTAGGCGTTACCAATCTAGACCAGGTTTGTTTAATTATAAGCCATTCTCGTTTTTTGGGTAAAAAGAATTTTTATTATTTTGGGAGAATTTACTACTTGTATTTGCTTTTTTTTTTTTTTTTTTCTAGGAAATTAAGTTAAATTGTAGTTTTCTGAAGAGGGTTCTTCTCATTTCCGTGAAAATGAAGAAATTTTTGTAACTTTAGTAACCTAGCTTTTTATTTGTTCAATTTTTATTAGTGAAATTTATTGGGTATTTAATTATTTTACACTAGTATGAAAGAAACGATTGGGAATTATTTAGTTAATTTTTATATGCTGCTCTGCTTGTGGGTTCAGTAAATTTTCTTAATAGAACTTGTGATTTTTGTAGAGTTTTTGGAATTGATTTGGTAAAAAAAGAAAAATGAAAATGCAATAGTGCATTAGGGTTTCTAGTTTTCTTGAATAAAATTTTGATTTTTTTCTAAGTTAATTTCGTTTGTTTCTTTATTGGTGTTTGAATATGATGAAAATGTAAATGGTTTTCATTTTTTGTGTATATGCTGCAGATGTAAATAATGGAGAAGAGTATGAAAGGGAAGAGGAGTTGAGGCCTGAGTTTCTATGTCCATTTTGTGCAGAGGAATTTGATATGTTAGGGCTTTGCTGTCATATTGACGAAGAACATACAATCGAATCCAAGAACGGGGTACGTGTTTTATCTCTGTTTTAAGTTGTGTTATGTTACTCAACGGTATGTTTGTTTCCTGGATTTCAGTAAGTAAAATGCTGGAAACGTGTTTAATTGTGTTTAATATTTGGCTTTATTTTACTTTTTCCAATTTTCTTATCGTTTTCCTCACTAAAATCCGTGTTTTGTGCGAAACATAGCTTAACTTATGATCATTAGTTGAAGATTGGAAATAAGATAGTACACGTTTTATCCTTGTTTTAAGTTGTGCTATGTTATTCAATGTTATGTTCGATTCTTGGATTTCAGTGAGTAAAATGCTAGGAATGTGTTTAATTGTGTTTAATATTTGGCTTTATTTTACTTTTTCCAATATTCTTATAGTTTTCCTCGTTAAAATCCGTGTTTCGTACGAAACATAGCTTAACTTATGGTCATGAGTTGATAATTGAGACTAAGATAGTAATTTCTAAAGATTTTATTTGGATACCATTTTCAAATTCTTATGAGGATCCTATCTGATCCTATTCTAAGCCGGTCTTTTTATTTATTGAACGTTGTGATAAATTGAAAGTATATAAGTCATAAAGAATCGAATTATATTCATCTAAAGTATGTATTGATTTTGGATATCTTAATCATAACTTTTGAAGAGATCATTGCTTTCTAAATCCAAAATTCTATTTGTTTGTTATCGTACTTTTACCAGTTGCTAGCATCAAATTATTGGCATCAATAATTCATTTTAATTGATTATTTTGGGTAATTTAGATTCTCTTTTTTCATGAATGCAGGTGTGCCCTGTTTGTGTAAAGAAGGTGGGTTCGGATTTAGTCCGCCATTTAACAACGCAGCATGGAAGTCTTCTTAAAATATCCTTTCAAGAATATTGATTGCTAGCTTAAATTCCTTCCTATTTATTTAAAGTAATTTATTTTATTTCACATTATGTTTGTGTATGATTATAGTAGATAATACTTTTCCTTGACCGAGTATTACGTCCCGCGGAGGAGAAGACTGCGTAAAGGAGGGTCAAATTTGTCATTATCCGCTATACGTAGAGAGTTGAGGGAAGGGAATCTTGAATCATTTCTTGGCGGATCTTCAACTTTGGTTTCTTCCTCTCATACGGAACCTGATCCACTACTAACTTCGTTTATTTACAATCCATCTGTGGTTGATGAACCTCATATTATTCAACCTCTATCTTCAAACGAGGATCGCTCGATTGAGAAATGCTCTGTTGAGGAATTGACTGAAAGGTATGATAAAATATATTAGAAAATATAATTTGAGGGATATAATTGAATGAATGAATAAGAAGATTTTAACTTTATATATATGAAAAGACCGATGAATTAACTTAAAATGGTGATTGACTTGTGTTTGCTTCGTTAAAACAGGGTCGAACGAGAGGCTCCGCTATCTGATGAAGATCTTAAAGAGAAGGCTAAAAAATGTGAATTTGTCCAAGGGCTACTTCTTTCTACTTTTCTTGATGATAACTTATGATTTTGTATGGAGTTGTTTTGCTATTTTACAATAGTGTATGTTGAACTTATTTATAATAAGATTGTGAATGAACTTAGCATGTATGTGTAGATTGTGTATTTGTTTTTAGAGTATTAGTATCCTCATGTTCATGCATGTGTATGAGTGAATTACATTTTTGTCCTCCTTATGGGTTAAATTTTGCATTTTTGTTCCTTTTAAATTTTTTGTAGCACAGATTGATCTCTTTTATCAATGTAATGTATCATATTTGTCCCTCTTATAAAACATTCTTCCCTCTTAAATTTTTTGTAGTAAATTTGTCCCTCATATCAATATAGTGTAACACATTTATCCCTCTTAAATAAAAAAATAGATCAATTTTTTTGAATTTAAGTTGATTTATTTTGTATTTAAGAGGGATTAATGTGTTACACTACATTAATAGGAGGGATGAATTTGCTACAGAAAATTTAAGAGGGATGAATGTAATATATCACATTGATAATATGGATCAATTTGCTATAAAAAATTTAAGAGAGACGAAAGTGCAAAGTTAATCAATATGGAGAACTAAAAGCGCGATTTACTCTTGTATTTCCTTCTAATTTTTCTTCACCATGCAATTAGTATATAATAATATATATATTAACATGGTTATCCAAAATCAAAATGTGACATATTTTAGGACTTATATGGATTAGTTTTTCATCCGATTTTGCGATTTTGGGAAATTGTACCAAACTCAATAAAAGATGTTTGGGTATAGGTTTCACGAAATTGAGGATTCAAATTTTAAATTATATGATAATAAATCTCAAATCTATAAGGCATGTTTGCTTGGAGTTTTTTAAAATTTATCCTGTTTGGAAAATGCTAAATAAATATGTTTTCTATTTTTTTAAATAAATTTTTTATCTCTTAATTTTTTTGCACTACTCTCTCAAAAGTCAAACAAGTCACAATTTTCTTATCTCTAAATAAAATTTATATTAAGGCTAAGGATATTGTGAGAGCACCTATTGTTGCTACCAGAGCAACTTTTTTTAATTTTCTATTCTGCCCTTTCAAGTCAATGGTCATTAAATTCATTTTTCTCAATTCCCAAAATACTCATTTAATTGGTAATTCAATATTCTCTCTCTTATTAATACATTATTAACTTTTCTTTTCTTTTTTAATAGTAGTATATTTTAACAAGAAAATAAATAAATTATTTTAATGACTTTTTAGATAAATCACATTAATAATTTTACTTGTTCTTCAACATATAATAAACGGCATATGAAAGAAGTCATTTATCATCATGCTTAAAGGTAATTCTTTTAACTTCATTTGCAATTATTAATTTTAATTTTGCCGTAATATAATAAATTGTGCATATGAAAGAAGCCCTTCATCATCATCCTTAAATGTAATTTTTTTAACTTCATTTGTAATATAAATAATTTCCGTAATATTAATTTTGGCACAGCGATGCATTTTTCCCTTCCCATTTTCATGTATATTTGATTATAATGACACTTATATATGATGTTGTGATAATTTCTTTGGATTGTACAAACTATTTTTGTGCATTAATGATTAATTAATATTTTTGAATTTTGAAAATATTTTTAAATAATTTGGATTCGAACGAGTTTTAATTGAATCGAACATGTATTAAACTCGTTGAACTTCACATTTACATTTTTTTTGACTAACCGAATCGAGCTTGTGACGAGTTTGAACGTTAATTATATGACTATATTATTCATGCTAGATTTGATAAGAATAATAGATTTAGATTTGAAAGAGTTTTAATCGAACCGAACATGTATTAAACTCATTTAACTTTACATTTACATATTTTTTTACTTTTATTTTTTACCTACCTAATCGAGCTTCTGATGAGTTTGAAAGTTATCTAACTATATTATCCATCCACATTTCATTTTTAATTGTGTGAAGTCGACGGTGCTCATTTTTGGATTTACCAAATTTGATTTAAGTCATAAACATTTGGTAATAAGAAGATACAAAATATTAATTATAAAGAGAAAAAGTGAAATTATGCAATAGTTCATTTCATCACAAATTAATTTCTTTATATATTGTTGTGCATTACATACAGGCGTATTATACTATTATATAAAACTATATAATTATTTATATGCTTGAAATATAATAGGACAAGGAAAAAGAAGTTAAATAAAAAAAGAAAAAAGGAAAACAATAATAATATATTAATAAGAGAGAGAAAACTCTTTCAAATAATATGGGGATTGAGAATTCCAAGTTTTATGATCTTGACTAGAAGGGGTAGATTAGGAAATTAAAAAAAGTTGCTCTGGCAGCAACAATATGTGTTCTGGCAATAACGCTAGCCTTATATAAACTATACTTTGATTTGATATAAAGTAATTTATCTTTTACATCATTTATCTCATATATATAACAAACCTGACATGATTTGATATAAAGTTTTACACATCTTACACCTACAACCTTATTCTTTCGAAAAAAAATATATACTTAATTACTTTATTTCTCAAACTACTCTCTCAAAATTTAAACAAAAAATATTAAGCAAATCGAGATTATTTCACAAATATCTACTATGCTCCCAAACTACTTTCTTAGACACCAAACAAACAGATCCATTCATCATTTGTGAGACTGACTTTCAACTACAAGAGAAATCAATTTATAAGTTTGAGTTAAAAAAAATAAAAAATAACCGTCTAATTAATTATAATGCGTAAACAGATGCCATATATACCTAAATTGCTTCGTGTATAAACTACATAATAATTTTTAAAATATATATTAAGTAAATATAAGAGACACTTAATTTATCATGTAATGAGAAGACA
The DNA here is from genome assembly GCA_003313485.2 of Penstemon barbatus. Lineage (NCBI taxonomy): Eukaryota > Viridiplantae > Streptophyta > Magnoliopsida > Lamiales > Plantaginaceae > Penstemon > Penstemon barbatus. Next base: position 40,223,921 of record CM064884.1, on the reverse strand, counting down.
AATCTTTTTTTTTAATCTAAATTTATCACTGAATTAAATATTTTTATAGAAAAATACATAATTAAAACAAACCACAAGAATTTAAGAACATGATCAAATATATATTATATAATTCAGGATTATAATTCTCAATAGACAAAGACACGATTATGAACGAAGAAAGCTAATTAAATTATATTTTATAGGGCTTGGGGTTTATATTAAAATTTGTTTGATTGCTAGAAAATTAATAATGTGCCTTTTATAAATTTTATAATTTTTCCGTATTTAATAGAATTTAAGTCAACTGGCTGCACGAGAGCCTGTATGAGCATAGTGGTGTCCTTTTATTATCAATGTAATTATATGTAAGGTTAAAATCAAAATAATCTATTTGAAATTCGATTTGAGCTTGGTGGATAAAAATTTGTTTGAACTTGATTCTTCACAGAAATCAAATTGATTTGAATATTATTTTTCGTTCGATAACTTTTGAAGTTCGCTCGAGCTCGACTTGATAAACTAAAAATTGATAAAAATATATGTAAACTATCAAAGCTACTCGATACTCGGTTTAAACTAGTTTGGTAAAAGCTCATTTGAACTCGAATAGTTTAGAAATCATTTCAAGCTCGATACAAAATTCAAAGTGTGTCGTTCGAATCGAAGCTACTTTATAATTGGCTCAAACTCATTCGATAAAAGCTTGTTTGAGCTCAGTTAGTTTAGAAACCAAACAAAATTCAAACACAGATTATAGCTCAATACAAAATTCAAACTAAGCTTGAAAAGTACATCGCTAGACACATCTCGGCTAAAATACACCCCCGGTTATACGTCGGTCTTTAGGCTATTTTATTTGAAAAATGCAATTTTGAAATTTTTTCTTCTTTTTATTAAAAGTAAAAAAGTAAAACATAACAGTATAAAATCTCATGATCATTTGCATATATGGCCTCAAGTAAAGTTTAATTTGTAAAACTAGTTTTTTCATTGTTTTATTTGCAAAACTAGCCTTACTTAAATTAATTTTAAAATAAATGAAAAAAAAAAGGGATTGTCGCTTGTCACTTGGACACCCGAGTGACAGGAGACAAAATGTCGCCCGTCACTCGGGTGTCCAAGTGACAAGCGACAATTGTGTCAGGTGAATTTTTAAGAGAGTTTTTCATGGTGAGAGAAATTTTAAAATTTGAATTGGGAGTGAAAATGAATTTTTATGGATATTTTGTATTATAAAAATTGGGTTAATTGATTAATTAGGTCTAATTGTGTTTAATTAGATTTAATTGTGATTAAAAAAAAAAGAAAAAGAAAAAAAAAAGGTAGTTTTGCAAATAGGATTTTGGGCAAGGTTATTGAGCCAAATTTCCCTCTCGAAACGTCACTCCTATTTAGGTCCCTTAATCATGAATGGAAAAATGGGAAGCTTGTTGATCTCCGCACCTTAATTTCATTATCATCATCTTCTTCTTCTTCGCGGTAATTGTTATGGTTAAAACTATTATCATGTAATTGATGCTCTGCTCCTGCACCTGCATTCTATATTGTTGGTTTATCTTGTATCTCTTGTTGATCGAGGGACATAGATCGGTTAACATTAGTTTAGAAAATTATATTTACAGTTGAAACTTTTCAATTGTTTCTAATTTGATAGGGGAAAATTGCTTTTTTGGTACCATAGGATAGGCTGACTTGCACTTTTGGTACCATTGGATACGAGAATGCAAATTTGGTACCATTGGATACGAGAATGCAAATTTGGTACCATAGGATATGTTTTCATTGCGATTTTGGTACCAAACCCAATTTTTCTATAAAATTAATGGCAATTTACCCCTTATGAAATGCATAATGTTCAATTTATCCCTCTATAATTTGAAAAAAATCAATTTACCCCCTGTAAAATTTTAATGAAGCAATTTACCCCCTTAAGCCGGAGATTGTAACTCACTTGCCGAAATTGAGAGTATGCATGCAAACTATTTTATTGTCGCCTATAAAAATATCAGGGAGGTGATGTGAAATTTTTACAAAATTTCTAGGGGTAAAATGCTCTTTTTTAAACCACGAGGGGTTGAATTGAACATTATGCATTTAGTAAGGGGTAAATTGCCATTAACTTTGTAGAAAAATTTGGTTTGGTACCAAAATTGCAATGAAAACCTATTCTATTGTACCAAATTTACATTTTCATATCCAATGATACCGAAAGTGCAAGTTGGACATTCAATTTTTCAAAACGTAAAACTCAACATCCAAGCTAAACCCAAATTGGGTTTACACAAACTAATTTTTTAAAACCTATCCTATGGTACCAAAAAAGCAATTTTCCCAATTTGATAGTATTAGGGTTTTGGCTTTTCAAATCGACGCCAATGCATTCTCCTCTGACTCTATTGGGTGTAATTTCTCGCAGATTTTGTACCAGTAGCACTTTTATAAAGTAGTTTAGCTTAGAATTGAACTTGTAGATCATTGTTTAGAATTTTACAGAATTCAGCTGTAATTACTTAACTCTACATTCGAAGAAACTTTTCCTTCCCATGATTATTTTCAGTGTTATTGGTTGAATGAATAATTCCCCATTTATCGATGTCATTATTGCTGAATCATCTTCCAGCTAAAATTAGGATCTGATTTTCTTGGGAATCCTGGATAAAGAAAATTTCATTTGCCATTATATCTGAACTGAGACCAAATAATCATCATTTTAGCTTCTGTCTTATTATTGTGCACCTCTCTCTCTCTTCTCTCTTTCATGCTTCTAAAATTCTATTAGAATGAGGACAGGACTTCCTCCTGGTCTTTATTACATTCTACAACCTGACCTATCCTCTGGATTGAAGCTGGCATCCGTTGGGATTGGGGTATGATCCTGATCTTAACCAAACAGAAATTGAGAATGCGGCTGTTGTGCATTATAATGGAAACTATAAACCAGCAATTCACACACTTGGGAAGAGCGGATGGAAAGAGGAGGCCTTTGCTCTATCTGCTTCTTCCTCTTTCCAGGACAGCTGGATAAAAAAATGATTATTCTTGTCTTAATCTCTAGTTGGTTCTTGCCGTTAAAATAATTCAAAGATATATACCATACACGTTTAGCCTGTCATTTAATTAATTTTTTTAATCTCTATTTGGGCTGAAGGATGTCTACATCCATTTTTTTAGGAGAGGTGCAAAGGTTTTTTTGTGGCTGTTATTGATACTATATTCTGATTGTATATAGTTGAACGACTGTTTTGAGTTATGTTCCAGATTCTTGAGATAAATTATCATAAATCCATACCCCTCTGGAAACTTCTTGGGTGTATATGAATCGATTTTGACCAGGTTTCAATGAATTTTGATTTCACAATATTGATTTGGATGGTTTTGACATATCTTTTGAACGTGATTTGGATTGAATTTGGTTGTTGAGATTTGAAGGAAAAAGTAGATAGTAGATGTGATATCAATAACTTGAGTTTTGTCTAATTGTCCAAACGCGAGTCAGATTGATTCTGTCCTAGTTTCGCAGTTTGGCTAAACCAGACCAAGCTGATCCATAATGAGCCAAACACTTGTTCAGACTCTCTTGTAATTACTTGGCAAGTGGGATATTGTTGACTCTGGAAGTCTTCTTGTACAGATATATGTCATCGTTAACAATTTCTCATCATTCACGGCAAAACACAAATCAGTGAAAACATGCGTAAGTTTCTTGTTTCAGTTGCCCTTCTCTTTACATTTACAGCTGTGCCTGTGACTGTGAGAAGCGACATTTATGTCAACTGTGGCTCAACCGGAACTTCAACAGCAGTCAACGGCAGAGAATGGGCCGGAGATGATGTCTACCCAAATTTTTTGGCAATAAAAGGCTCACCAACCAAAACAACTGTCAAGGTAATATTATTACCACACGTTGATCCAGTTCCTTACAGGACAGCTCGAATCTCCCGTTCCCAATTCTCTTACACATTTCAAGTCAGTCCAGGTCAGAAATTTATTCGCCTTCACTTTAATCCTACCTCCTCGTACCATGGTTTTAAAAAGTTAAATGACTTGCTCACTGTTGAAGCCGGTCCTTTCACCCTTTTAAGCAACTTCAGTGCTTCAATCACTGCTGATGCTCTTTCTCTGAAATTTTTTTCAAAGGAATTCTGTTTAAGCGTAGAAGAAAAGCAACAACTGACCATCAGTTTCTTTAGTCAATCACAAGATGGGCATGCTTTTGTTAATGGGATCGAGATTATTTCAGTAGCATATCTTACTTTCACACTGGAGATGTTGGAGTCCAAGTAGTTGGCAAAAAGTCACTGGTCTATATTGATAACAGTACTGCACTCGAAATGGTCCTCCAGTTTAATGTGAAACGGGATTCTGTTTCATTGGATGATTTGGATGTGGGCAACGGTTGCAAAAGAAAAGGCAAACAGGGTCAAGAATAGTACTTGGAGAGTATCTGTGGATGTAGGATTCAGGTACTTGGTCAGACTTCATATCTGTGAAACGGTGGCAGATATTGGGCAAAAGAATTTTGTACTTCTTATTAATAATCACATTATAGTTAATACTAACGGTGCAAATGACATACTTATTGAAAGGAAGGATAAAAGCGGCCCGCTAGAAACTATGTGGTGATGGCAACAGGGCGTAAACGAGAGGGTAAACGCGACATCTTGATTTCCCTGCAGTCAGAAGATGAATTCATTTACGGACATGGTCCCCTCGAAGGATTTGAAATAATCAAGTTAAGTAATCATGACAATAGTCTTGCCAGTCCAAATCCCTTGCCTCCGACTCGAGATTCACCATATTGGTCTATCCAAATTTCACTGCCAGTTCTTGGTCCTAAAAACGAAATTGCAACTGTAGTCATAACAATGTTATGTCTGTTAAACATCATTGTTCATATGCTGCAGAAAAATTGGGAAGCTAATTTCCCCGAAGAGCAAACCAAGCCGTCGATCAGGGCTACAAGACTCTGTCGTCGTTTCTCACTAGCTGAGATTCGATTAGCGACAAAAGACTTTAATGATGCAGTTGTCATCGGAAAGGGTGGATTTGGTAAAGTCTACAAAGGGCACATAGGTAATGGACAAGAGATTGTGGCCATAAAGCGGTTAAAATCAAACTCTAAACAAGGAAAGCGTGAGTTTTGGACAGAGATTGGATCGCTCTCTGAGCTCAGGCATGTTAATCTAGTATCCTTGATTGGTTACTGCAACGAGCACGATGAAATGATACTTGTTTATGAGTACATGCCCAATGGAACGCTGGCTGACCATCTCTATAGACTTGCTAGGAAAAACCAAAAATATTCTTCTCTCTCTCTTGGGAGGAACGCCTTAATATCTGCATTGGACCTGGTCGTGGAATAGACTATCTTCATACAGGACATGGGGTCATACATCGCGATATTAAATCTTCAAACATCCTTCTAGATGAAATTTTTGTGGCTAAAGTTTCAGATTTCGGTTTGGCTAAAACACAAAAGTTAAGAGACTTACAAAGCCATGTTAGCACAAATTTTAAAGGTACATTTGGATACTTTGACCCAGAGTATTTTAGAACTCATAGACTAACAAGGAAAAGTGACACATATTCCTTTGGTGTGATGTTGTTGGAAGTATTGTGTGGAAGACCAGCAGTGGATCTGTTGGTTGAGGAGGATAAGCATAGTCTAACCATGTGGGCTCGAGATAAAATTAGTCGGGGAGAAGTCGATCAGATTGTAGCTCCAAGTCTGAGGGGGAAAATCTCGCCAGATAGCCTCAAGGCGTTTGTGGGGATTGTTGAAAGATGCTTGCATAATGAACCAAAGAAACGGCCAACAATAGCTCATGTTGTAACACACCTCGAACTTATACTTGAGCAGCAAAACACTAGATCTTTGGTACTAAATGAGATAGCAAGTGTGGCTGATGTCTTGTCATGTACTGATAAAACTCAGCAGGACAATACAAAATCGTCGGTGCCAAACGAGATAACAAATGGTGCTGATTCAAAGATCTTGTCAGTGAGCACAGGGCAGTTAGAAATGGCCTCCTCTCATGTGCAAAGTGTTAACAGAGGGATGGTTAATGCCGAACCCCCATATGGAATAGAAGATGGTAACAAAACCACAAGTCATATGCTATCACGAATTTGGAAGAGAGCTAAACCATTCAAGAAAAAGGACTCCGTGACCATCCCAATTTCAGGTATTGATTTGGCAATTTACCATCTGTGATATGTTCAATTTACCTCCCTGGCTAGGGTTTTTTGCACTTTGTACCTCCGAAATATGAGAAATAGGCATTTTGCACCCCCGAAACTTAAATTTAGCATTTTGCACTCTCGAAATATGAAAAATATAGCACTTTGTACCCTCGTTTATATTCAAGCAAAAATTCAAGGGCAAAATAGATATTTCAATAGTATTGGCACTTTGCACCCTCAAACTTGAGAATTTCGCACTTTGTACCCCTAAAATAAAATTAGCACTTAATACCTGCTTTTTAAGAAAATATCAGCAACTTCCACCCCCGAAACACAATAAATATGCACTTTGCACCCCAAAATATAAAATTAACACTTAACACCCTCAAATTTAAAAAACCCTAACCCCTCGTTTTTTTCGTCAAAGTTGACTATCGGAGTGAAAATCTAAGGCAAAATAGGAAAATTCATTTTTTACTTAAATTTTGCAAATACAATTATAAATACTCGAATACTCATTTCTCTCTCCATCTTTCTCTTCAACAATATAATCATAAATAACTAAATAAAGTACAAGTAAACTTCTCGAAGACCCATTATCTACTTCAACATATCAAAGATCCACCGGAAAAAATGAGGGGTTTGAGTTTTTTTTTTTTAATTTGAGGGTGTTAAGTGTTAATTTCGTATTTTGGGGTGCAAAGTGTCCATTTATTGTATTTTGGGGGTGCAAGTTGTTAATTTGTTCTTAATTAGGTAGTGTTAAGTGCTAATTTTATTTTTTTTGGGGGGGGGAGTGCCAAAAATTTACAATAGAATTACCTATTTTGCCCTTGAATTTTTGCTTGAAAATAAACGAGGGTGCAAAGTGCTGCATTTTTCATATTTCGAGGGTGCAAAGTGCTAAATCTAAGTTTCGGGGGTGCAAAGTGCCTATTTTTCATGTTTCGGGGGTGCAAAGTGCAAAAAATTCCCCTGGCTATAATCTTATAAAAGTTTCACACCGCTTCCCTGACATTGTTATATGTGGTGCTTACCCCTGTGTTATGATAATGTGTGCTTACCCCTGTGTGATGATAATGTGGCAGTTTACCCACCTGTGTTATGATGTGGCAATTTACCCCCCTATGTTACATATACACTTTTCATGCCCAATCTCAATTTTGGCAAGTGAACATAGGGAGGTAAATTGAACATTATGCATTTCAAATTGGCATTAGCTCAATAAATTTATGTAACATTTTTCTTTTTTTAAAGACACTTGGGGGATTGTATGTTTTGCAGCACCTATATCACATCACACCAGCAACAAGACGCCATCAAGAGGTAACACTATTTCTCAGGATGATAGAAAACTCTTTGGAGTAGATGGAAGCAATGAGTTGATATCGACTCCCAATTTCAGGATTTTCTCATTTTCGGAACTGAAGGCTGCCACAAGAAATTTCAGACCTGATTTACTTCTCGGACAAGGTGGCTTTGGGACAGTGTACAAAGGTTTTCTCAAAGAGAAATCAACAGACAAATATGGAATTGAGTCCATCATTGCTGTTAAGAGATTAGATATTGGCGGCACGCAAGGGGTTAGGGAGTGGCTGGTAATTATTTTCTATTATGTGAAATAGTTTTTTAAGTTAGTTATTTTTCTCATTTCACATTGCATTCATAGTTGATGTAATTCCTAAATTGCAATTGACAGTAGGAATGCAGTAAGAATTTTACACTACATTCTACTGGAGCTTTCTGATATAGCATTCTTGAACAAGCAGCAAAAACTGCGTTAAACTAACATATCAAATCCTCTCATTGGAGGGTGTTAGAAGGTTTCAGATAAAACAAAATGCTACTAATTAAATGTGCCCCGTTTATATGTGCAGGCTGAGGTAAATTTCCTTGGAAACCTCCATCATCCGAATCTGGTTAAGCTTTTGGGCTACTGTTCGGAGTATGATGAGCTACTGCTTGTCTATGAGTTCATGCAAAAGGGCAGCTTAGATCTCCATCTTTTTCGAAGTAAGGGATCACATTAATTCATATGCACAGACGGGGACAGCGTTATCTTTTTATTCATCTGAAGTATAGAGCTAGATAATGATTTTTCACTTGTTCAGGGGGCCCTGCTGCTGTTCTTACATGGAATATTAGGCTTAAAATATTAATTGGAGCAGCTCGTGGCCTTGCATGCTTGCATGAAAGCCAAATTATCCATAGAGACGTCAAGGCCTCAAACATATTGCTTGATGTGGTAATTAAGCTCCAAACATATGATCTAGAACAACTATTCATATTTTTGTACCAGCTTTTGTCTCATTTTGATTTGTATTCTCAGTCGTACCATGCTAAACTCTCCGACTTTGGTCTGGCAAAAAGGGGACCATCACCTGGGGACGGTACCCATGTCTCAACACGTGTAATAGGGACAAACGGTTATGCTGCTCCGGAGTACATTGAAACAGGTAATATGCTACTATTTAATTTTGAGATCTGATCATACTATAAGCAACAACTATATATATATTCTAAAGAACTAATGCCAATTTACCTCCCTGTGATTTGAAAAAGAGTACTTTACACCCTGTGAAATGCATAATGTTCAATCTTAAAGGAGGTAAATTGAACATTATGTTTATCACAGGGAGGTATTGCAATTAAATCTATATTCTAATGGCATTCTTGTATATATACCCGCAGGTCGCTTGTATGTGAAGAGCGATGTATATGGCTTTGGAGTTGTCTTAATAGAAATGCTAACAGGGTTACGAGTATTGGACAAAAGTCGTCCACCCGCACAACAAAATCTGGTTGATTGGGTCAAGCCACAACTATCCCACAAAAGCAAGCTAATGAAAATTATGGATCCACGATTAGAAGGAAGATATCCTCAAAAATCTGTGTTATTACAAATGTTTCTGCTTGCTCGAAATTGTCTTGAAAATGATCCAAAAGCCAGACCATCAATGCAAGAAGTAGTTGAGATATTGGAAACAATCGATTCGGCTAATAGGAAACTTAAGGAGCCTAGAGTAAATTTTCGTAATAAGGTTGAGAATACTAGTCTCCAGTTGTAATGTCTTTCTCCACTTGTAATGTTTTCCTGAGTTGGATCATGTAATGATCTGGATGGATTGGTTTGTACTTTGTAGTAATACAGTGAATATATTTGTCTTGTACTATATCACTTGTTGAGTATGAAGATAAAAAAAAAAATTGAGATGTTTATTTTCAGCAATCTACACGAATAAAATATGAAATATTCAAAACTTATCACATGTCAAGAAAGACTGAAACAATTCATTAATTTCCTTCTTCTTAGTGTGCATTTTTTGGTACATTTTTGCTTAAACACAAGAGATGAATCGAAAGATTGGAGAAAAGATTTCCAATTTTTCCTTTTCTTGCCTATTTTCTATAATTTTTGTTATGACGGATTACTTTTAGATATATTATTACTAATTACTCTATACTCCAAATATATTTTTTTTTCTCAAGCGCTATAATAGAAAAACAACTTCGTATTGGAGAACTTTTCCCTTGGATTTATAGTTACACGCTGAAATATTTTTATTTCTCTTTTGTTCCAAAAGGTGAAATCGCTCACCCCGGACGCCTCTCACCCCCTGCCCGACGGGATTGCGAGAGGAGGTAAATCATGGTGACTCAACCGGCAACAGAGACTGGCATTTATTTCTCTTTTTTCTTTGCCCAGTATTGATCATGTTCGTCTTCGTCCAATGATGTGGGTCCTCTTCCAATTTCTTATTCTCTTTTTCAACTTTGGCTTATATATGGAATTCTTCTTTCCATCGTCCAAAGCTCTTCAATTTCTACACTTCCACTGTCCCGGAAGATTCTTTAGTGGACCTGACTCCTAGGCCTTGTGTTCCAATTTTTTTTTTTTTTTTTTTTTTTTTTTTAAGAATTCGATTACATCTTTCTAATTTATATTTGTAAATAAATTTAATTAAGATAAATAAAATTTATCTTTTATAATTATACATAAATAATATTAAAATAAATATAGAATATAAAAGGTGTGATTGTATGTTATGAGAGTTGAGACTATATAAGGTAAAAAGTATAAATAAAAATATTTGTTGTGGTGGTTAGGCAAAAGAACAAAATGAATTGTTCAATTGGAAAAATCCTGGACCACACGGTCAGGTCCAGTGAAACTCACCCGTCCTTCCCACTACTAGAAAAAAATGAAATTTCGACAGAAAAAATCTGTCGCAGAAACGCTTGTCGAAATCAAAATTTCGACAGAAAATTTTTCCGTTGAAATTTCAAAATTTCGACAGAAATTTTCGTTGAAAATTTGAAATTTCGACAGATTTTTCTGACGAAATTTCGGTTTGCAACAGAAATAAATTTGTCGAAAATGTGAAATTTCAACAGAAATTTTCTGTCGAAATTTTGAAATTTCAACGGAAAAATTTCTGTCGAGATTTTAACAATTTCTACAAATTCAATATTGATCCGAATCTTTAATTTGATTTGTGTTTACATTAATTATCAATTTCCATACAATCTAAATTGACGATAATTGTAAATTCTAATTAAGCATTAATCCAACATTCATTGAAATAAAAAAAATCTCCAAAAATACAATCTAAAAAAAACATCAAACAATAGTCAAAATACCCAAAATATGATAAAATCCCTAAACATCCAACAAAAGTACTAAAATAAGTTTGTAAAAATACGACCATACATGACAAATTAATCCCTAATCATCATTCTGTGTTTCGGGAACTTGAGTGTCATTGTGGCCCTGTTGAGATGGTTGCTGAGCGGTACCGGGGAGATTATAAAACATCGGAAAGGTATTTGGTTGGGACATATGCGGAAAGAAAGAAGGTAGCATACCCTATGGCATCATACCCGATTGCAACATATTAACCATGGACCCCTGGGAAGGCTGAAACACACTCGCCTGAGGATCAAAAACTCCAGGGTTTGTGAAATTTGGTGTCGGATGTGAAGATGTGCCCGCCTGGTTCTGAATTGATGCCGACAACATTTGGACGTACATCATCCTCTGCATTTCCAGTTCGGCTTTATGTTGTGCCCTCATTGTCTCCACCAAATCCATGAACGATGTCAACTTATTTTCCACATAATTAAGTCGTTCCATGGTTTGTTCGTCGGGTGGCGCAGCAGTATAGTTAGTCTCTTGTGTGTATGAATTCTGAGTAGAATGCGTGGGACGTACACAAGAAGCCCGACCTCCAAGCCCGTACACTGTCCCCTTATTTGACACACCATGTGTTTGTGCCCACGTCTGAAATTACAGGTATAAAAACAAAGTAATTATATTCAACCCTACCAAGAAACATATAATAAACTAGAAAGTCATTTTTTCTAATATATAGTTGTCCAAATAATACATGCAATTGAATCTGAGGTGACGGGAAAGACGGTTCTCCTTCTTCTGAATTGGATGCTTCACTGGGTAAATTCGCCAAATATTCATTCTACACATCAAATAAATTTGTAAGTGTACTCCTAAGATTTAGTTGAAAAAAAACTCAAGTAAAGTATTTCCATCTACGTTGTAAACGTATATCCATATTCTACGTACACAAAATTTACATTTATAAACATTACTATCAATTAATTCATCATAAAAGTCAAGCAATTTTCATGCTCCATTCAAAATTTTGACAATTTAAAATCAAATCTAAATGCAAACATATTTAATTATTGAAGTATCGAAGCATAATAAACTTGCTAACATGATACATGTGCTACTCATAATAATGATACTACTATACATGAAAATTTACATGTATAGTAGTATCATTAACCTATACTATTATACATCAAAATTCTTGGCCATTTACGTATGCCTCAATAGGACAAACATAACCTTTATATGTTTTCCATTATTAGAAACAAACTTTTTGAAGCACTAAATTCAGAGGGCATAATGCATCCGATCGAAGATTTTGAAAATGATGCATTTGGTGTATTATTGGCAAAAATGTGTTTTAATTAATCCCACAACCCATCAAATTTGGTCATGCACATTCTAGGTTTCAAATTTTCAATTTTTAAGATTTGCACATTTAGTCCATGTACATTTTTCATCAAAATTAAGATTAAAAGAGCAAAACAGAGGTAATAAAAATATGATGGAACAAAAAAAAAATCAAAATTATATAAATTTATACTTGATGGAAAGGGAGAAATCTGGTTTCAAAATCTTAATAGCTTTAACAATCCAAACCAAAGAAGTCAATGGCCTTAAAACAAATACCCCTTAACAAAATTTCCTCCAAAATGAACAAATGGGGTGAAAGCTCACTAAAACAGCAGCAATTGTTTGTCCAATTGGGTTATACACGAATCTAAACATTTTCATCGTATCAAACATCATAGCAATTGATAATGAGAGAGAATATAATTGGGCACTCTCAGCTAAACATTCACACAAACACATTACAGACACGAATATAAACCAAGTATAAACAAAATTATCAGCTCAAATAAACATTTCCTATAAATATAAGAAGGAAATGGGTGGGGTGGGCGGGAGACCAAGTATAAGTTCAATGATACCTTATTAGAAGACTTATGGTAGTGTACATAGGTCGGAGTCGGAGTTGGCCGGATCTAGAGAGAGCTTCTGGCCGGATATGGATCGCAGGCGGTGCTGTGCGGCAGTGATGAGCGGCGGTGCTGTGCGGCGATATGAAATTAGGGAATGAGTTTAATCGGGTATAGTGGAGAGAGGAGAGAGGCAGCTTAGCTTATGACCTTTTAATGAATTTTCAACAGAAATATTTCAACAGAAATATTCTAGACAGAATGTAAATCTGTTGAAATTTTCAAAGATTTTTCAAAATCCGTTGAAAATTTTACAATCAATTTCAACAGATTTAAATCCGTTGAAAATATTCTGTTGAAATTACATTTTATTCTAGTAGTTCCCATACCTTTCATTCCATTCCATTCACCTGCCTTCTTTTTGTTCTCCCGACTTTTCAATTTTTGTGAGTCCCTCTTTTTTAATAATTTGATGGGTTAATATTTTTTCTCTCCTGCACTGTTCCATTCATCAGGCTTCTGAATTGATTTGGTGGCAAAAACGTCATGTATCTGGTGGTAATTATTCTACAAATGCAAAATTTTTTTTAATGTTAAAAATAAATTAAAAATCTTGTAGAAAATAGTATTTGAACACCTAACCTCTTGCATGAAACATAATTTCCTTTACAATTGAGCTACGTACATTATTTTTTTAAACTATTAATACAAGAATTTATAAATTATAGAAAACTCATATCAAAATTTATTTATATATTAGATTATGATAATTAACTCAAATTAACATTTTACACATTATCAATGAAAATTAATACTCAAATAATATTTTTCAAATAAAATTTGTTCTATAAGATATTTCTTTTCAATATTATTTTTAGGATAAAGAGTGTCAAATTTTGAAAGTCAAATCGATATATTATGCAAATTTGATTTTTAATGTTAGATTTTTATTCATAATCATATTTTAAAATATATTAATCCGTTAGTTTGTTGTATTTTTAACTTATATTTTTAAATTTTTATAAATAAATATAGTCATGTTATATTTATATACTTTAAAATTAAATGTATTTATTATATCATTATGACGTCATCTGGTCCGATCAGTAAAACTAGTGGCCAGTCGGCTCACCAGTTCACTGTTCGGTCCGGTTATGATAACATTGATGGTGGAGAAAATACAAGACACTCCTCTGTGTTATATTAAATCTCCAAAAAATTATCCTGTAAAATTTTTATTGCGTTAACTTTCTTATACTTTCAAAAACCCGATAAAAAACATCAAATTTGTAAAAAATAGATTATTTTGGATCGACATTTTTCAAGAAATAATTTTAAAATATTTTACGTGAAGTCGTAGGAATCAACTTAAAGTATTTTTAAAATTATTTCTTGAAATATGTCGATTTAAAACATCCTATTTCTTTTTATTTTTTATTTATTTATTTATTTTTTTTATATATGATGTGATTTTTATAAAGTATTTTCGTGATATCTATTGTGATTATATAATTTATGGCTGGAGCACTTTTAGGGTTTTTTGCACTTTGCATCAAACATGGAAAATACGTCCTTTGTACATTCGAAATATAAATTTAGCACTTTGTATCTCGGAAATATGAACAATTCAGTATTTTCCACCCTCTTTTATTTTACTCACAAAACCTAGGGACAAAATAGATTTTTTTTTTGAATCTTTGGCACTTTGCACCCCCAAAACACGAGAAATGAGCATTTTGCACTCTAGAAATAGAATTAACATTTAACACCCTCGAATTAAGAACAACTCATCAACTTGCACCCCTGAAACACGATAATGGACACTGTGAACCTCCAAAACACAAAATTAGCACTTATCACCTCAAATTCATAGTGTGCTTTTCTTGCTTATTTTCTACAATTTTTGTTATGATGGATTATTTTTGTAATTTTATTATTAATTTATTATAAACTTCATAAGTGGTCCTTTCATCTTCCCACTTGCCAATGATTTTAATTCCCACTAACCCATTATCTTGCCCCACTAAATTGAGCATTATGTGAGTCATAAAGTAAAAGACTCTACACCTTCTTAGTGTCTTTGATGGCAAGACACTATATATAAGTGAGCCATGTATAAGGTCCCTACACTCAATATTCTTCACAAAAATACACCATCTAAAGGAGGTTGCTTGAGTGTAGAAGAATCTTATACGCACCCGAATTTCCTCAAAACATCAATGGTTGGAGGTATGACGATTCATTCCGCATTTTGTTTTCATATATGCTATCTAGTTTAAGTATATATGTATGTTCAAATATCATTGTGATATTTTATAAAGTCTAACATTTGGTATCAGAGCAATTGATACTTCTGTCTTGATGTTTCCAATTCTTTATCATGACTAATTGATATTCCAAAATCATTGGGAAATCAGAATTCTGGTTTTTATTTAATAATTTTGGTTGTCTGTATAATCTGATTTTACCTTAATCATTATGTTTGGCAATAGCTTGATTATTAAAAGTGATGTACGGTTACATTGGTTCATATATACTGGAGATACAAAGCAAGTTGGTTGACTCTTTGTATTTTGGATTATGAGCATGTACATTTAAAAGGATGAAATAATTCTGTTGTAAAAGGTTTTCTCCACCAAGGTATATTTTTTTTCTTGTTTCACAAATTGAATCTACAGCTACTATATCAATTTCTGTTATAATTCAACTACTTTTGTCAAATGGATCGAGATATTTATGTTCATATTTATCTTACATGATAATATGTCGATTTGTACATGAAATAAAATTATGGATAATAGCTTGAGCTCATATAGTATCCTGATTTGGCATTTTAGAGATTGTTGAGACCAAGAGAACTTGATTATCAAAATGTTTTCAATTAATTATTGTGGATTTGGTTTCTGGATTTTGGAATTTTTTTGATTTTTCAACATTTTCCAGTATATTGTTTATTAGGCTGCATATGGTTTAAGCACATAATGAATTGGGCCTAAATTATCCACTTATTGTAATCATTTTATAAAGATTAAAATTATTCTTACATTTAATTAGTATGTATAAATCAATTATACATGCTATGTGGAGATGAATAATTTGAAGTTGCAATTTTGTGAAATTACATATGTCTTGCAGAATATAATGTTTTGAATTATGCAATATTTTATGTTTGAGAATTATTAAGTGAAAAATTCTTATAAGGCTTAATTTAATGTCTAGTGATTCATATAATATTATTTGATTGAGGAGTAGCCACATCATCTTCAATTGAATAAAATTATATTTTAAGTTTGGTTATGATGATCACATAAAGAACTAAAGACATTAATTGTAATTAGTTATACTTAATATAACGAATTTTTATCCCACAGGAACTATTTGTTATATTTGTTTAACTAATTAGGATAAATATCATATTATATTTCCTAATTTACCCATAGGTATTATGAAAAGGAACATAATTTGATAGCTTATCATAAAAAATTTAGATGAATATCAACTTGCCTTCATAATATAATGAATAATTATGAATTGAGTAAGCAATTTGATGTTCTATCATTCAATCTGAGTTGAATCTAACTGAATTAAAATTTCAGCCCACAGGCAAATTTTATGTCACTAGATTCAATTCTTACGTGTTTTGCGTTGGTGAAACATGAAATTTTTAGTTAAACCTCAAGTTTGAACATAAGCAATTTAAATTTTTATGCAGCATCACTACCTGTTAATTTTGCTGATATCAAATGTGTGTTCCTGAATTGAATGGTGATAATTATAAGATTTGGAAGGAGAGTATTCTTCTTCAATTAGGGTGGATGGACATTGATTACGCTATACGGAAGGATGAACCACCTACACTTACTGATGCTAGTACTCAAGCTGAAATTCAGCTTTATGAACGTTGGGAACGATCCAATCGCCTCAGTATGATGTTCATAAAGACAAAAATTTCTACTAGCATACGTGGTTCAATTGGAGAGTGTGACAATGTTAAAATATTACTAAAGGCTATTGATAAGCAATTTGAGTCATCGGATAAAGCTTTAGCCAACACCCTAATGACCAAGTTATCATCAATGAGGCTCACCGGTACTAGAGGTGTGCGTGAGCACATCATGAAGATGAGAGACGTTGCGGCTCAACTAAAGACTCTTGAAGTTGAGATGTCTGATTCTTTCCTTGTGCACTTCATACTGAACTCCCTTCCACAATAATATGGACCTTTTAAGATCTCTTATAACACACATAAAGATAAATGGTCTATCAATGAACTTTTGACCATATGTGTTCAAGAGGAAGGAAGGTTGTCAATGGAATAGGGAGAAAGTGCATATATGGCAACACAAGGAAAGAGCGAGCAACCCAAACAAAAAGGGAAGGCAAATGATAACATACCTGTCCAATTTGACATCAAGAAGGAATCTAAGTGTTTCTTTTATAAAAAGAAGGGACACATGAAGAAGGATTGTGTCAAATATAAAGCTTGGCTTGTCAAGAAAGGTTTGTCTAAACCAAGTGAAGTCAATGGAGAGTGAGCAGTGCATCTATCCAGACAACATATACGCTCACATGCAGAGGAAATTGGAACATGCAAATTAGTTTAAAATTTCTTGTTTTGTTTTAAATATGGAAAAACATTTTATATTCCAAGTTTTTAGAAAGTTGATTTATGTTTTAGGACTTGTAACGTTAAGTTATTCCATGCAACTTTTGATTTGAATTTTCAAATATTATCATATTGGAATTAGTACAATTTGTTACGGGCTTTTTCAAATTTTAAAGTGCAAGAAAATGTTTTTTATGATGCTATGCATGTTTTCTCTATTTGGTGTACAAACTCCATTGTTCATCTTGCAATACTAGGATTGTAAAATCAAGACGTCAAACCTTTTGGGAATGACTTGATTAGTGGGAGT
Source organism: Penstemon barbatus (assembly GCA_003313485.2). Taxonomy (NCBI): domain Eukaryota; kingdom Viridiplantae; phylum Streptophyta; class Magnoliopsida; order Lamiales; family Plantaginaceae; genus Penstemon; species Penstemon barbatus. The sequence continues at coordinate 40,206,291 of CM064884.1, read as the reverse complement.
GATCAAACAAGGAATGATATTCTTGAATATGGTCATTCTGGAGCTTTCTCTAATGTTGGAGCCGAGACTGATCTTGAGATTTTCATGGTGAGCATTTTGTTGTAAAGAAATCCATATATGGTTTAAAACAAGCATCCCGTTGATGGTACTTTAAAATTCCATTGAGTAATTTCTTCATTTGGATTGTATGAAATTTCATGGATTAATTTATATACCATAAGGTTAGTGGGAGTAAAATATAATTCTTGTTTTATACATGGATGATATTTACTTACAACTAATGTTAAGGGTATGTTACATGAGGTGAACAATTTCTCTCTAAAAACTTTTGATGTAAAGATATGGGTGAGACATAATGCGTCTTAGACTGTCTTGGATAACATATTTCAATAAAATTTAGAGAGGATTTGGATGACAGATTGTTCACAAATAGTAGCTCTCATTGTGAAGCAATAGTGCTCGGAATGACATTAAGAGGGAACAAATAATAAACATTCCATAAAGGCCTGATATCACATTTGTGATCGGAATGTTGAGATATCAAGTAATCCGGATATAGACCACTTAAGTGGTGATGTACATTTAAGTAATCAGAAATTCACATGCTTATGTATAGACGGGCGGTAAATTTGGAAGTCATTTGGTTATCTAGATTCAAACTTTGTTGGCTATGTTAATTTTCATAGATTAACATCATGATATGTTGGCCAATATAGTTGATCCTTGACTGATATTTCCACTATAGATGCCGATTTTTTCCGTTTTAAAGCTAATTTGTATGGTGTATGATTAAGTAGTATAATATTGGATACTAGCATTGTGGATTTTGTGCTATGTCATAAAGTACGTACTAATTCTGATAATTCAGTTATCATTAAGCACGATAATACTAAATTGATAATTATTGATCCTTAGACTAAAGGCATGCAAATATTTAAATCTAAGGATCATATAAAGAAATAGTAAATGTATAAGGTTTCAGTGAAACTCTTATAAAGTGATGATATTTCTCATATTCAGGTGCACATTAAGTTCATTTGAGAAAATCATCTGGAGGACCTAGAATAAACATAAGGTTTATTCATTAAGAAATGTTGGGCTACTTTTGAGAATGCATTGTGATACATAGAAGATAATACTCGTTCTAAGAGGAATTATCGTCATGATTCGTGTATTTGATTCCTATAAGTGTTTATGGGATTTGGATATCATTATTCGGACCAAGTGGGAGAATGTAAGTTTATTATTAATTTATTATAAACTTCATAAGTGGTCTTTTCATCTTCCCACTTGCCAATGATTTTAATTCCCACTAACCCATTATCTTGCCCCACTAAATTGAGCATTATGTGAGTCATAAAGTAAAAGACTCTACACCTTCTTAGTCTCTTTGATGGCAAGACACTATATATAGGTGAGCCATGTATAAGGTCCCTACACTCAACATTATTCACAAAAATACACCATCTAAAGGAGGTTGCTAGAGTGTAGAAGAATCTTATACGCACCCGGATTTCCTCAAAACATCAATGGCTGGAGGTATGACGATTCATTCCGCATTTAGTTTTCATATATGCTATCTAGTTTAAGTATATATGTATATTCAAATATCATTGTGATATTTTATAAAGTCTAACAATTTTTACATATATTATTACTAATTACTCTATACTCACAATTTTTTTCCCTTATTCAAGCGCTATAAGAGAAAAACGACTTCGTATTGGAGATTTTTCTTTCGATTGCAGTTACACACTGAAATATTTTTATTTCTCTTTTCCTTTTGCCTTGTATTGATCATGTTCATCTTCGTCCGATATTGTGGGAGCTCTTCCAATTTCTTATTTTCTTTTTCCACCATCCATCGCTTTTCAATTTCTACACTTCCACCGTCCTACCCATAGCTTTCGGTTAATTTTCAATTTTTGTTGGATCTTAATTTGATGGGTTACATTTTCTTCTCTCCTCCCTATTCCATTCACATGGCTCTTGACTTTTCAATTTTTGTGAGTCCCTGTTTTGTATGTATATAGAAGATTATATAGACATGTAATTTTTAGATTAGAAATACTTAGTAATTATAGATTTTTTTTTTTTTATTTTCAAATTTTGGTTCTAAATGTTTATGATAATAACTTTAAATTCTTGTTAACAATATAGTAATAATTTAAGTGAATTAGTCAAAAATATTATGTGATATGTTATTAAGACCATAGTATGATGAAAATGATTATATGATTCAACTAACATAGAAAATTAGTTAATCACGTGCAACGTACGTGGACTTTTCTAAATGTTCTAAAACAACCATTTTTACTAATGAACAATATCATTTTTTTTTATTTCTTGACCTTGATATTTTCATTTGAACAATTTTTTTCCATCTAAACCAGTTTTCATAGGTTGAACCCCTTTTTTTTTTATCGATGTAACCAGTCTTGTCGGTTGTACCTATCTTTTACTGTCATCTATTTTCAATTACATGCCTAATCAATTTTTAACTTTTCTAACCCGATTTTATCAATTTTCGTCAAATTTGTCGAGTAAACATGCTTTTACACAAATTTCTATTATCTTTTGTTATTTTAACATGTTCTTTCGTCAAGTTCATTCACTTTTACATTGAGTTTACAATTTATATTTATGTTATTTTAATGCGTTCTTTCACCCATTTTTGTGGTTTATCCCATTTGTTATAATAAATTCACTCATTCTCTCCTGTTTAACCCAATTTTAGTCGATTTTAGTTATTCTTATGTTGATTCAACCCGTTTTCTCACTTATTTTACATTATTTTGCCAATCAAACTCGTTTTTTATTTTTGTTCTTTCATCGATTTGATCCCCCCTTTTGCTATTTCAAGTTTAGTATATATATCATTTATTTTATACTAGTTATCCACTTTTGCTGGTTTACCCAATTGTTCTATTAATTACACCATTTTTTTTAATTTTAACTCGTTTTTCTTCTATGTAACTCATTTTCCCATTGATTTTACAATTTTTTCTCATACATATTTTTTAAAAGAATTTTACTCGTTTTCATTTTAGCCCTTATATGTTTTGACTTATATTGGCTTAAACCAATTATAAGTTTAGTTAAGTAAATAATACTTTTTTTTATTCATATAGCCCGAATGTAGCTTTTTTTTAGGTTCTTTATAAATAAGTGATAATGTTGGATAAAGATGAAGATGAAAAGCACTGAAGTCAATTAGTAAAGGGAGGTTTTGATGATTTCCAAAAGGCTTAATTCCACTTTGCACCCTAGAAATAGGAGTGTTTTTCACTTTGCGCCATGCAATTTTTTTTATCCCACTTTGCACCCTACAAACTACAATTTCACTTCAGATTGCACCCTCGAGTAATTTCAAGTCATTTTAGTCGTTGAAGTAAGGATAAATTCGTCTAATCACATTAATAACCATCCCAATTTTCATCTAAAAACAATAATCACATTAATAACCATCCCAATTTCCCTCTAAAAACAATAAAAGGTCAAAATTAGATATAGTTAATGTCATAATGTACCTAAGACATTTGCAAATTAAAAATGTATGCTACTCCACTCTTCATCCAGATCCAGATGGCCGTACTGTTATTGCGTTGGTTAATTTTTCCCTTTTTTTTTTATTGACTTATTTTGAAATTTTGAAATTTTGCAACATAATTTTATGTATGTGTCATGAAATTCACGTGTTATTTTTTCTTGCATTTTATTTTTTAATTAATCTAGAATATATATATATATATATATATGATTAATTAAAAAATAAAATGCAAGAAAAAATAACACGTGAATTTCATGACACATACATAAAATTATATTGGATGCAAATCTTGATCTGCATATATTAAAGCCAATAATTCTTTAATTTCTTTGACCCCCATTGTTCATTATTCTATATTAATATTATATTAATGTTTTGCTTGCTCCATTATTATATAGTATTTTATTCATTGTTTTTCCAGTATTTGAAATGTTTTATTTATGTTGTAATAAAATAATAATAATTTCTATTTTACTTTTATTAATTATTTTTTTAAGGGGAAAGAAAATTACGAAAAATAGATTGGGATGTTTATTAATGTGACTAGATGAATTTGCCCTTATTCCGGCAACTAAAATGGACTGAAATTAATTGAGGGTGCATTTTGGAGCAACATTGTGGTTTGTAGGGTGCAAAGTGGGATAATTTTTTTTGTAGGGTGCAAAGTGAAAAATGCTCCTATTTGTAGGGTGCAAAGTGAAATTAAGCCATTTCCAAAACTTCAAATCTGTTAAGTAAAAGACAACTTAGCTGATATCCCTTAGAAGAATTTTGACCAAGTAAGAAGACTATCAGACGGGTCAAATATTCAAGGTCCAGAAGACTACTGATCTGCTGAAGGAAAGAAATTAGACTGGTGAAGATCAGCCGACTCAAATCAGATTTGTTCAAGTTTGGGATCAGCTCTGTTCATCATCAGACTTGCACTTTCGATCAGCTAAGTGGAAAAGATCAAGAAATCTACCCAACGGTAATAAATGCCCCTGGAAGTAATAAATGCTGAAGTACAAGGTTATTAAAGACAAATGATTGAAGAAAGACTTCGTATAAGCTTGGTGCATTTAATGCTCCATGACAGATAGTACAATTCGCAGTACTGTCACTGTGCAGAGAGCCGTTCGCGGATTTTAAGGACCAGAAATCAAGAGATTTGAATTTTGTCTCTCTTCAACGGACAAAATTCAAAGAGTGACTATAAATAGCTGAAGAGACGAAGGAAGAAAATATACACAACTTCTGAGAGATCGAATTCGAAGCAAATATTTTCCAAAAGCTCAAGAACTGCTCACTCGTCTGCTGAAAGTCATTTGTTGACAGAAGCCGTTGAAGTTCAAGAAAACATTTTCTGAGTGGATCTGTAAGAGAGAAAAGTTGTGAGGAGTTCTTATCCATCTTTGTGAGTGATAAGACTCTGTAGAATAGGAGTTTCTTTGTGATTTCCTATTGCGCACTTGTGGTCGTTTCATTTGTTGTTCGACGCAAGCAGAGTGTACTAATTACTTTGTGTTCTAAGTATAACCCAAGATCTGTGTGATTTGGAAGAGTGGACTAAAGGATTTCAATCCATATAACCACTATAAAAATTCTGGTGTTTACTTTTGCATAAGTCTTTCTGCATATTTTCAGATCTGCATTAAAACACTTTATAAACTGTTTGAAAATTAAATTAAAGGAGTTTACAAAACTGGGGAAACAATTTTCAGACTGCTAACTTTACTTGTGACAAACACTTCGAAAATCCGCTGCAAGTACTCTAGTATTAAAACTGATTTTAGCAAAAATCAGCTAAGTGATTATCAGATTAGTGGTCAACAAAGCTGTTCAAAGATTTGTTCGCGATCAGCCTTGTAAAATTACTGTTCGGTAACAACTTAGTCTGTTTAAGTTTGAACAACAGTTTTGAAGTTAAAATTTGAAGAAAAAGTTTCAGAGGTCTATTCACCCCCCCTCTAGACCTCATCTGACCACTTGGGACCAACAAGTGGTATCAGAGCAGGTGGTTCATTAGAATCAGCTGCCTGATCAACGAGCTTTATCCGTGTGTTTTTCAAAGGTTTTCAAACTTTTTCAAAAGAGCATATTTTTGAAAAATGGATTGTATCAGCCATGTTCCCCACATAGCTGGTATGAGCTTTGAAGACTGGAAGATCAGAATGGAGATCTTCTTAGCTGCCTATAATGATAACATGTACACATGTATCATCAAAGGTCCATTCAAATTCACCAAGACTATCACGGTTCATGAAGCTGATATAGTGGTGGAAAAAGACTTAACAGAGATGACAACTGAAGAAGTCAAGATGTACAATCTGGATAAAGTTGGTCGTTTCATCATGACCAAGGCCCTTGATAACGACAGATTTGACAAAGTCAAGCACTGCAAGACTGCCAAAGAAATGTGGGATAAGGTTCGTGACATGAGCGAAGGAAACGACGCCATCAAAGAGCATCATGTTGCTCTGAAAAAGCAGGACAACTTCAAGATGAAGTCTGCGGAAACCATTGATCAGATGGATACAAGGTTTACAAGGACGCCGAATGAAGTGTTGAAGCTTGGAAAAACCTTCACTGATAAGGAGATAACCGTCAGAGTGCTGAAGGCTCTACCTCCGAAGTTCAACATGAAAGTGACAACCATGGAAGAGTCAAGAGACTTGGGAAAGATCTCACTCACCGAGCTGTTCTCAGTACTCAAGGCGTACGAGTATAAACTGCCAAGAATGGGTGTTGAAGAAACCTCTACTTCAAGTCCCACAGCTGCCCTGGTTGCTGCTGAAAATCCTAGAAGGCCAGCCTATAAAAGCAAAGACGTGGACTCATCTGATGAAGCCACACTACTCAACAAAAAGGAGTACACTGCTGGAGACGTTGCATTGCTGATGAATAATTTCAAGAAGTTCTACAAACGAAAAATGAAGAACAAATACAACAATGCTTCTACTTCTAACCCTACTTCTTCTTCTCAAGATAAAGATTCTTATAAATCTAAAATGATGTGCTATAACTGCAGGAAATTGGGTCATTTCATCAGAGACTGCCCATATCCTAAAGCTGAAAAGTACACTGAAGAAGAAAAGAGAATTAGAAAAGAAAGAAAGCATCAGAAAAGCAAAGTGCTGGTGGCAGAAGCGGAAAAGCTAGTTGCTGTCTACTCATCAGATTCGGATTCAGACACTTCTGATGAAGAGAGACCTGCTCTTCTTTGCCTGATGGCTAAGGAATCTGATGACTCTGAGGATGATGAGGTAACTCCTCTAGATAATGAATTATTTAATTCATTTGAACAAATGATGCTTAACAATACTACTATTGCTGAAGCATTTAGTAGGCTTAAGGAAGAGATGATATTGCTAAGAGAGCAAAACAGTTCACTGAAACTCAAGGCTGAAAAGCCAAAATAATCAGATGAATATAAACAGCTCGAGCAAGAAAATGAATCTCTGAAAGCTGAATGTGAAGTCCTTAAAGGAAAAATCATGGAACTTGAGAAAACAATTGAGTCTCATGAAAAGTCATCTGTTGCATCCACTCACATGTCTAGTAAACAGAAGACACCTTTAGATCAGGATAAGTTAGAACTGAACCATACTGAAAAATTTATATCAGCTGACAATAGTAAGGTCATTTTGTATGTTCAGACTGCTAAACCTGCTTCACCTGAGAAAGTTTTAAAGGAGACAAAAACTCCTAAGGCTAAAAAGAGCGAAGAGCCTAGTGTAGGAAAACAAACTGGTAAGTCCAAACTGAAGAGTCCTAGGAAGTCTTCTTATAAGGCTAAAACCAATCAGACCAGTGATAAAACTAAGTCGTTTGTTAATGAGCAAGCATCTAGTAAACCAAAGAAGCATAAAAACAAGAAAAATCAAAATGCTTGGTATGGAAATGAGTCTTATTATGTGCAACCTGCTGCATATCCTCCTATGTATCATGCACCTCAATTTCCAACTTACTATGCACGATATCCTGCTCATCCAATGCATGCATATCCTGCTTATCATGCATCTTATTCTGCTTATGAACATTATCCTTATCATGCTGATTATCAACAAAATGACATATCTGATAAACGTGATAAAGGCAAAACTGTTCACGCTCTTGCTGAAACTCAGAAACCTAAGAAGCCTAAGACATCAACATCTTGGGTTGTCAAAGGTGGAACTAATCCTTCAGGACCCTCTCAATAAGGGTACCTAAAACAATTTTTATTTTGTTTTGTAGGTTAGGATTAGGAGTAGGAGTAAAGTAGAGAAGACCTGGTACTTGGACAGTGGCTGTTCAAGGAACATGTGTGGAAACATACATGAGCTGACTGATGCTGTTGCTGTGGATGGTCCAAATGTGACGTTTGGAGACAGCAAGGAAGATAAGATTGTAGCAAGTGGAAAGCTGATCAAAGGCAACATTGAGATATCTGACGTCTCTTATGTTAAAGGCCTCAAATACAATTTGCTGAGCATAAGTCAATTTTGTGACAAATGATATTCAGTTATCTTCTCAACAGATAAGTGCTACGTTGAACAGATTGGTACAAAGAAGGTTATTTTATCTGGAAGACGACAAGGGAATGTCTACACAGTGGACTGGAATTCCATTGACAAGAATTCAAGTGTTTGTTTGGTGGTATCAACACCAAGTGAAGTCAGTTGGCTGTGACAGACTTATCAAGAATGATCTGGTAGAAGGAATTCCAAAGACAGTCATGAGCAAAGATAAGGTTTGTGACGCATGTCAGAAGGGTAAACATATCAAGTCATCATTCAAAAGCAAAAAGCACCAATCACCTGGAAGGATATTGGAGCTGCTACATATGGACTTATTTGGACCCATTGATCCAATCAGCAATGGTGGAAAGAAATACTGCCTAGCTGTTGTGGATGATTTTTCAAGATACACTTGGGTGATTTTCATGAAGAAGAAAAGTGAAACCAAGGAGCATCTTACAAATCTTATGGAACAAATTCAGAATAAAAAGAGTATGAAAATACTGAAGATCAGATCAGATAGAGGGACTGAATTTACAAACTCTACTGTTGAAGAGTATTGTAATGCCAAAGGAATCATCCATGAGTACTCTGCTGCCAGAACCCCTCAACAAAATGGAGTTGCTGAAAGGAGAAACAGAACTCTGAAAGAAGCTACCAGAACCATGATAGCTGAAGCTAAGCTGCCTCAAAGATTTTGGGCAGAAGCAACAAATACAGCGTGCTTTACCCAAAACAGATGCATGATCAACAAGCACCAAAACAAGACTCCATATGAAGTTTGGAACAACAGAAAGCCAAACATTAATTACTTTAGAATTTTTGGTTGTAAATGCTTTGTTTTAAATAATGGGAAAAACCACCTTACTGCTTTTGCAGAAAAGGCTGATGAAGCAGTATTTGTAGGATATTCTCTATTAGTAAAGCTTATAGAGTCTTTAACAAAAGAACTTTACTTGTGGAAGAATCCATTCATGTAGTATTTGATGAACCTAGTCAATCCTCTGAAAAGAATCAAAATACTGATCAGAAACTGTCTACTGATTTTCAGAAATTGAGTGTTGAAAAGAATGAAGAATATATTCCCATCATACTACCTGATCTCAACTCAGCTGCAAACTCAAGTGCTGTTCAAAATCACAATGCTGATTGTCTAACAGAGGAGATGCAAACAGCTGACAGACCAGAGAATGTTCAACAGACAACTACTGTTCAACAGACTACTACTGGAACTCCAACAGTAGTGTTGCAAGATCAAAACAAAGGACAACATTATGATTTGCAACCTGATCTTAGATGGCTCAAGAATCACCCACCAGAGCTGGTGATTGGTGATCCTTTGGATAAAGTAAAGACAAGGAGAGCTGCTGCAAGTGAAGCAATGTTTGTCAGCTTCCTATCTCAAATTGAGCCCAAACAGATTGAAGAAGCTCTTAGTGATTCAAACTGGATTGAAGCTATGCAAGAAGAGCTAAATCAATTTGAAAGGGATGAAGTTTGGTACTTAGTTCCTAGACCTAGTCATCAAAGAGTAATTGACACTAAATGGGTATTCAGGAACAAAATGAATGAAGATGGTGTGTCACCAGAAATAAAGCAAGATTAGTTGCCAAAGGCTATTGTCAAGAAGAAGGCATTGACTTTGATGAAACTTTTGCGCCAGTAGCAAGATTAGAGGCAATCAGCCTCTTTCTTGCCTACGCTGCTCACAAGAATTTCACAGTCTATCAAATGGATGTGAATTCAGCTTTTCTCGATGGAGAATTGGAAGAAGAAGTTTATGTTGAACAACCACCTAGATTTGAAGCTTATCAAGAAGAAGACAAGGTGTATCGTCTGAAGAAATCCCTCTATGGACTGAAACAGGCTCCAAGAGCATGGTATGATATCCTATCTGATTTTCTTTTAATTAAAGAATTTCGTAAAGGTAAGGTTGACAAGACCCTGTTCACTATTGAATGGGAAGAACATATTTTGCTTGTGCAAATATATGTGGACGACATTATTTTTGGTTCAACAAATCAACAGATGTGTGACAAGTTCTCAAAGCTGATGCAGAACAAGTTTGAAATGAGCATGATGGGAGAACTTAATTATTTTCTTGGCTTGCAAGTAAGACAGTTGCCTGATGGAATATTCATCAGCCAAGCAAAATACACAAAGGATCTGTTCAAGATATTTGGTATGGAAACTAGCTCTACTACTAATATTCCAATGTCTACTAGTCTTCGTTTGGATAAATATGAAGATGGCAAATCAATGGATATAACCAAGTACAGAGGAATTATTGGGTCACTGTTATACTTAATAGCTAGCAGACCTGATATCATGTACTTTGTTGTGGTTTGTGCGAGGTATCAATCAAATCCTAAGGAATCATCTCGTAGCTGCCAAAAGGATACTCAAATATCTTAAAGGTACTGAAGATTTGGGATTATGGTATCCTAGGGAATCTGGATTTGAACTTATTGGATATTCAGATTCTGACCTTGCTGGCTGCAAGATAGACAGAAAAAGCACAACTGGTGTCTGTCAGTTCTTAGGTACAAAGAAGGTTATTTTATCTGGAAGACGACAAGGAAATATCTACTCAGTGGACTGTAATTCTGCTGACAAGAATTCAAGTATTTGTTTGGTGACATCAACACCAAGTGAAGTCAGTTGGCTGTGGCACAAAAGAAAGAACCATGTAAATTTCAAGACCATAAACAGACTTATCAAGAACAATCTGGTAGAAGGAATTCCAAAAACAGTCATGAGCAAGGAGAAGCTTTGTGACGCCTGTCAGAAGGGTAAACAAATCAAGTCATCATTCAAAAGCAAGAAGTATCAATCTTCTGGAAGAATATTGGAGCTGCTACACATGGACTTATTTTGACCCATTGATCCAGTCAGCAATGGTGGAAAGAAATATTGCCTAGCTGTTGTGGATGACTATTCAAGATATATTTGGTTGATTTTCATGAAGTAGAAAAGTGAAACCAAGGAACATCTTACAAATCTGATGGAACTGATCCGGAATGAAAAGAGCATGAAGATATTTAAGATCAGATCAGATAGAGGGACTGAGTTTACAAACTCTACTGTTGAAGAGTATTGTAATGTCAGAGGAATCAGCCATGAGTACTCTGCTGCCAGAACCCCTCAACAGAATGGAGTTGCTGAAAGGAGAAACAGAACTCTTAAAGAAGCTACCAGAACAATGATAGATGAAGCTAAGCTGCCTCAAAGATTTTGGGCAGAAGCAACAAACACAGCATGCTTTACCCAAAACAGATGTATGATCAACAAGCACCAAAACAAGACTCCATATGAAGTTTGGAACAACAGGAAGCCAAACATTCATTACTTTAAGATATTTGGTTGTAAATTCTTTGTTTTAAGTAATTGGAAAAATCACCTAACTGCTTTTGCAGAAAAGGCTGATGAAGCTGTTTTTGTAGGATACTCTACTGTTAGTAAAACTTATAGAGTCTTTAACAAAAGAACTTTACTTATAGAGGAATCCATTCACGTAGTATTTGATGAACCAAATCAATCTTCTGAAAAGAATTAAAGTACTAATCAAGATCTGTCTACTGATTTACAGAAATTGAATGTTGGAAAGAATGAAGAATATGTTCCCATCATTCTACCTGATCTCAACCCAGCTGCTAACTCAAGTGCTGTTCAAAATCACAGTGCTGATAGTCTAACAGACGAGTTGCAAAAAGCTGACAGACCAGAGACTGTTCAACAGACAACAAATGTTCAACAGACTACTACTGGAACTCCAACAGTAGTGTTGCAAGATCAAAATAGAGGACAACATCCTGATTTGCAACCTGATCTTAGATGGCTCAAGAATCACCCACCTGAATTGGTGATTGGTGATCCTTTGGATAGAGTAAAGACAAGGAGAGCTGTTGCAAGTGATGCAATGTTTGTCAGCTTCCTATCTCAAATAGAGCCTAAGCAGATTGAAGCTATGCAAGAAGAGCTAAATCAATTTGAAAGGAACAAAGTCTGGTACCTAGTTCCTAGACCAAGTCATCAAAGGGTAATTGGCACTAAATGGGTATTCAGGAATAAAATGAATGAAGATGGTGTTGTCACCAGAAACAAAGCTAGATTAGTGGCCAAGGGTTATTGCCAAGAAGAAGGTATTGACTTTGATGAAACTTTTGCACCAGTAGCAAGATTAGAGGCAATCAGACTCTTTCTTGCCTACGCTGCTCACAAGAATTTCACAGTCTATCAGATGGATGTGAAATCACCTTTTCTCAATGGAGAATTGCAAGATGAAGTTTATGTTGAATAACCACCTGGATTTGAAGCCTATCAAGAAGAAGACAAGGTGTATTGTCTGAAGAAAGCCCTCTATGGACTAAAACAGGCTCCAAGATCATGGTATGATACCCTATCTGATTTTCTTTTAATTAAAGGATTTCGTAAAGATAAGGTAGACAAGACCCTGTTCACTATTGAATGGGAAGAACATATTTTGCTTGTGCAAATATATGTGGACGACATTATTTTTGGTTCAACTAATCAACAGATGTGTGATAAGTTCTCAAAGCTGATGCAGAACAAGTTTGAAATGAGCATGATGGGAGAACTTAATTATTTTCTTGGCTTGCAAGTAAGACAGTTGCCTGATAGAATATTCATCAGCCAAGCAAAATACACAAATGATCTGTTCAAGAAGTTTGGTATGGAAACTAGCTCTACTGCTAATATTCCAATGTCTACTAGTCTTCGTTTGGATAAAGATGAAGATGGCAAATCAGTGGACATAACCAAGTACAGAGGAATTATTGGGTCACTGTTATACTTAACAGCTAGCAGACCTGATATTATGTACTCTGTTGGGGTTTGTGCGAGGTATCAATCAAATCCTAAGGAATCTCATCTCCTAGCTGCCGAAAGGATACTCAAATATCTTAAAGGTACTGAAGATTTGGGATTGTGGTATCCTAGGGAATCTGGATTTGAACTTATTGGATATTCAGATTCTGACCTTGCTGGCTGCAAGATAGACAAAAAAAGCACAACTGGTGTCTGTCAGTTCTTAGGTAGTCGTCTGATCTCCTGGATGAGTAAGAAACAGACTTCAGTATCCATATCAACTGCTGAAGCTGAATATATAGCTGCTGGAGCATGCTGTGCACATATATTGTGGTTGAAACATCAACTAGAGGATTACAACATCAAAATCAGTGGAATACCTATCTACTGTGATAATACAAGTGCAATCAGTCTTTCTCAAAATACTACAAGTCATTCAAGGACTAAACATATTGAGATCAAGCATCACTTCATTAGAGATCATGTGGAGAAAGGATATGTAATTATAGAATATGTTTTTACTGAAAATCAGATTGCTGACATCTTCACAAAACCTCTAAGTGAGACAAGGTTTTCAACTTTAAGAGCTGAACTAGGTCTACTAAAATTGGATGCATAACCTGAGGGGGAACTCATCAGAAGACTGGAGTTCAACATCTTACTCATCACATTATCTTCAAGGATTAACTCTCAACAGACTAGTTAACTTATGAATTCTTAAAGTCAGGGGGAACGTGTAAGACTAGCGGTACTTCTGATAAAAAGATGAAATTTGTTGATGACAGTTAGTTGAAGTTATGTTTTCATCAGAAGATTAAAGTCTTGAAGTTTGAAGATTAACTATCTAGTTGGATTGACAAACAGCCGAGGAAGGTTATCAGTTATTGGCTTTCACTGATAACAGCTTTGTCATCAGGACGGTAGTCCTATCAGATAAGTATTTTATTTACCTGTCTGATCAACTGTATAAAAGCTAAGTGTATTAAAAACGTTTTATCTAAAACACGCTTTTATAAGTACAGTAAGGCGGTTCGCATTCCCGCCTCTCATTTAATGCTTTTTGAATTTGAAATGATGTAACTGATGCCGCACGATCAGGACTGACAAGAAACGGATCTAACGGTTCGATGGTATCACGGAAACCGAAATACCCAAACTCTATAAATCAAGATCTGATCAGACTTGTAGTTCTTTACGCACCCTAAAGTACTTTGAGCATTTTTGAGAAAATTTCTTGCACTCTGCTTTCTGCAATTCTACTATTTCACTAACTTCCACAGATTCAAGATGTGTTCTAGTGTTGAAGCTAAAGCTGAGGGTATGTATCTGGTCTATGATGCATACTACCAGTCTGGTACGGAGTTGATGAAACAATTGCTGGAGAAATTCAAAGCTGCTTCGCTGGTGAATTTCATGGAGCTGCATGAAGGTCTGGTCTGGAAGGACCAAGTGTTGGAGTATTATGGATCGGCTGAAGTGGATTTCACGAAGATGGAGATCAAAGCCTCTGTTGGGGATAAATCTGTAGTGATAACCCCTGTTCTACTCCACGAAACTTTCGGTTTGCCTAACAGTGGTCGACATGACATCACCACTCTTGCTGAAGAAAAGCTTCAGGAATTCTGGGCCATCTGTGCCAAAGAAGGAGAGATGTTGATGGGCAACATCAAAAAGAGGCAACTGAAAGACGAGTATCAGCGCATGGCTGATATGGTCGCGAAGCTGATAGAGAATTGCACTTTCTCTTTGGATGCTGTTACAATGAAAAGATTCAGCATCATGATTGCCATTTACTACTCTTTGGAAGTGAACTGGTCGGTTGTCGTCTGGTACATACTGGCTCACTTTCATGAGAAGAAAGGAAAGAGGTCTTCTCAGCAGACAAATCACAGGATTACCTTAAGCTATCTGTTTCATAAATTGGGCTGTACATTGACAAATGGAAAGGAAATCCATGCTTCTAAGGCAATGGCCAAGTACGTGCCTGTCATGAAAAGAAGAGCTGATGAGGTGGAGACTGCTGAAGACTTGGAGGAACCTAAGGAAGAGGTTCCTACCAAAAGGCAAAGAAAGTTGGTAAAAACAGCTCAGCTTGCTGATAAGAAGAAAGCTGATGAGCCCAAGCAAATGAAGAAAGCAAAGACTTCTGTTCAAATAGCCCTACCAGCTGTTGAAGCCAGAACATATCAGTCTGAAGCAAAGGAGGTAGCTGATGTAATAATCAATCAGACTACAGAGCAAATAAAGAATATCTCTCCTGCTTCCTCTTCAAGAACACCATCTGCTGAACGTCCTGTTGAAAATGTTGCTCACAGGACCAGAAGTCAAATTCGTGATACAGGTGCTTCCTTGCCTGTTCAAGAAGGAAGAGTAAGAAAGACCATAAGAAAGAAGATGACTTTTATTGACTCACCCACTGAGTTAATAGATCTGGTAAGAGAAAGACCTCATTCAGCAGAGAGGCCTGTTGGTGCTGATGAGACGTCTGCTGCTAAACAGATCGATGCGCAACAAACTGCTCAAGTAAAACCAACAGCTGAGGTGGCTAAACCTCTTGCATCTGCTGGTCCCGCTCCTGCCCCAGCTGATAAAGGAAAAAGAATAATCCTTATCAAAAGAAAGAAAATCTCTTCTGCTGACAAAAAGAAGAGAGAGGAAGCTGAGCAGCGAAAGAGAGATGAACTGGAGGAGAAAAAGGCCCTTGAACTTAGCAATGTTCAAGCAGCAAAGGATGAACAAAGAAGAAAAATGTCTGAAGCAGAAAAGAAGGCTGCTGAAGATGTTGAACTTGCTATGGTTATTGAAATGAGCAAGACAGATGCTCATGGACCTGTTCATGGCGGAGGGATTAAGATTGGAGATTCAAAAGAAGCTAAGCCAAAGATGCCTGCTGGCGAAGTCAAGCCAAAGGCCAAGTTTGAAGTTAGAAAATCATTTGACATTGTTAATTCTGATAAATCTATCTTCAACAGGTTTGAGAAGGCCTTAGCTTATTTTGATCAGAAACTGATGCTGAAGACTCTGTTCACCCATGAGAAGCCTAGATACATAAAGTGGAGGGACTATAGACTGAACAAGTCTATTGAAGAGCTTCAAAGTTGGAAGGAGTTAGCTGATGAAGAAAGGTGGGTTCTAATTGGCTGAAGACTGACTCCATTCAACAAGCTTTGGATCCTGATTATGTAAGGGATGCTATGCATCAATATGCAAAGGAGTTTGCAACAGGGGAGGCCAAAATAATTGAAAACACTTTGCCTGCAAAGAAAAGAAAATCTGATGATGCTGTTGAAAGGGCAATTTAGATTGCTGTTATGACTGCCTTGAAAAGATGGGCTGCTAAGTCAAGATATCAGCAAGGTTCATCAAGTGAGCTGCCCTCGCTGCCAAGTATTCAACAGATCACGTTTGGCAAAGAAGTTAGAGATTACTATGAGATGCCTAAGGTAAAGGCCCCTACTGCAAATCTGTGGCCTGTTGTAAGACAAATCCGTCAAACAACAACCTTTACTGATGATGGCAAAATCATAAGTAAGATATTTGAAGAAGTTACTGATCAGCCCAAAGCTGCTGAAGAACCCTTAGCACTTGAGTGGAAAGCTAAGGAGTCCAAAGCTGATCAGGAAACTGACCTGAAGGATGCTCCTGTCCACCAGGAGAGTGAAGAAGATGAAGCTGCTGCTCATTCTGCTTCATCAAGTGATTTGCATTCATCACTGATGGAAGCCTTCCAGCTGTTAATGGAAAATTCTATGAAGGAAATGGAAGAGAGGAACATCACGCAGTTGAAGAAGTTGCAGCAAGAATTGGCAGAATCCAACATATCACAACTTGAGAGCATGCAACTACTTACTGCAAGGACGATCAAGAATGCAATTGACATCTTTCCTCTGCCTGAGGATCATACCAGGCAGATGACTCAAAGTGTTGTAGAAATGAACAGAAATATTGAAGATGTGAAGGCTGATGTCAACCATCTTCATACTGCCTTGAAGAGAGCTGAAAACAACATAGCTGATCTCACTGCAACCTTCATCAAAATTAGTGATGAAGAGAAAGCTGTTAATGTTGGACTGTTGCAGAAACTTAACAAAGTTGGAGATGTTTTACATGAAGAACTTTCCACTATGCAACTCAACATTGATTGCCTTAATGATCAAAATGACACCATCAGCACCTCTCTCAATCATCTAACTGCCAGCCATGATGTAGTTAATCAGAATTTGAAGGCTTTATGTGCTGCTATGAAGATTCAGTCTGTTGCACTCAACCCTCCTATCAGACCTGCTAGTTTCACCACTTCTGATGATGACAAAAAGGGGGAAAAGAAGAAGGAAGAGCCAACTCAACCTGAGGAAGCTACTGCCACTGAACCTGAAAAGACTGAAGCTGCTGCTGAAGAGACTGGAAAGGTAGAAGGCAAAGATGAAGCTGCTGAAGAATCCAAGGATTCTGATGGAGATAAATCAGAGCCCTATACCAAGTATAAAAATGAAGAGAGGATCAAGAGGAAGATGGACGAAATAGCTAGAGAAGAAGAGATCAAAGTTAAGATGGAAGCTGTTAAGTCCAATCTGCTTTTGGATGAGGAGGCTGATGAAGATGATGAAGAATCTTCTTATGAGTATGAAGAAGTGCTTGAAGGAGATGATGAAGAAGCTGATGACTAGTATAGACAAATCTTTTGTAATCAGTTATCTTTATTTCTTTTTCAGTCATGTTATCTGAACAAAAATTGTAACTTGTAATCCTTTATATTATTATCAATAAAAAGTAAAAGTTCTGTTTCCAACACACATTTTCTATCTCAGAAAATTTTGAGGATCAAAACTTTAGTATAGGTGAAACAGGTACTTAGCTGAAGTTTTGTCATCATCAAAAAGGGGAAATTGTTGGATAAAGATGAAGATGAAAAGCACTGAAGTCAATTAGTAAAGGGAGGTTTTGATGATTTCCAAAACTTCAAATCTGCTAAGTAAAAGACAACTTAGCTGATATCCCTTAGAAGAATTTTGACCAAGTAAGAAGACTATCAGACGGGTCAAATATTCAAGGTCCAGAAGACTACTGATCTGCTGAAGGAAATAAATCAGACTGGTGAAGATCAGCCGACTCAAATCAGATTTGTTCAAGTTTGGGATCAGCTCTGTTCATCATCAGAATTGCACTTTCGATCAGCCAAGTGGAAAAGATCAAGAAATCTACCCAACGGTAATAAATGCCCCTGGAAGTAATAAATGCTGAAGTACAAGGTTATTAAGGACAAATGATTGAAGAAAGACTTCGTATCAGCTTGGTGCATTTAATGCTGCATGACATATAGTACAATTCGCAGTACTGTCACTGTGCAGAGAGCCGTTCGCGGATTTTAAGGACCAGAAATCAAGAGATTTGAATTTTGTCTGTCTTCAACGGACAAAATTCAAAGAGTGATTATAAACAGCTGAAGAGACGAAGGAAGAAAATATACACAACTTCAGAGATCGAATTCGAAGCAAATATTTTCTAAGTCTCAAAAGCTCAAGAACAACTCACTCGTCTGCTGAAAGTCATTTGTTGACAGAAGCCATTGAAGTTCAAGAAAACATTTTCTGAGTGAATCTGTAAGAGAGAAAAGTTGTGAGGAGTTCTTATCCATCTTTGTGAGTGATAAGACTCTGTAGAATAGGAGTTTCTTTGTGATTTCCTATTGCGCACTTGTAGTCGTTTCATTTGTTGTTCGACGCAAGCAGAGTGTACTAATTACTTTGTGTTCTTAGTATAACCCAAGATCTGTGTGACTTGGAAGAGTGGACTAAAGGATTTCAATCCATATAACCACTATAAAAATTCTGGTGTTTACTTTTGCATAAGTCTTTCTGCATATTTTCTGATCTGCATTAAAACACTTTATAAACTGTTTGAAAATTAAATTAAAGGAGTTTACAAAACTGGGGAAACAATTTTCAGACTGCTAAGTTTACTTGTGAAAAACACTTCGAAAATCCGCTGCAAGTACTCTAGTATTAAAACTGATTTTAGCAAAAATCAGCTAAGTGATTATCAGATTAGTGGTCAACAAAGCTGTTCAAAGATTTGTTCGCGATCAGCCTTGTAAAATTACTGTTCGGTAACAACTTAGTCTGTTTAAGTTTGAACAACAGTTTTGAAGTTAAAATTTGAAGAAAAAGTTTCAGAGGTCTATTCACCCCCTCCCCCCTTCTAGGCCTCATCTGACCATTTAGGACCGACAGATAATTTCTGAAAAACAAAAGAAAAATATTGATTTTACTTACTTTTACATTTAGTTAATCATTTCTTTTTTGTTATTTTAGCCGTTCTTTCACATATTTCACCATTTTTTATGGTGTATCCCATTTGTTAAACAATCCATCAGTTTTCTCTAGTTTAGCCCAATTTTAGTCGATTTTGCCATTTGTTAATCAATTAACTCATTCTCTTCATTTTAACCAAATTTTAGTCTGGTTTTACTTATTCTTTTGCCTATTTAACCTATTTTGCTATTCTTTCAATCATGGACGGATCCATCTAGTTTTTGGGGGTGGCCCTGCCCCTCCAAGAATCTTGAAAAAATTAATTTAGTATTATTATTTTATAAATAGTTCACATTAGTCCTCTAATATTTTAATGCTAAATTGCATTCACAATTTATAAGCCATGTTTGTGATTGAAGTACAAAGAAGTATATAGTGTAATCGGCTTTAATTGATTGTTTGATTCGTTTGATATTAACGCTTCATGTTACATCTATAACAATAGAGCGATCAATAATGAAGTTGGTCAAAAATAGGCGTAGAAACAAAATGAAAGATCAATACCTTGTGTGGATAGTTTGATTATTAACATTGAAAATAAATTTGTTGAGATTTTTGGTACTTATTCGTAGATGAATTTTACGAAATGTGAGAACGTCGTGTAGAACTTCGATAATTTTTTCACTAAATTACTTAAGAATTTTGAATTTAATGTATTTTTCAGTAATATTTTATTCTTAAGTAAATAAAATATATAAAATATCATTGTCAATTAGTTTCGATGGTGGTTAAACTCGGCCCCCTCAACTCTCCGATCCTGGATCCGTCCATGCTTTCAATCTAACCCATTTTTTCATTGGTTTTACCAATGGACAACATCAATTATTTCCTTTCTTGACCTTGATATTTTCATAGAAACCATTTTCATAGGTTTAACCCTTTTTTTATTTATCGATTTCACCAGGTTGACGTGTTATACATGTCTTTTATCGAGTTCATTAATTTTCGATACATGCTTAGTCAAATTTTTAAACAATTTGACATGTTACCAAATTTCCCCAATTTTGTAACGAATAACCTAAGAATGATGAGCTTGCTGTGGAGATCAACCTGGATACTTCCAAGCAACAGTCCAAAGCTGCCATTGAGAAAAGCACTTTAGCCATAGAGTGGAAGGCTGAAGAAGCTCCAGCTCTTCATGAAACACCTGTTCAACAAGAAGCTGCCACTGCATCAACTTCCACAATTCCTGCCATTGACATCCAAGCCTCAATTATGGAGTTAATGAAGAGCTTACTAGAAAATACCATGAAGGAAATGGAAGAAAAGAACAAGCTGTTGTGAAGTAATTTGAAGAGACAACTGCAAAATTTGTTCAAAATGCCATAGGCAATTTTCCTCTACCAGCTGACAACTCCCTAATGTTGATTCAGAGCATACTGAGCATGAACCATAATATAGAAGATGTGAAGGCAGATGTGAACCATGTGAATATTGTTCTTCAGAGACATAAGTCAGATTTGGCAGGACGTAGGAGTGGCAAAGGTCTTCAAAGAAGTCAGTGATGCTGAGGTTGAAAAGATTGCAAGCATTATGCAGGAGTTTACTGTCATCACTGATAAAGTTCATTGTTGGAAGAAGATAAAGATGAAGACAGTAAAGTGAAGGGAGGTTTTGATGATTTTCAAAACGTCATCATCAACTAATTAATGGAAGCTTAGCCAATCCCTTAGAAGAATTTTGTTGGTCCCAAGTGGTCAGATGAGGTCTAGAGGGGGGGGGGGGTGAATAGACCTCTGAAAATTTTTGAACTTAAAAACTTTTCAGTCTTCTGTCAGCAGACTAAGCTGATGAAGAACAGTAAGCAGACTAGTCTGATCGTGAACAAGTCTTGAACAGACGACTGACCACTCTTCTTACAGTAACTTAGCTGTTTTTTCAGCAAAATAGTTTTTCAAAGAGTATACTTGCAGCGGATTGTTTTAACGTGTTTTTCACAAGTAGACTAAGTTCTTAAAAGATTTTATCCCCAGTTTTTGACAAACTCCTTTTTAAAATCTTTTAGGTAATTCAAGGTGTTTAAATATGCAAACTTCAAATATGCAAGAAAACTTGAATGCAAGATAACACAAAGAATTTTTATAGTGGTTATATGGATAAAAATCCTTTAGTCCACTCTTCCAGATCACACAGATTCTGGGTTATACTATAATCACTTAGATTACAATATTTCTCCACTTACACCTAAACAACTAATGAAAAGGCTGTAAGCTCACAATAGGAATTCACAAAGAAAACCTATCCTCTGAAGTAGAATCACTCACAAAGATGGATTCTCACTTCGCACAACACTCAGCTATTACAAAATCACTCAGATAATGTTTTTCTATTTTCTTCAACTTGGTTTCTGTCAACAGATGACTTCCACCAGACGAGTGAGCTGTTCGAGCTTTTGAGACTTAGAGAAATTCTGCTTCAAAATTTCGATCTCTGATTGTTGTTGTGTTTGTCTCTCTTCGAACTTTGCTCTATTTATACTCGGATTTGAATTTATGACCGTTGAAGGAAATCAAATCTTCAAATCCAACCTTCAGCTCTTTTGAAACGGCTCCCTGCAGCAATCGTACAGTGTACAGTACCTTTCTGTCCATCGCATTTAATGCTGCATTTAATGCACTCTGCTGATCCGAGGATATCTTCAATCATTTGCCATTACTACCCTTCTCTTTCAGCATTTATTACACCAAGTGCATTTATTACCGTTGAACTGATCTTATGATCTCTTTCACTCTGCTGACCGAAGCAACCCTTCTGATAGGTACTCTGCTGATCAAATACTGAACTTATCTGATTTGACTCGGCTGATGACCTACCCTTCTGTTCGCTGTTTCAGCAAGAGATCACTAGTCTTCTAGTCTTTGAACTTTGAACTCTTCTGATGTCTTCTTTTACTTGTTCAAAATTCTTCTAAGGGAACTAAGCTTTCCATACTTAGCTGATTATGATGTTTTGGAAATCATCAAAACCTTCCCTTAATTACTTGTCTTCTTTGCACTTCATCTTCATCTTCATCCAACAAATTTTGACCAAGAAATGAGACAAATCAGAAGGTCAAATCTCATGGTCCAGAAGACTACTAATCTGTTGATGTGTTCGGAATCAGACTAGTAGTTTTTCAGCTGACTCAAATCAGATTAGTTCAACTTGAGATCAGCAGAGTACCTATCAGATGGGTAGTTTCGATCAGCAGAGTGGAAGTGATCAGCAAGTCATCCCAACGATAATAAATGCACTTGGAGTAATAAATGCTGCAAGAGAAGTGTATTTATAGCAAATGATTGAAGTTATTCTTGGATCAATAGAATGCATTTAATGCGACTGGCAGAAGGTACAACAGAGTGTACAGTGCGCAGTTGCAGGTAGCCGTTTCAGGGAAAGGGGGACCAGTACTTGCAGTCTTGAAATTTGTCTCTCTTCAACGGATATAATTTCAAACTCACGTATAAATAGTTTAGATTCAAGAGTTAGAGACATACGAAGCAACACAACTGAGAGAAATCGAAGCAGAATTTTCTAAGTCTCAAAATTCAAGAACAGAACACTCATCAGCCTAGTCATCTGTTGACGAAAGCAGACGTTGAAGATAAAAGATAAACACATTTTTTGAGTCAATTTGTATAGGTGAGTGTTGTGAGAAGCTGTTATACATCTTTGTGTGTGATAAAGCTTTGTAGTATAGGACTTCTTTTTGATTTCCTGTAACAAACTTGTGGCCAGTTCATTTGTTGTTTGGCACAAGCAGAGTGTAGTGTAATCTTAGTGATTATAATATAATCCAAGAACTTCGTGACCCGGAAGACATGTAGGACATCTGGCGCTACCACTTGTCCCAAAACCAATTGGTGTTAGTAAATGCGCGTACCCTTACCTTATAGAGCATTCACACAAGCGCCCATGATATTTGATTGTGAATCCACCCGCACACTCAGTTTGGGTGCCCCACAATTTCTCCCTCAGCAATTGCTCCTGCTGGGAATCGAACACGTGACCTTGGCTCTGATACCACTTGTAGGACCTCAGGCGCTACCACTTGCCCCAAAACCAATTTGTGTTAGGAAATGCACATACCTTTCCTTTTAATGCATTCACACAAGCGCCTACGATATTCGATTGTGACTCCACCTGCACACTTAGTTTGGATGTATAGTGCGAGTAGTTGCAGGGAGTCGTTCCTGAAACCGGGGGACCAGTACTCGAGAAAGCTGAATATGTCTCTCTTCAACGGGCATATTTCAAATCTCAAGTAGAAATAGCGAGTGATTCAAGAGTTAGAGACAAAGCAACACAAATCTGAGAGCAATTTCGAAGTAGAATTCTTCTAAGTCTCAAAACTCAAGAACAGAACACTCATCAGCCTAATCATCTGTTGACGAAAGTTGAAGTTGAAGATAAAAGATAAACACCTAATCTGAGTGATTTTGTATAAGAGAATGTTGTGAGAAGTAGATATCCAACTTAGTGAGTGATATTACTTCAGAGGATAGGTCTTCTTTGTGATTTCCTATTACACACTTGTGGCCTATTCATTTCTTGATTGGCGCAAGCATTGTATACTGTTAACTGTGTGTTTTCTAGTATAACCCAAGATCTAAATGACTTGGAAAAGTGGACTAAAGGATTTACATCCATATAACCACTATAAAAATTACTTGTGTTTGATTTTGCATATTTTTAAAAGCTTTCAGACATTCAATCTGACTTAAAGATTTAAAAAAGATTTATAAAACTGGGGACAAATCTTTTAAGTTAAAGAAAACTACTCGTTTGATTTTGCTCTCAGTTGTTGTGTTGTCTCTAACTCTTGAATCGCGAACTATTTATACTAGAAGTTTGAATTATGTCCCTTGAAGTGAGACAAAATTCAACACATCCCGAGTACTGGTCACCATTTTCTGGAACGGCTCTCTGTAACTGTACACTATACACTCTGTTGTACTTTCTGTCAGTAGCATATAATGCACTATGTTGATCCGAGGTTTCTCTTCAATCATTTGTCTTAATACCCTTCTCTTTCAACATTTATTATTGTTGGAGAGACTTTTTGATTACATCTACTTTGCTGATCGAATCCACTCTTCTGACGAACACTCTGCTGATTCATACCGAACTCATCTGATTTGACTCTACTTAAATCCACCAGTCTGAATCCAAGCTCATAATAAGATCAGTAGTCTTTTGGATCAAGCATTTAACCCTTCTGATTTGCACTCGTCTCTTTGGTTAAACATCTTTCTAGGTTGACTAAGCTTTTATCACTTAGCTGATGACTTTTGGAAATCATCAAAACCTCCCCTCCACTTCTTCATTTTCATCCAACAATTTCTCCCTTTTTGATGATCACAAAATTTCAGGTATAAACCTGTACCTATTTTAAAAGTTAAGTCCTCATATTACTGAGATAGAAATTAAGTTGGAAACTTGTAATTTTCATTGATATAACTTGAATTACATATTACAAGGTTTCAAAAGATAAAAAAAAAAATACAATGAGTTTGAATTGAAGAAAGTAATCTATTCTTCTGGTTCCTCTTCAACTCCTTCAACTAGCTCTTCTTCTTCTTCTTCTTCTTCTTCTTCTTCTTCTTCTTCTTCTTCTTCTTCTTCTTCATCACCACTAGAGAATACTTCTTCTAAGTTCTTGAAGTACTTCAATTTTTCTTTTGAAGTTTTCTATTCTCTTGGCTTTTCTAAACGGATCAAGTTGTTCATCAATAGAATCCTTAGAAGCAACAATTTCTTTGTCAGTGTTTGCTACATCTTTGGGTTTTTCTTTGTTTGTTCCAGCTCCTTTAACATCAGCAGCGTCTTGAGTATCAATTACATCACTAGGTCTACTTATTTCTTCATCAGCAAGTTTTTCAACAGACCCTACTTGTTCAGTAACTTCAACTGTAGTTATTCCAACATTTCTCTTGTTTGCTAATTCCTCTTCTTCCTTTTTGTCATCATCATCAGGCTTGAGTTCCCCAACTTGAACAGGAGTAATGTAGACAGCATTGTAGAGCATCTTGATGTTTCGATCCATGGCAGCTAGTTGATTTCCTTGGTACTTTTGCTGCGAAGCATACTCTTCATTCATGGCAAGAGTTTAACTTATAAGCTCCCCAAGCTGATCATGAGACTTGAGCAGAAAATCAGCACTTTGATTTATGGTTTGCAATAAGCTCGCTGATTATTCTGTTTGGGCTTCCATGACATTCGCAACAACCAAGTTTATATCCCTCCAGCCAGCATAATTGTTGTTAACCCTTTCCCCAATTTTCTCAACATCTTCCCTGATAGTTTGAACTTCAACTCTGATGTTTGTCAGCTCTTCTTGTATCAAAGGAGTAGGATCAGCAGGCTTAGGAATGTTAGCAAGAGTACTTTGAAGCAAGTTAGAGGCCATCTTCGCAAATTTCTTCATGGATTCCTTGTTTCTTTCTTCCATTTCATTCATTGATGATTCAATCAAAATCTTCATGGACTCCAGAAGTGTTGATTGATTCTCAGCGGTAGCTTGGGCATGACTTGTACTTTGCTTTTCTTCAGGAGTTTTCCACTCTATTGCAAGAGGCTCCTTCTCCCTTGGAATCTCATCAAGTGGAATTTGACAATCTTCAATAGAAAACTCCATTGATGAGGTGTTGGCAGCAATCTTGGTCTTGTTTGGCTCATCATCTGTAATATAAATAACATCATACCCATCAACAGACACCACAAATTTTTTATATATAAAATCAGCAGGGACAAAAGATGAGGTAGTCTTGTTGAAGCAGTTCTTCAAATTTTCTGATGGTAGACCCAAGAACTATGTGTTGAAGACTTGGAAGAGGTGGTAGGTCACTGAGCTTCCAATATCTAATCTTGATCTTTCAACCCACTTGTCCAAAGTCACACAAATAGCCAACTTTATAGCCCTATCCCCAACATCATCTAATTTTCTAATCTTCATGGGAATAGTCTGCTTCAACTTGGTAGACTCTTCTCAGACAATCTTCTTCACACGTTTGTGAACCATGTCATAGAAGTAATCTGAATCCAAGGCTTGCTTGATGGAGGTAGTTTGCAACCATTCCAAAACCCATTTTTCTTCAGCAGCAAACTCCTTCCAGGCCATTACTCTTCTTTTGTTTTCATCAGACGGTACTCTCTCCACCTGTTGTATCTTATTTTCTCAGCAAGGAGAGTACTCTAATTTATCAGCAGGCTGTTATACCTTTCCAGTTCAGCTTCTAAACGATTGAAGACTTCTGGATCACTATGCACAATCTCAAGATCATGCTTCAGTTCCTTTCCTTTTGTTTTCGCTATCTCTGGTCTGGGCATAACAAACCCATCTTTCTAAGGTTCTCCTATAACGATGCCTCCACCATGTATGTGACCATGATCATCTGTTTTACTAGCTTCAAGAGCCTTGGCTATGTCTTTGTCTTCCTTAGCAGCCAGCTCAACCTCAGTCATATGTTTTATTTCGGCTTCTGCTTTGCTAGCCTCAAGAACTCTTTTAAGCTCATCCTCATCCCTCTTCCTTTGTTCAGCCTATTCTTTTTTCTTCCTTTGGTGGTAGGAGACCTTAGCCTTACCAATTCTCTTACTGATGGCTGGTGTTTCAACTAATGTAACAGTTTCAAGAACTGTTGACTGTTGATCCTCTTGAGGTTCACAGACCTCAGCTGATGTAGCAGTAGACTTCTCTGTTGAAGGAACAGAAGCCTCTGATGTTGACCATCAGCTTTCTTAGTTGTTTCTACTGGTCTTTCAGCAGAAGGAGGATCTTCTCACATAGTTGAGAAAGTTACCCTTTGACCTCCTAAAGTCAGCTTCTTTCAGGCAGTTGCTTTGGTGTGAATCAGAGTAGGAGCAGGTGCAGACTTTTTACTGAAATCCTTGTCCTTTTAGACATATTTTCAACTAATGGTCTTCTGATACAATTCGTTCAGGAGATTCTTCAGTTGTCATTTCATCAATCTTCTAAACAACTTCAGTAATTATTGCATCAGCTTGCAGGGTTTCAACTGATCTGGCTTCAACAACAGGGTTCGTTGTTTGACCAGCAGGTTGTGAAACCTGTTCTACAGCCTTGCTTTTCTTTGTCTCAACATAGTTTTTTGGTTTTTAAGCATCTTTTCTCTTTTGCTGCTTCTTCTCAAGTGTTGCACCCGGCTTTACTTCAACCTTAATCGGTTCATACACCTTCAGCTCCTTGAGCTTGTGTACCACTTTGCCACCTCCAAGTGAACACCTTAATGCCATCAACAAGTGACTTAACAAAATCACATGGCCATTCTTCTTCATAGCCAAAATCTTGAACACGTGAACAACCCAGTTCACCTTCAAATTGTAGTAAATGCATATCATTATATGATAGCGTTTCTTTGGCAGTCAATCTAGACCACTGGTGGTGCACTCCATTATTTTAGCTATGGTATCAACAAACCTCTGATATTCATCTTTCAACTGAGTCTTCTTGATAGACCCAGTTAACTTCTCTCCAGTTTTGGCAGCTAGCAGCCAAAATTCTTCTTCTTTCAGTTTCCCAAAAACAGAAACATCTCTCCTTCATTTGTGAGATTGTAAACCTCACTCAGCACGGCACGGGAGACACAAATCTTTTTCACCGAAACAGTAGATACCATTGTCATCTTATCTAGATCTGGTTTCAAATTCTTGTAAAACTCAACAACATCTCCAGCATAGACCATGGTTTTATGTGCCTCCAACACATCAACTAACGAAGTAGACTTGAGCTTTTTCATGATTTCATTCATAACCGGTGTACCAGTTGCATGATACACATCATAGTTCAAGTACCTTCCTTCAGCTTCGACCATCTTAGCTTTGAATTTGAGATGAGAGTAGAAGTGCATAAATGCTTTTAAGAGAGAGTAGAAGATTAGTAACTTCTTTCAAGAGCTTGAATATTTTTTGGGAGCTAAGCTTGGTCTGCTGATCAGATCTATATTTATAGGTTAAGTGGAATCATCGGTTACCATGATATTCGCTAACCGTTAGATTGTTCTGATCGTGCGGACGTAAGTTACGGAATTCAAAATATTATATTTATTGTCATAGTAGATGGGAAGACGAAGCGTTACTAGCTTTTACTTACAAAAGCGTATTTTATTTTATAACGTTATTAATACACTACTTTTATATTGTATTAGATGAGTAAGATTCACTTATCTGACATATGATTTGTCTGATACAACATATCACTAGAGAAAGCCAATAGCTAGTGATCTCCTCTGCTGTTTATCAATCCAGCAAGAATAATAATCTTCAGATCTTCAAGAATTAAGAACATATCTTTTGATAACATAACTTCAACTAACTGTCATTGAAGATTTCATCTTTAATCAAGAATACCTCTAGTTTTACACGCTCCCCCTGAGTTCAGGAATCTATTAGTCAACTAGTATGTTGAAAGTTAATCTTGAAGAACACTTCGTATTAATATCAGATTAGTCAGTTGATGAACTATAGTCTTCTGATAAGTTCCCCCCAGCTTATGAATCCAAATTTAATAAGCTTATTCCACTCTTAGAGTAGAAAACCTTGCATCACTTAATGGTTTGGTGAAAATGTCAGCAATCTGATTGTCTGTATGAACATACTCAATAATGACATTCCCTTTTTCCACATGATCTCTTATAAAGTGATGTTTGATCTCAATGTGCTTCGTCCTTGAATGACTTGTAGTATTCTGAGTAAGTGAAATTGCATTTGTGTTGTCACAATAGATACGTATTCCACTGATTTTTATATTGTTGTCTTCTAGTTGATGGTTCGACCAAAGTATTTGTGCACAACATGCTCCAGCAACAATGTATTCAGCTTCAACAGTAGATATGGATACTGAAGTTTGTTTCTATTCATCCATGAGATCAAACGACTGCCCAAAAATTGACAAGTACCTGTATTACTTTTCCTATCAATTTTGCCGCCATCAAGGTCAGAATCTGAATATCCAATAAGTTCAAATCCTGATTCTCTAGGATACCATAATCCCAATTCTTGTGTGCCTTTGATATATCTGAGAATCCTTTTGGCAGCTAAGATGTGAGATTCTTTGTGATTTGATTGAAATCTCGCACAAACCACAACAATGTACATAATATCAGGTCTGCTTGCTGTTATGTATAATATTGACCCAATTATGCCTCTATATTTGGTGTTGTCCACTGATTTTCCATCTTCATCCTTGTCCAGGCGAAGTCCAGCAGACATTGGAATAGCAACATATGAGCTAGTTTCCATACCAAATTTTTTGAACAGATCTTTTTTGTACTTTGCTTGATTAATAAAAATCCCATCTTGCTCATTTCAAACTTTTTCTGCATCAGCTTAGAGAAATTTTCACACATCTGTTGGTTAGTTGAAAAAATAATAATATCATACACATATATTTGCACTAATAATATGTGATTGTCCCATTCAATAGTGAACATAGTTTTGCATGTCTACTTTACCTTTTCGAAATCCTTCAATCAAAAGAAAATCAGTTAAAATATCATATCGTGCTCTTGCAGCTTGATTTAATCCATAGAGAGCTTTCTCCAGACAATATACTTTGTCTCCTTCTTGATAAACTTCAAATCCAGGAGGTTGTTCAACATATACTTCTTCTATCTCCATTGAGAAAAGCAAACTTCACATCCATGTGCTAAACAGTGAAGTTCTTGTAACCAACATAAGCTAGGAATAATCTGATTGCTTAAGCTTAGCTACAACTGCAAATGTTTCATAAAAGTCTATGCCTTTTTCTTGACAATAACCTTTGGCAACTAGTCTTGCTTTAATTCTGGTAAAAATACCATATTCATTCATCTTATTCTTAATACCCACTTAATGCCAATGACTCTTTGATGAGTAGGTCTAGGTACTAAGTACCAGACTTCATTTATTTCAAATTGATTCTAGTCTTCTTGCATTGCTTCATTCCAGTGAAAATCACTAAATGCTTCATCAATCAACTTGGGCTTAATTTATGAGAGAAAACTTACAAACATTGATTCATTTGCAGTTGCTTTTCTTGTCTTTACTCTATCCAATGGATCACCAATCACTAAGTCAGGTGAGTGATCTCTGAGCCATCTGAGATGAGGTTGCAAATCAGGATGTTATCCTCTTGATTGATCTTGCAACACTATTGTTGGAGTTCCAATAGTAGTCTGTTGAATAGTCTCTGGTCTATCAGCTGTTTGTAACTCGTCTGTTATACAATCAGCAGATTGATTTTGAACAGCACTTAAGTTATCAGATGGGTTGAGATTAGGTAGTATGATGGGAACATATTCTTCTTTTCTTTCCATAGTCAATTTCTTAAAATCAGTAGACAAATCTGAATTAATACATTGACTTTTTCAGAAGATTGATCATCAAATACTACATGACTTTATTCAACAAGCAAAATCCTTTTGTTAAATACTCTATAGGCTTTACTAACAGTAGAGTAACCTACAAAACAACTTCATCAGCTTTTTCTACAAATGCAGCAAGGTGATTTTTCCCATTATTCAAAACAAAACATTTACAACCAAAAATCTTAAGATAATGAATATTAGGCTTCCTGTTGTTCCAAAGTTCATAAGGTGCCTTGTTTGACTTTTGTTGATCATGCATCTATTCTGGGTGTAACATGCTGTATTTGTGGCTTCTAACCAGAATCTTTGAGGCAGTTTAGCTTCAGCTATCATTGTTCTTGTAACTTCTTTTGGAGTTCTGTTTCTTCTTTCAGCAATTTCATTTTGTTAAGGGGTTCTAGCAGCAGAGTACTCATGGATGATTCCTCTAGTGTTATAATACTCTTCAACAGTAGAGTTTGTAAATTCAGTGCCCTTATCTGATCTAATCTTCAATATATTTAAGCTCTTTTCATTCTGGATCAGCTCCATCAGATTAGTATGATATGATAGTGCCCAACAAGCCAATTCACTTTAGCTTGTATTAGCTCTATTCTGTAATAAAACAATCTTTGATTCAATGAATAATACGCACGTTTATTTATAACTGTATAGAATAAACCAATGGCCAACTTCATCTCTCATGAATACATTTAAGCGATTGGTTGAAATCCTTAGATCACATTCGACTATGGGATGATTCACTTCAGTATGAGTACAATCATGAAACAATCTCTAAAATCGTGATCTTAAAACACGTTCCAAGTCACAGATTCCGAACGAGAGGGGTACCGAAGTGTTGGGTCCCAAGTTGTCAGATGAGATCTAGAGGGGGGGAGGGGGAGGGTGAATAGACCTCTGAAAATCTTCTTTCAAAATTTCTCTAACTTTCCCTGTCAGCAGACTAAGCTGATCAAGATTCGTAAGACGACTAAGCTAATTTTGCACAAAGCTTTAATGAACAGAGTTGACCACTCTTCTGATATAACTTAGCTAATTTTAAGATAATCAGAGTTTTGAAACAACTTGTTTACAGTGGATTTTATGAGTGTTTTTCACAAGTTAATTTTGTTTACTTGAAAGATTTTATCCACAGTTTTAAACTCAGAAAATCTTTTAAAAAAGTTTGAATGTTTGAAATGCTCTTAGAAAATTTGCAAGTATGCAAGAAATCAAACACAAGAAATTTTTATAGTGGTTATATGGATTAAAATCCTTTAGTCCACTCTCCCAAGTCACTTAGATCTTGAGTTATACTATAAACACACTGTTTGCATTATACAATGCTTGTGCTAATCAACAAATGACAAGGCAACAAGTTCGTAATAGGGAATCACAAAGAAAACCTATTCTACGAAGTAACAATAAGATGAATATCTACTTCTCACAACACTTTTCTCTAACAAAATCACTTAAGATGTATGTAAAACTTTGATCTTCAACTTTGGCTTTCGTCAACAGATGACTAGGCTGATGAGTGTTTTGTTTTTTTGAGTTTTGAGACTTAGAAAGATTATGCTTTGAATTTGCTCTCACTTAGGTTGTTTGTCTCTAACTCTTGAATCACAAACTATTATTACTTGGAGTTTGAATTCTTTCTATTGAAGAAGGACAAAATTTTAGCACTCCCAAGTACTGGTCCCCATTTTTTAGGAACAGCTACCTCCAACTGTTGCAATGTACATTCTGCTGTACTTTCTGTCAGTTGCATTTAATGCACTCTGCTGATCCGAGAAATGTCTTCAATCATTTGTCTTTAATACCTTCTCTTGCAGCATTTATTACACCAAGTGCATTTATTACAGTTGGGATGACTTGCTGATCACTTCCACTCTGCTGATCGAAACTAGTCTTTTGATGAAAACTCTGTTGATCTCAAGTCAAACTCATCTGATTTGAGTCTGATGAATATCCACCAGTCTGATTTCAGATGCAACAACAGATCAGTAGTCTTCTGGACCATAAATTTGACCATTATGATTTAGCTTTCTTTCTATTTCTTAGCTGATGATGTTTTGTAATCATCAAAACCTCCCTTCACTTATGAGTCTTCATATTTATCCAACAGTTTCCCCATTTTTTATGTTGACAAAACTTCAGCTAAGTACCTGTACCTAAACTAAAGTTAAGTCCTCAAAAACTTTTGAGATAGAAATGATATGTTGGAAATTTGAACTTTTATAAATTTGTCTTTAAAATACTATAGTGCAAGTTTACAAAATATGAACTAAGATACAATGATGATAAGATGAGTAACCTAGTCTAGTCTTCGTTTTCTTCTTCTTCTTCTTCCTCATCTCCAACTTCTTCATCTTCATCATCACTAGAGAATGAAAATGATTCTTCTTGAAGATTCTTTGAAGCAGCTTCGATCTCGCTTTTAATCTTCTCAATTCTCATGGCTTTCCTAAACGGATCAAGTTGTTCATCAGCAGAGTCATTGGAAGCAGCTATCTCTTTATCAGATTTTGCCACATCCTTAGGCTCTTCATTACTATTAGCTCATTCTTTAACATCAACAGCGTCTTCAATTTCCATTACTTCATTAGCTGGTCTACTTGTATGTTCTTCAGTAGGCTTCTCAGCAGACCCACTTTTTCAGTAACTTCAACAGATGCATTGTTAACATTTCTCTTAGTGGCAGATCCCTCTTCCCCCTCTTTATTGTCAACAGGGTTAGTTCTTCTACTAACACTAAAGTAATGTTTACAACATTACATAGCATCCTGATGCTTTGATCCATTGCAAGAAGATGACGTTCTTATGTCTGTTGTTGAGTTGCAAAGCCATCAGTTTTAAGAAGGGCTAAGTCAATCTGTTCACATAGCTGAATTTCAGATTGAAGGATCAGATCAACATTGCTTGTAAAAGCTTTCAGCATATTTTATGTCTTCGCTTCTTGGGCTTCCATTGCATCAACAACAACTTTATTTATATCCCTCCATCCAGCATTGTTGTTGTAAACCCTTTCCCCAAATACCTCAGCATCAGACTTGATTGATTGAACTTCTGCTTTGATGATGGCTAGTTCTTCATGGATTGAGGGGTAAGATCAACAGGCTTGGGAATGCTTGCAACAATACTCTGAAGTACGGTTAAGGTCATCTCCTCAAATCTTCTCATATGTTCCTTGTTTTTGTCCTCCATTTCCTTCATTGATTATTCGATCAGAGCCTTTAGAGAATCTAAAACAGATGATTGAACTTCATTGGTTAGGTTGGCAGGACTAGTACTTTGCTGATTTACTTCAGGAGCTTTCCACTCTAAAGTTAAAGGCCCCCTCCTTTGGAATTTGATTCAGTGGAGTCTTGTGATCTTCAGTAGTTAACTCCACTGATGAAGTGTTGACAGAGACTTTGATTTTATTTGGCTCATCTGAGATAGTGACAACATCATACCCATCAGCAGTAACAATAGTTATATGAGTAATTATAACTGCAGGAGTAAAGGGTGATGTAGTCTGTTCATGCAAATTTTCATAAGCTCTGATGGCCGAACCAAAGACAATGTGTTGAAGACTGGGAAGAGGTGGCAGGTCACTTGAAATTCCAACTGCAAATCTTGACCTAGTAGCCCACTTGTCCAGAGTTACACAAACAACCAACTTTACAGCTCTATCCCGAGCATCATCAGTGCTTCTCAACTTCTTGTGCATAAACTATTTCAGCATAGTAGATTCAATGCTGAACTTCCTCAACCAGTTGTGAACCATGTCTTGGAAGTACTCTGAATCCAAAGCTTGTTTGATAGATGTGGTTTGCAGCCATTCTAGGACCTATGCTTCCTCAGCAGCAAACTCTCTCCATCCCATTATTTCTTCTTTAGTCTTCATCAGACGATACTCCCTCCATCTGATGTATTTGATCTTTTCAGCGAGGAAAGTACTATGACTCATTAGTAGGGGGTTACACTTGTCTAGTTCAGCTTCAAATCGGGCAAACACTTCTGGATTACTTTGAACAATTTCCAGAGCTTGCTTGACCTCCTTGTGCTTCTTTTTGACTTCCTTGGGTCTTGGCATAATAGGCTTATTTTATTTGCCTCCCCTATCACTATGCCACGGCCATGTCTTAGACCATGGGCATCCTTTTTACTTTCCTCTAAACCTAGAGCAAGGTCCTGTGCTTTGCAAAAAGTTCAGCTTCAGTCATCTGTTTGACTTGTGCTTCAACTTTGCTTGCTTCGAGAACTCTTTTCATTTGTGTCTCATCATTTTTCCTTTGCTCAGCCTTGACCCTTTTCTTCTTGTGATATGGAGTGACTTTAGCCTTACCAGTTCTTTTCCTTCCAGTGGCTGGTGTTTCAACAACAGTAACTGGTACAACTGCTATTGGTTGTGGCTCAATTGAGGTTCAATTACCTCAATTGAAGTAATAGCAAGCTGTTCTGATGTTGGAACAAAGGCCTCTGCTGTTGTAGCAGTGGACTATTCTGTTGGAGGGACATAGGCTCTGTTGTTGTCTGTTTTTCTTCAGCTTCCTTAGGCAATTCAACAGGCCTTTCTGCAAAGGGTGGATCCTCTCGAACAGTTGAAACATTTGAGAAAGCGATTCTTTGACCTCCCAGGGTCAGTTTCTTCCTTGCAGTTGCCTTTGTAAGTGTCATATAAGGTACATGAGCAACAACGGTTCTCTTCATAGAACTCCTTGTTCTTTTTGTTACCTTCTCAAGAGGAATTGGTTCTTTTGAGACAGTCCTCTCAGGAGATTCCTCCAGTTACATCTCATCAATTTCCTTAGCAACTTCGGCAACTAACTGGTCAGCTTGAGCAGACTCAACTGATCCGGATTCAACAACAAGGTTTGCCGTTTGATCAGTAGACTGAGTAGTCTGTTCAACAACCTTTGACTTTTTGGCAGCAGCTGGCTTCTCTGATTTTCCAGCAATTTCTCTCTTTGGAATAGCTTTCTTAGACTCCACTTTAACTGGTTCATATACCTTCAACTCGTTAAGGGTATGAACTACTTTTCCACCTTCGAGAACACAATTTAAAGCCATCAGCAGGTAACTTAACAAAATCACATGCCCATCTTTCTTCAGAGCCAAAATTTTGAAGATGTGAACAACCCAGTTCACCTTCAAGCCATAGTAGATGCAAATCATCGTATGATTTCGTCTCTTGGGTAGACCATCCAAAGCACTTGTGGAGCACTCCATAATTTTGGCAATGATGTCTGCGAACCTTTGAAATTCATCCTTTAACTTTGTCTTCTTGATAGACCCAGTTAACTCCTCACCACTCTTAGCACACAAACTCCAAATTTCTTCCTCCCTTTCTCCTCCCAAAGTAGCCACATCTTCTCCTTCGTTAGTGAGTATGTAAACCTCATTCAGCACATCAGGTGAAACACAAATCTTCTTTCCACCAATAGTAGAAATCATTGTCTTCTTGTCATTATCATTTTTTCAATTCTTATAAAATTCAACCACATCTCCAACGAACACCATGGTTTCGTGCGCTTCCAAGACATTCACCAGTGACTGAATGGAGGTTTTGAAAATTTCCTTGATCTTAACCATAATCTCCTTCATCAGAGGTGTTGGATGAAGATGAAGACAAAGAACTGAATGGAGGTTTTGATAATTTCCAAAACATCATCATCGGCTAAGTAATGGAAGCTTAGCCAACCTCTAAAGATTATTTGACCAAGGAATAAGCTAAATCAGAAGGGTCAAATATTATGGTTCAGAAGACTACTGATATGTTGCTGCATCCAAAATCAAACTGGTGGATTTTCAGCAGACTCAAATCAGATGAGTTCGACTTGAGATCAGCAGAGTGTTCATCAGACGGCCGATAGTTTTGATGAGCAGAGTGGAAGTGATCAGGAAGTCATCCCAACGGTAATAAATGCATTTGGATTAATAAATGCTGCAAGAGAAGGGTATTAAAGAAAAATGATTGAAGACATTTCTCGAATCAACAGAGCGCATTAAATACAACTGACAAGAAGTATAGCAGAGTGTAAATTGCACAGTTGCAGGTAGCCGTTCTTGAAATCGGGGGGATCAGTACTCGAGAAAGCTAAATATGTCTATCTTCAATGGACAAAATTCAAATCTCAAGTATAAATAGCGAGTGATTCAAGAGTTAGAGACAAGCAACACGATCTGAGAGCATTTTTGAAGCAGAATTTCTCTCTGTCACAAAACTCAAGAATAGAACACTCATCAGCCTAGTCATATGTTGACGAAAGCAAAGTTGAAGATCAAAGAACATATACATTTTCTGAGTGATTTTGTAAGATAGAAGTGTTGTGAGGAGCTGTTATCCATCTTTGTGAAGTGATAAAGCTCTGTAGAATAGGTTTTCTTTGTGATCTCCTATTACGCACTTGTGGCTTTTCAGTTGTTGAATTGCGCAAGAATTGTATACTATAAACTAAGTGATTTTAGTATTACCCAAGATCTAAGTGACTAGGAAGAGTGGACTAATGGATTTACATCCATATAACCACTATAAAAATTGATTATGTTTGAGTTTGCATTTTTACTTGCATATTTTCAAAAGCTTTCAAACATTCTAGTTAACTGATTAAAATGTTTTAAAAAGGAGTTTATAAAACTGGGATAAAATCTAAGTAAAGGAAAACCAACTTGTGAAAAACACTTGAAATTTCGGTACCAACAAGTTGATTTAAAACTCTGATTTTCTCAAAATCATCTAAGTTACATCAGAAGAGTGGTCAACTCCGCTGTTCAAGCTTTGTGCGCGATCAGCTTAGTAGTCTTACGCTTTCTAGATCAGCTTAGTCTGCTGACAGAAAAAGTTGGAGAATTTTGAAGAAAAATTTCCAGATATCTATTCACCCCCTCCTTCTAGACCTCATCTGACCACTTGGGACCACCAAGTGGTATCAGAGCAGGTGGTTCATTAGAATCATTTTCCTGATCAACGATCTTGATCCTAGTGTGTTTCAAAGGTTTTCAAAAAACATATTTTGAAAAATTAAAACTTTTTGAACAATGGATTGTATAAGCCATGTTCCCCACATCAGCGGTATGAGTTTTGAGGACTGTAAGATCCACATGGAAATCTTCCTTCATGCTTATAATGACAACATGTTTACATGTATCACTAAAGGTCCTTTCAAAATCACCAAGACCATGAAATTAAATGACGAAGAAATGGTGGTGAATAAGGAGCTTGAGGAAATGACAGCTGAGGAAGTTAAGCTGTTCAAGCTGGATAAAGTTGGCCGATTCATCATGACCAGAGCCCTAGAGAATGACCGATTTGATAAGGTCAAGCAATGCAAAACTGCAAAAGAAATGTGGGACAAGGTTCGCGATATGAGCGAAGGAAATGATACCATCAAAGAGCACAACTTGAGCATAGCTCTTGAAAAATTGGAAAATTTAAAGATGAAGTCCGGAGAAACCATTGATCAGATGGATACAAGGTTTACAAGGACTCTGAATGAAGTAATGAAACTGGAAAACACTTTCACTGATAAAGAGATCATTGTCCAAGTGTTGAAGGTGTTACCTCCCAAATTCAACATGGAGATTACAGCCATGGAAGAATCAAGAGATCTGGGGAAGATCTCTCTAACCGAGTTGTTTTCTGTACTCAAGGCATATGAGTATAAACTGCCAATAATGGGTATAGAAGAGACCTCAACTTCTAGTCCCAAAGGTGTCCTGATTGCTGCTGAAAAACCAAGAAAATCAGCAAACAAGAATAAAGAAATGGACTCACTGATGAGACCATGCTGCTCAACAAAAAAGAGTACACTGCTGGTGACGTTGCATTGCTATTGAACGGATTCAAGAAGTTTTACAAAAGAAAAATGAAGAACAAATACAACAATTTTTCTACTTCTAACCCTACATCTGATTCTCATAATATAAATCCAAACTAATGTGCTATAATTGTAGGAAATTGGGACATTTTATCAAAGACTGCCCATATCATAAAGCCGAGAAATATAAAGAGGAGGAAGAGAAAATCAGAAAAGAAAAGAGACACAATAAAAGCAAAGTGCTGATGTCTGAAGCCGAAAAGATTGTTGTCATCTACTTGTCTGATTCAGACTCGGAGACATCAGAAGATGACTCTACTGAAGATGAGCAACTTGCACTACTCTGTCTAATGGCCAAAGAATCAGATGGCTCTGATGATGTGGTAACTCTTTTTGAAAATGAATTTTTGATTCATTTGAGCAAATGATGACTAATAACTCTAGTGTTGTTACTGCATTTGCTAAGCTTAAGGAAGAGATGATATTGCTAAAGGAGAAAAATGCTTCACTGGAACTTAAGGTTGAAAAACCGAAGGAATTAGTTGAATATAAACAGCTTGAGCAAGAGAACGAGTCCCTGAAAGTTGAGTGTAAAGTCTTCAAGGGTAAAATCATGGAACTTGAGAAAGTCATAGAGTCTCATGATATGTTATCTGTTGCATCAGATCACATGCTTAGTAAACAAAAAATGCCTTTAGAACAGGATAAGTTAGAATTGAACCATACTGAAACGTTCATATCTGCTGACAATAGTAAGGTCATATTGTATGTTCAGACTACTAAACCTGCTTCACCTGAAACTGAGCACAATGAGAAGAAAACTCCTAAGGCTAAAAAGAATAAAGAGCCTAAAGTAGAAAAACAGACTAGTAAAACTAAACAGCAGAGTCCTAGGAAGTCTGCTGATAAGAGTAAAACCAATCAGACTAGTAATAAACTAAGTCGTCTGTTAACGAGCAAGCAAAGAGTAAACCAAAGAAGCATAAGAATCATAATAATCAACATGCTTGGTACAGAAATGAGTTATCATATTATGTGCAAACTGCATATCCACTACTATATCATGCACCTCAATTTCCATCTTACCATGCTACATATCCTGGTCATCATCCAATCCATGTATTCATGCATCATATCCTACTTATGAGCATTACTCGCATCATAATGATTATCACAATAACATGCCTACTGGTAATTATGATGATAACATAATAGCTCATACTCCTGCTAAAACT
The DNA here is from genome assembly GCA_003313485.2 of Penstemon barbatus. Lineage (NCBI taxonomy): Eukaryota > Viridiplantae > Streptophyta > Magnoliopsida > Lamiales > Plantaginaceae > Penstemon > Penstemon barbatus. The sequence goes on along the minus strand of CM064884.1, from coordinate 40,166,758 downwards.
CCAAAGCCTAAGAAGCCTAAGACTTCAAAATCATGGGTTGTCAAAGGTGAAACTAATCCATCAGGACCCTCTCAATAAATGGTACCTAAAACAATTTTATTTTGTTATGTAGGTTAGGATTTGGAGTAGGAGTTAAGTAGAAAAGAAATGGTACTTGGACAGTGGATGTTCAAGGTACAGTGGATGTTCAAGGCACATGTATGGAGACATACATGAACTGCCTGATGTTGCTGCCATAGACGGTCCAGAAGTTACATTTGGAGAAAGCAAAGATGGCAAAACTGTGGCGTATGGAAAGTTAATCAAAGGCAGCATAGATATATCTGACGTCTCTTATGTCAAAGGCCTCAAGTACAATCTGCTGAGCATAAGTCAATTTTGTGACAAGGGATTCTCGGTTTTCTTCTCATCAGATAAGTGCTATGTTGAACAAATTGGAACCAAGAAGGTTATTTTATCTGGAAGAAGACAATGGAATATCTATATAGTTGACCGGAATTATGTGGACAAGAATTCAAAATATCTGTTTGATGGCTTCTACACGAAGTGAAATCAGTTGGCTTTGTCATAAAAGAATGAATCATGTGAATTTTAGGACCATCAACAGACTGATCAAGAACAATCTGGTACAAGGAATTATAAAGACAGTCATGAGCAAAGATAAGCTATGTGATGCATGTCAGAAGGGTAAACAAATCAAGTCATCATTCAAAAGCAAAAAGCACCAATCTTCAACCAGGGTTTTGAAGCTACTTCACGTGGACTTATTTGGACCAATTGATCCTATCTGGTGGAAAGAAGTACTGTCTAGCTGTTTTGGATGATTATTCAAGATACAATTGGATTGTTTTCATGAAAAAGAAGAGTGAAACCAATGAGCATCTTGCCAATCTGATGGAACTGATCCAGAATGAGAAAAGCCTAAAGATATTGAAGATCAGATAGAGGGACGAAATTTACAAACTCTACTGTTGAAGAGTATTGTAACTCCATAGGAATCGGTCATGAGTACTCTGTAGCCAGAACCCCTCAACAAAATGGAGTTGCTGAAAGACGAAACAGAACTCTAAAAGAAGGTACAAGAACAATGATAGCTGAAGCTAAATTGCCTCAATGCTTATGAGCAGAAGCTACAAATACAACCTGCTACACCCAGAATAGATTCATGATAAATAAAAGTCAAAACTTAACACCTTATGAAGTCTGGAACAACAGAAAGCCTAATATTATCTTAGGATTTTTGGTTGTAAATGTTATGTTTTGAACAATGAGAAAAATCACCTTACTGCATTTGCAGAGAAGGCTGATGAAGCTATTTTTGTAGGATAATCTACTGTTAGTAAAGCATATAGAGTGTTTAACAAAAGACTTTACTAATAGAAGAATCTATTCATGTAGTATTTGATGAACCAAATCAATCTTCTGAAAAGAATCAAAGTACTAATTCAGATCTGTCTACTGATTATCAGAAATTGATTGTGAAAAGAAAATAAGAATATGTTCCCATCATACTACTTGATCTCAACTCAGCTGATAACTCAAGTGCTGTTCAAAATCAGACCACTGATTGTCTAATAGACTAGTTGCAAACAGCTGACGGACCATAGTTAACAAATTCAATTGCTATATCAGGTGAGTGTTCGCATATAACTGAAAAGAAAAGAACTGTTTAATGTGCTAGTCTTCCTCAGATTGTGTATTTGCTTGAGCTCTTTTTACAAAAATGATGAGTTTAATTTTGCACCTCAGGATAATTATTGAAATTCTTCTCATAGACTTCTATTAAAGGAAATTAACCTTTATATCTGAATACCGTTTTGCCCCTGCTAGGCTGCTACTACAGGTTTTATCAAATACAAGAGATAATTTTTTTCAACATTGCAGATCGAGAACATCGTGAAACTTCATGTCATCACTATAAATATCCCAATTCATTTTAGAAGAATGTTAAGTTCTCTACTTGAGCTCTCACAACCGAATTTATAGTCAGAGGGTTTGATCTTAGACTATGTAGTTCCCTAAATGTTTATTGTGTGTATATTGTGTCTCTCATCAAACATTATATTATATTTTTTTTGGAATTGTTGGGGATGGAGCTCCTCAACAATTTTTCATCACATCATAAATCACTGAACTTTCTGTAAATGAGACGCAAGTCCACAACGAAATGTAATATGCTGGAAAGTTCCATGGCATTAGTCAGAAACAACACCTTCATTGTTGCAGGTAAGTTTGCTATTCAATCTTTAAAAGTGCTTCAAGCAATGTAAAATTGAAATAACCTTGGCATTTTATGTCCTTGAGCAAAATGTAGTATAATTTTTGTGGGAAAATTCCAAAATTTCAGACCAAATAATCATTTCCATAGATGAAAGCATGATTAGAAATTGAAATTCTTTAATATCATTTTGTATAATAAATATATAAAATTTAATTAAAGATTTTGAAAACATAAAAAAAATCTATCCAATTGTCCCCAACCTCCATCCCTTCCCCAGCACCAGCACCAACATCGAACCTGCCCCGTTCGCCTTTTGTGCATCTGCAGTCCTTCGCGGCCAATCGCGAGGGCTGCCGGTGCACGAAAGGCGGAAGCATGGTAAAGGAAAAAGGAAAAATAAATGGTGGGGTTGGTGCTGACAGGAAGTTGAGTGGGATGTAGGTTGGGTTTTTTTTAACATTTAAAATAAAATTTTAATTTAAAAAAATCATATCAGAGGTAATTTCCCATTTTTTTTTATAATTGACATGAGCATGTGTGGTTAGAAATTACCCTTGGAAGAGGGTGTCTGTAAGGAACCAAATACCTAGGGGTAGATTGAGTACTTTCCCAAATTTAGAGGCTATTCAATGTAATTAAACTTAACCCGAGGGATGGTTTGAGTAATTTAAAAAAATTAGATAATAAGGAATATTTTTGGAATAAAAGTGCACTTTTTACGACATCAACATGTTCGTAGAAAGATAACACCGTAAGGGGTAATTGTGATGATTTTAATACCTCCGTGGTAGTTTGCGTATTTTTTAAATATTGGAGGGTGGTCATTGTAATAACACTAAAAGTGCGAGGCAATTTGAGTAATTCTCCCTAAGGAAGAAAGAAAGACGCGAGACTTTTTTTCCCATTTCTTGCATGTCAACGTTTTTAGGAGTAATAGCTTAGTTGGTGAAATTAAATACTAGGAGTATTATTTACATATCGCGGTAGTGCCGTAAACTGGTGGAGTAGTACTGAATAATATAATATTCAAGTTTTTTATATAGTTTGAGATGTGTTTAAGTTTGATTCAAAAATTCGAATTAGAACGAGCTTTAATCATGCCGAACATAAGTCGAGCTCGTAGCTTGATATTATTTCTACAAATTGTCACTAGCTAGCTTATCGATCGAGCAAATAAAAAATGTTTTCAAACTTATTTATATAAACGAGATTTAATCGAATATCAAATAACTTATTTCGATTTTCACTCTTTTGCAAATTGTTTAATAATGTAATGATGAAAAACTTAAAGGACAATATGAAATGTTTGTCCCTAGTGGTCAGATGAGGTCTAGAGAGGGGGGAGGGCAGGGGATTAATAGACCTCTATACCTTTTAAAATTTCTCTAACTTTCCTTATCAGCAGCGTAAGCTGATCAAAACTTATGAGATTACTTAGCTGTTCACGAACAAAGCTTGTTCCGCGTAAGCTGACCACTAGTCTGATTTTACTTATATGTTTCTAATTAAATCAGAGTTTGAAACTTGTTATGCAGCGGGTTTATGTCAAGTGTTTTTCAAACAGAATTTTCTTACTTAAGGATTTTATCACCAATTTTAAAACTCCTTTTAAAATCTTTAGCTTTTCCAAGTGTTTGTTTGCTTTCAGAAACATGCTAGTACGTAAAACAGTAAATCAAGCACAAATATTTTTTAAAGTGTTTTATATAGACAATAATGTCTTTTAGTATACTCTTCTAAATCACGAAGATTTATGTTATACTAGAAACACCAAGTAACCACTACACTCTACTTGCGTTTTTACAACAAAGGATATACCGCAAGTGCGTAATAGGAAATCACTGAGAAGACCTATCATCTGAAGTATTTTCACTCACAAAGATGAAAAACTACTTCTCATAACTCTTTTATACAGAAATCACTAAGATTAAAAATATTTCTTGTTTTCTTCAACTTTGCTTGTCAACAGATGACTTCCCTGTTTAGTGTTCTGTTCTTGAGTATTGAGACTTAGAAGATTTGATTGTTGAATTGCTCACAGTTATTGTGATTGAGTTGTTGTCTCTAACTCTTGAACTTCGAACTATTTATACTTGAAGTTTGAATTCTGCCAATTGAGATAAGACATATTTCATATATTTCTCGAGTACTGGTCCTTATCTCTGAGCGGCTCTAAGCAACTGTCCATTGTACAGTCTGATGTACGGATCTGACATTAGCATTAAATGCACCTTGATGATACGATGTTTCTCTTCAATCATTTGTCTTTAATACTCCTCTCTTGCAACAGTTATTACATTGAGTCCACTTACTACTGTTGGAGTGACTTTCTGATCACTTCTACTCTGCTGATCGAATCCACTCTGCTGATTCGTATCGAACTTATCTGATTTGACACTGCTAAAATCCACCAGTCTGATTCCGAACTCAGCTTCAGATCAGTAGTCTTTTGGACTGAAATTTAATCTTCTTATTTTACATGTCTTTTCGATTAAACTTCTTCATAGGTTTCCAAGATTCCATTACTTAGCTGATGACTTTTGAAAATCATCAAAATCTCCCTTCACTTCTTCATCTTCATCCAACATGAAAGAACCACTTACTCAAGTACCAAATTGCAATTTTCACATTCCATATTCACAACAGTAAAATTGCATTTAATTTGAACCCCAACTCAGCATCTATTGTGATTTTATAATTTTTATTACAATGGAACAAAAATCCAGTAACAGATTAGCAAAATCATTATGATTTCTATAATCCCCAAACGTATTGCATTTACTTCCCTTTTATCCATCCAACCTAATATCAACTATCCCTATTTATACCCCCATTTCTCAGTTTACCAGTTCTGCAGAAATCCCTTCACCAGCGGCGCCGTTCCCAGTTCAAACATCCAGGTGATTTTTGGTTTATTATTTATGAACTTATTTTGGTTCAAATTATTTTCATGGGTTTTATTCTGTCGGAAAAGTGTTGATTTAAGAAAAGTTAATTTTTTACGGTAAAAAACGTGTAAGTTTCCATCTTTTGTTTCGTTTTGCACTCAAAGTGGATTAATGCTTGCTAGATTTATTTATATTGCATGATTTAATGTGGAAATAAAATTCTTGTTAGATTATATAGTGATGAGAAACAAATTAATGTGGACACTACCTGTAGTGATGCATCTTACGTCTATCTAGGCACCAAGACCATTTAGGCTTTACCATAGAATGAAATTACTTCTGCTTTCTCAAAGTTTTTGGGCCTCTTATCCTGGTTATGTTCCAATATTTGTGTCTGGATACATGGAAAAAGTAACAAATATTCATTTATCTTGTTGTTTCTAGTTAAGAGTGTATTCTTTGGGAAAATTTCTATAAAATGTAGTAGTGGTTTCATACTAACTTGATCAGCAAATTTGACTTTTCTGCTATAAGAATGCACTTTAGTGGTAACTTGTGGTGCAAAGGTATGCTTTTGGCATACAAACTGAAACTTCGAAATACAGTTTGGTAAAAGTAAGACTATGCCTTAAAGCATTAATGAATATAGAGTACAAGTAAACATATAATTTGTTATGGAGCCATAATATAATTTGATGAGCAATCAAGTCTGAGGAAGCCTTTCCTATAATAGGATTCTTTATTATACTCGAGTTGTCGTTGAAGCTATATTTTGTGAAGCAAAAAAAGTTTTTTCTCTATAATATAATGCATGTTTACATTTCATGTTTATATTAATGTTATTTCCCAAAGTTAGCCATAACCTTAAATTGTTAACTAATTGCCTTGCATGTGTAAATTGTCCAATTCCAGATACGCTTGTATATCTTTAAGGTTCCCTTTGTAGCTTCAAAGAATTAACTATGGTTCGATCAAAGGTGAAATATGAGATGATTGCTAATGAGCAAACGAGGCGCGTGACGTTCAAGAAAAGAATGACCGGTTTTCTCAAAAAGCTTGAAGAAATTAAAATTCTATGTGGCATCGATGCCTGTGCAGTTGTTCTGAATGAAGATGGGAGTCACTCGAATGTGTGGCCTTCGCAGCATGAAGCGTTGCGAGTTGTCGAGAGGTTTAGAAGTTTACCAGCTCCTGCACAGACGAACAAAATGTTAGATCAAGCTGGGTTTCTCAACCAGAACTTGGCTCGAATAACCAATAATTTGGAGAGAGAGAGCAAGAAAATTCGGTCATTGGAGATTGAACTACTCTTGGCTGACTGTCTAGACAAAGATGTAGTGGATGTCAGCAACCCACAAGATCTTCATGAGATGCTTCGTCTATTGGAGAGCAAGATTCAAGTAGTTGATTGGAGGATTGAAGATATTCATAATACTCCTTCTACCTCGAATGCAGGTGCTAAAGAGAATGAACCTAATAATGGTAAAGGGAAGCAACCCCTTTATCCTTTCTGAAGTCATGTTTTAATAATATTGTATGGACTATGTTCATTAGTTTAATTTTGATATTTTATTATGGTATCTTTAGAGCTAGAAAGATTTGCTTGTCACCTCTTTAGGTATAATAAGAGATGTATGTACCTTATGAGGGTAATTTTTATTCAACACTACACTAACATCTTGAATCACTGAGGTAGGCAATAATTATATGAATGAGTTGCAAAGCGAAATGGTTTCTATATTTTAGTGGTGTAGGGCATAGTTAGATTACAACATATGCTATTTACCTTACATATGGATTAGTTGTTTTGAACATTTACAAGAATTCCATTTCCACCATCTAAAACACTAAATGTTGAAGAAAAAAAATGTGATCCAACATCTAATGTTTACATAAGAGTGGACATGGGATGGGTTTGGGTATAATAAATTTTGGGACTCGAAATTTTAGTTCTAAACTCATCTCACAATCATTAGGAAACCCAATTTTGGGCACCCGAATTATTGTGGGAGGGGAAGTGCTGGATTACGGATTTTTACCGTGGTTAATTAGTCAATTGGCTTGGACCACATATATAAACATTTTACGACAAACTTTTAATTTCTTTTTTATTATTGTTTAGTACCAAATTAAATGAAATTTCTTACATTAGAGTAAAATCACATGGAGTAGAAACTTTTTAAAATTAGAACATGTTTATGAAGTTCATAAGATTGGGTTGGGCTAGGCGGTTCTGGTATTCAGACTGGGCAATTCAATCTCAAACTCGTCCCTTATATTCGTATAGTTTTACGGGTTTCAAAATTTGGATACCCAAAATCCGAAATATTTGTCCCATTTGGGTTTTTAAGAAATCGAGACGGAACGAGTTTGGATTACCGACCCCTAATTTTACCTAAACATCATGTTTTGAAACTTTTAGCTAAAGTTTTAGATGTTGGCCACATAGACATATCTAGATGTTTTCAAAATTTATTATCTCTTTTAAATAAATTTGATATAAACATATACTCTAACTTAGATTAATGTTATTTTAGTTATGACATAAAAGTCTATTTTTTATTTTAGTTTATATTTATTGTTAATTTTAAACATTATAGATTTTTATATCTAATTCAACTCTTGAAAATATATAGGTTGATTAAGCCATATTTCACACATGTAAAAAAATATTAATTAATTCATATTTATTAAATTTAAACAAAATCGTTGAAATTTATTTATAATATTTATATTTTAGTATACGAAGCAATACAATATAATCTATAAGATATTTTACAATTTAGATATAAATAATATATGATAGTTAACAAAAATTAAATGTGACTGGTGGATGGAGTAGATAAAACAGAGTATTTTAATGACTAAAACACTGTTCACTGTCTAAAATCTGAATTTAAATATTATTGTTGGAAATGGTCTACGTAATGCTAATAATGTTTTACCATCATTCAGGAAGACAACAAGTAATGTTAAATGATACCATTATATATTATTTATAATATCATTTTATGCATATTTTGACCGAACAACATGAATTAATTTTGATACATCAATACCCTACCATTGTTTTCCAACGCGATCCTTTAAATTACTTAAATTAAGTGGTAAAATGCGTTGAGAATTAGTTTTTGAGTGATTAACACTCAGATCTCCTCATATTTGGATGTATAACATGTAATCCCCGATGTTTCAAAAATTAAAGTGACACTCCTTTGATATGACCTATTTACAGAAAATCTCTTAGGACGTTAAAAATTGACTAAATTTGATGATATCAGCAATTTTTTTTATTGATTTTCCAAATTTACCCCGGGTCAATTTTCTTAAGTTTAATTGGACTTTTTGATGTATTAATATACCCAGGGGTGCCTATATAATAATATTATACCACACGAGATGTATTTGACAGAATAATTACTTCAGGGTGTTACATGTTGCCATATATTTTGGCTATAAATAGCAGCTCAAATATTTATTTTTCTGCATTTCTTCCCACAAATTTTGATAATGTTCTAATTTCTATTTGATTTTCTTAGTCTTTAAATTAGGGATTACCAAACAAGTAAGAATTTAAGTGAAATCACGCAAACAAAATTACAAGCATGTCTTTCATAAATCATAGAGAAAATCGCACTTTTCCCACTTGATTTAACCGGATTTCGCCGGATTAATTGTATATCAGTGAATTTGTAATATCGGTGGGGTTTACGATATTGGTGTATATATTTAGTAGGGCTCTGTTACTTTATTCCGGATGGATCAATCACAAAGAAAAGCAATGATTAAGAACAAGAAGTAAAACCACAAATAAAGCTAATAACACATCAATATGGAGATCAGAATACTATGAATCTTATTCAGTTATAATGCCTTAGGCTGTGAATATTGTATATTCTTGAAGTAAAAGGAATTTCATCGTTGTCTAATACAATGATTAACTAGGTATTTATACAATGTTAAACCTAGCGTTACAAGGAAACATAGTCCTAATAGGACTCGGCCCAAATATCCTTCATGGGTCCGGAGTATTATCTTTAGATCGAAGAGAGCTGTGCTTGGCCGGGCCTGTTAGACGATCCCGATCTGCTTGGATTGGTCGAATCGATCTTAACTTCTTCGTTCGATTCGAGTAATATGTAGGGTGTGAAATAGCCCCCATCAGTACTCCCTCACTTCTTCGAGCGTATAGATAATAGAAGCTCGTAGAAGTAAATAGATCTTTACGACTGTTTCTTTTCTATGAATGGAGCCTCGTTAAAAACCTTACTTAAGAAAAAACCCTGAGGGAAAAAATCTTAAATAAGGAAAAGAGTGCTACATATCATAGATAGTCGTTTTCTCTGTCTAGTTACGGATCGCCACGCGTCTATTCTGGAAGCTTTTCATATCCTTCCGTTTTTGGCGGGAATATGAGTAGCTGCAATAAGTTCGAAACATCTTTTCTTATTTTGTTATAAATAGGTGACTCTATAGTTCGCCATTCCTCTTTTATACTTCCTTATAACTCGTAATCATTTTCCCGATTAGTCGTTCATCACGCTAAATTTTTCCTTTTATCGACCTTCGTTTTCCGAGGATCAGAATATATGGCTTCTGTAAGAAGATCTTCTTCTAGAGAGGTCGTCGCCCCCGACAATGAGGATGAGTTGCAATCTAGTGTAACTGACTTCGTCATCCCTGTAGAGGATACTTTCAAGGTACGAATCCTTACTGATGCGGATGTGGCTGCCCGAGCCAAAAAGGGCAAAGGTACTGTTCCTCAGATTTCTGAACCAATTGAGGACGTCGCTTGCGCTTATACATCGGAAACATTTCCGGAGGTTGTGAATAATTATACCAAATATTTCCCGGAAGGTTCTGAGATAATTTTTCCTTCCCCTACTGATAGGGTCACATCTCCCCCGGAGGGATGTCGAGCTTTTTATACGGCTCACTTCAACAGCGGACTTCGTCTTCCTTTGTCTCCCCTTTTTCTTGAGGTTTTGAAAACTTTTAGTGTGTGCTTGACACAGCTGGTTCCAAATTCCGTCGCTTTTGTGGTTTGCTTTTCAGTTCTGATGATCGCCAAGGGGTTTAAACCTTCTTTCCGTAATTTTACACAACTTTTCCGCTTTAATATTTCTAGTTCTTCAAATCGTGGATATTTCTTCGCTAGTCAGCGGCCTAGCCGAGCAATCTTTGATGCCCCTGTTTCTAGTAATCCTTCATGGAAATCTCATTTTTTCTTTGTTCGTCCTCCGTCTAATCTTTGTTTGGCTGATGGTTCGACCATGCCTTTTTCGTGGGATCATAGCTCCAGTTGGATTCCTGGAGGTCGCTCTCCGACTGGTGAACTTGTTCCTGACGATGCACAGTTTATCACTGAGATTCCCGAAATGCATGCGAACAAGTACCAAAGCGCTCTTCTGATTGGGGAAGCTTTCCTTCGTAAGGCGGGATTAAGTATTCATAACTTTCCCATCAATTCACCATCTGAACCTCTTGGTTAGTAATTTATTTGATCTTAGTGTTGCGATGATATCGTTTATTGGGAAGGTACATAATTTATGATTGATTTCTTTTTCAGCTGATATGGTAGAAAATTCTCGACACTCTTCGAAGGGAAAGATGGTGCTGTCGAAATCTTCTAAATCCGTGGATAACGCGCCTATTGAGCAGAGAGAGTCACGGAAAAGGAAGTTGGAGTTGCGTCATGACTCCGAAGAGGACAGAGAGGAATCATCAGAATCTCCTCATGAGCCCCCTATTCGTCAGGGCACGGGATCTGGTTATCCTCCTCTTTATCTTAGAACAACTTTAGGTGTTCGAGGATGTCGCACCTGGTCGATGCCTCATACTACCAATAGTCCGGTCGATAGAAAGAGGAGTTATTATGGACGCTCGGGCCAGGATCTTTCTTTAGTCGGAGAAAAACATCCAAAACCTACCCTTGTCGAAATGATCGAGGAACATTTGGAGGGAAAGAGGGCCGCTGGTTATTCAGAGAAGGACTCCCTTATCCACGACGATAATGAGAATGCGATCGATAAGGCAACCCGTGTTCTTTTGTCTGGTGTTTTTACTCGTGATCTGAATAAGCTTCTTCATAAGGATCCTCTGGAGAAATTCCAGCGAGCTTCTCTTTATGCTGAAAAGGTGATATCTTTTTTCCTTTAATCATGTTAACAAATAATTTTAAGGGTCTTTTACTAATCCATCTCTTTTTCTTGCTCTCTTTGTTTATTCAGACCAAGACGTGTCTTGCGTCATACGCCTATGAGAATGCACTTTGGAAACAACAGTGCGAGTTCTTGGAGGAGAAGAATAAAGCTTTGCTTCGTAAATCCTCCGGTTCAGAGGTTGGTCCCTCAACATCTTCTTCGGTTCCCACCGTAGAGACTTGTGCTACTGGGACTGAAGACCAAGAAATGATAAACAAGGTGATGGAGATTTCTCGTGCTCAAGAGCAGGCCAACCAAATGGCTAGAAAGTTAGAGGAATTTCAGTTACAGAGCACGGCTCGAATTAGTGAGCTGGAATCTCAAGTGTCAAGCCTGAAGCTTCTTTAGAGGAGTACGAAAACGATGTCCCTCTTAGGCAAAGAGATCGATATGTAGGAAATCTGACGAAAGAGTTGTTCGCGAATTCCTCAACTCTCCTGTTCATACGGCGTTGGTGTATCGGATGGTCGGTCCTTTACTTGAAAATACTTTTAAGAAAGCGATTCATCAGCTGGTCGCTCTGGAGATGATCGATGATCGTCGAAAAGAGTATTTTAAGGCTGCTCATATTCGGTTGAATCGCTATGGTGAACTTTATTCTTCTTCTGAGGTCCCAGATGTTCTATATCAAGGTTTTCCTCTAGCTCACCTTGTCGAAGAATTTGGAAATCCATTGCCAATTCCTCCTTCTGACGTCAATGAAGAGCTCGATAATACTTTTGTTGATCCCGAAGTCGAGGAAGAAGAGGAAAGGATATACGACTGAGGTCGTCGGTACGACCAGAGAATTTCGGATAGCGAGCAGGCTTCTTAAAACAGTGATTTTTGAATAATCCTTGTAATTATTTTACTCGTAGGTATTAATTGTAATTTTACCTTTTCTTCTCTTTGTACGCTAAACGTTTCGTATTCTGACAGTCGTGTCTTTTCGGCTTCGCCGTAATAATTCAGACAAGTCATTAAATCTGGCGTAATCATTATGCGTGTGTCTTTTCATATTCTAGCGTTTGCTCCAAGGTCATTTTCCTGTTTCGCGCCCTTTCTTTAGGTCTGTCGCGTCCTTTCGTGTAGTATAAATACGAAAGGTAAAAACTTGACTTGTTTTTACTGCTATACTCTTCTCTTGACAGAATACTCTTTTTTATTAGTCGATAAACTTCTCGATATTAATTTGTTTTTTTCATAATCCGACCATGAGTAACCTCTTTGGTAATACTTCGAAGCGACCTTCCCGTGAGGGCGCTCGGGATAACAGATCCAAAAAGCATCGAAGAGACGGACCGTCGATGGAGCCTCCTCGTTCGTCCCAAACAATTAGGTCGGAGATCGATACCAGTGTTATTGTTTCTGAACCTCTCTCGTGGTAAATTCGTCGTTTCTGAACCAATCCATTCTGCTTCACTCAAGTAGGAAGAATGCCTCCTGGTCGGTTTGCTTTTGGCGATATGTCAACGAGGAACCAGCTTATAACATAGCTGTTAGCTCAATGCTCCTTCCTTTGAGCATGTTTTTCATGGGGGGAATTTTACTGTTTCCCTTCCTTTGTCAGTTTCTACTGCCCCAATCAGCGGAGGGCAAACTGGTGATGGCTTTTTTGTCAATCCTTCTATGACACAATATTGTGCAGGATTGTCCTGATTACTTGTTTAGCGATACTACTGTGATGACTACTCCTTTGAATCGGGAGGACCTTCCGGAGGTCGAACCGGTTCCAGGTCTGGCCGCCGAACCGTAATTTCTGCTTCGGGCAAGGGCTGTTAGTCCCGACGGGAGAGAATCTCCTCGTCAATTAGATGATCGATGCATCCTTCAGCAAGTTAATGACATTCTTTTGTCGGAGACTCCACGTTCTGATGGTGTCCCTTTGACCAGCGAACTGCCTGGTTCTGTTGAACCTGATGCTTTGTCATGGGACCTAGGCATGAGTACTATTTTGCCTGGCGAGTTGAGGAAGCTCGAAGGTACCTCCAATGTTCGCCTTGTTCAATCTTTGGTGAAGATATGTGAGCAGGTAAACATATTTCGAATATTTTTCCTGTTCTTGTTTAGAATTCCTTGTTGTAAGGCGGTTTCTCTTATTCTTTCTGTTCTTAGGGCAAGTATTTTGCACTCCAGCTGGGTGTGCAAAACGACGAACTGTGGAGTTATCGGAGAGTTCTTCAGGGTCAGTTGGAGTCCGAGAAAGCTAAAAGCAGGGGTTTGGAGTTGCAGCTGCAACTTGATAAAGATGATCTTCAAAAATTGGAGGCG
>CM064884.1:39955561-40131083 GCA_003313485.2 Penstemon barbatus | reverse complement strand
TCAGCCTTTCTTCAGAACTGGCAGATATTGTTCATGGCTTTGGACTTTGTGAATTTCCTTGCCATTCTTCATAGGACACCTCAGTTTGAACAGCAGATAACTGAGCGTAATCCTGTGATTGGTGTGAGGACCCTTTCCTTTCTTGTCATCCAGGAAATCAGCCAAGATGTACCATACTATGATGGACCAGTTGACTTCCATTCCATAGTAAATGGCAGCCATGATGCTGAATCTTTTCATGTAACAGCATCCAGAGAAAAAGTGCAATTTTCAATCAGTTTTGACACCATATCAGCCATCCGCTGATATTCATCCTCAGTTGCTTCTTCCTTATGTTTCCAGAAAACACTTCTCCTCTCTTTGGCGCAGATCGCCCAGAACTGTTGGTGCTTATCCTCCGTCAGTATAGTGACGTCATGTCTTCCATGGTTAGGAAGCCCAAACGTCTCATGAAGAACAGCTGGGGTGATGGTGATAGATTTGTCTCCCACTGTAGCCTTAATCTCCAGTGAGTTGTAGTCAGCTTTCGCTGTGTTGTAGTACTCCATCACTTGGTCAGTCCAGATAACTCCTTCGTGGTATTCCATGAAGTTCACCAGCGAAGCAGCTTTGAACTTTTCGAGCAGCTCTTTCATTAGATCCGTACCGGATTGGTAGTAAGAATTATACACGAGGTACCTTCAGCAGCCATTTCAGATCTGTATGAATTAGGAAGAAAAACGAAGAGATTTTTGCAGAAAAATTGCTCAAAATTCTCACAAGTACTTTTGAAAATTTAGGGTGCGTAAAGAACGACTCGACTGATCAGATGGGAATTTATAGAGTTGGGGGTATGTCGGTTTTCGTGATATCCGCCAACCGTTAGATCCATTTTTCTGTCAGTGTTGATCGTGCGGCTTCAGTTACGACCTTTCAAATTCAAAAGATATTTTAATGAAGAGCGGGAATATGTACCGTCCGACAGTTTCTTATAAAAGCGTGTTTTGAATAAAACGTTTTGAATAGCTCGCTTTTATTTAAGTAATCAGATGAGTATAATAAACACTTATCTGATGGACTACTGTCCTGATGACAATGTTGTTATCAGAGAATGCCAATAGCTGATAACCTTCCTCAGCTGTTTGTCAATCCAGCTAGATAAAATACTTTTGTTCTTCGATAGTTGAGTCTTCTGTTGAAAACATAACTTCAACTAACTGTCATTAACAAATTTCATCTTTAATTCAGAAGTACCGCTAGTCTTACACGTTCCCCCTGAGTTTAAGAATTCATAAGTTAACTAGTCTGTTGAAAGTTGATCCTTGAAGATAAGTATGATGAGTAAGCTGTTGAACTCTAGTCTTCTGATGAGTTCCCCCTCAGCTTATGCATCTAATTTTAATAATCCCAGTTCAGCTCTTAGAGTTGAAAACCTTGTCTCACTTAGAGGTTTTGTGAAGATGTCAGCAATCTGATTTTCAGTAAACACATATTCTATCATGACATTTCCTTTCTCCACGTGGTCTCTAATAAAATGATGTTTGATCTCAATATGTTTAGTCCTTGAATGACTTGTAGTATTCTGAGTGAGACTGATTGCACTTGTATTGTCACAGTAGATTGGTATTCCACTGATTTTGATGTTGTAGTCTTCTAGTTGATGTTTCAACCATAAGATTTGTGCACAGCAAGCTCCAGCAGCTATATACTCAGCTTCAGCAGTAGATATGGATACTGAAGTTTGTTTCTTACTCATCCATGAGATCAGACGACTGCCTAAGAACTGACAGGCACCTGTTGTGCTTTTTCTGTCAATCTTGCAGCCTGCAAGGTCAGAATCTGAATATCCAATTAGCTCAAATCCAGACTCTCTAGGGTACCATAATCCCAATTCTTGAGTGCCCTTAATATATTTCAATATTCTCTTGGCAGCTAAGAGATGAGATTCTTTGGGGTTTGATTGGAATCTTGCACAAACCCCAACAGAGTACATGATATCAGGTCTGCTGGCTGTTAGATATAACAGTGACCCAATAATGCCTCTGTATTTGGTTATGTCTACTGATTTGCCATCTTCATCTTTATCCAAACGAAGACTTGTAGACATTGGAATTGTAGCAGTAGAGCTAGTTTCCATACCAAATTTCTTGAACAGATCCTTTGTGTATTTTGCTTGGCTGATGAAAATTCCATCAGGCAACTGTCTAACTTGCAAACCAAGAAAATAGTTAAGTTCTCCCATCATGCTCATTTCAAACTTGTTCTGCATCAGCTTTGAGAACTTATCACACATCTGTTGATTAGTTGAACCAAAAATAATATCGTCCACATAAATTTGCACAAGCAAAATATGTTCTTCCCATTCAATAGTGAACAAGGTCTTGTCAACTTTACCTTTGCGAAATCCTTTAATTAAAAGAAAGTCAGATAAAGTATCATACTATGCTCTTGGAGCCTGTTTCAGTCCATAAAGAGCTTTCTTCAGACGATATACTTTATCCTCTTCTTGATAAACTTCAAATCCAGGAGGTTGTTCAACATAAACTTCTTCTAGCAATTCTCCATTGAGAAAAGCTGATTTCACATCCATCTGATAGACTGTGAAATTCTTGTGAGCAGCGTAGGCAAGAAAGAGTCTGATTGCCTCTAGTCTTGCTACTGGTGCAAATGTTTCATCAAAGTCAATGCCTTCTTCTTGGCAGTAACCCTTGGCCACTAATCTTGCTTTGTTTCTGGTGACTTCACCATCTTCATTCATTTTATTTCTGAATACACACTTAGTGCCAATGAATCTTTGATGACTTGGTCTAGGAACTAAGTACCAGACTTCATTACTTTCAAATTGATTTAGCTCCTCCTGCATAGCTTCAATCCAGTTGGAGTCACTAAGAGCTTCTTCAATCTGTTTAGGCTCAATTTGAGATAGAAAACTAGCAAACATAGCATCTTGTGCAGCAGCTCTTCTTGTTTTCACTCTGTCTAAAGGATCACCAATCACTAATTCTGGTGGGTGATTTCTGAGCCATCTGAGATCAGGTTGCAAATCATAATGTTGTCCTTTGTCTTGATCTTGCAACACTACTGTTGGAGAATCAGTAGTAGTCTGTTGAACATTTGCAGTCTGTTGAACAGTCTCTGGTCTATCAGCTGTTTGCAACTCGTCTGTTAGACAATCAGCTCTGTGATTTTGAACAGCACTTGAGTTATCAGCTGAGTTGAGATCAGGTAGTATGATGGGTATATATTCTTCATTCTTTCCAACATTCATCTTCTGTAAATCAGTAGACAGATCTTGATTAACATTTTGATTCTTTTCAGAAGATTGATTTGGCTCATCAAATACTACATGAATGGATTCTTCTATTAGTAATGTTCTTTTATTGAAAACTCTATAAGCCTTACTAACAGATGAGTATCCTACAAAGACAGCTTCATCAGCCTTTTCTGCAAATGCAGTAAGGTGATTTTTACCATTATTTAAAACATAGCATTTACAACCAAAAATCTTAAAGTAATGAATGTTTGGCTTCCTGTTGTTCCAAACTTCATATGGAGTCTTGTTTTGGTGCTTGTTGATCATGCATCTGTTTTGGGTAAAACATGCTGTATTTGTTGCTTCTGCCCAAAATCTTTGTGGCAGCTTTGCTTCAGCTATCATGGTTCTGACAGCTTCTTTTAGTGTTCTGTTTCTCCTTTCAGCAACACCATTCTGTTGAGGGGTTCTAGCAGCTGAATACTCATGATGTATTCCTTTGACATTACAATACTCTTCAACAGTAGAGTTTGTGAACTCTGTCCCTCTATCTGATATGATCTTCAATATTTTGATACTCTTCTCATTTTGGATCAGTTCCATCAGATTTGTAAGATGTTCCTTGGTTTCACTTTTCTTCTTCATGAAAATCACCCAAGTATATCTTGAATAATCATCCACAACAGCTAGGCAGTATTTCTTTCCACCATTGCTGACTGGATCAATGGGTCCAAATAAGTCCATATGTAGTAGCTCCAATATTCTTCCAGAAGATTGATGCTTCTTGCTTTTGAACGATGACTTGATTTGTTTACCCTTCTGACAGGCGTCACAGAGCTTATCTTTGCTCATGACTGTTTTAGGAATCCCTTCTACCAAATCATTCTTGATTAATCTGTTGATGGTCTTGAAGTTCAAATGATTCATTCTTTTGTGCCATAGCCAACTAACTTCACTTGGTGCGGATGCAACCAAACAGACACTTGAATTCTTGTCAGCAGAATTCCAGTCGACTATGTAGATATTTCCTTGTCTTCTTCCAGATAAAATTACCTTTTTTGTACCAATCTGTTCAACATAGCACTTATCTGTTGAGAAGATGACTGAATATCCCTTGTCACAAAATTGACTTATGCTCAGCAGATTATATTTGAGGCCTTTGACATATGAGACGTCAGATATCTCTATGTTTCCTCTGATTAACCTTCCTTTAGCTTTAATCTTGCCTTCTTTGCTGTCTCCAAATGTAACACTTGGACCATCCACAGCAACTGCATCAGTCAGCTCATGTATGTTTCCACACATGTGTCTTGAACATCCACTGTCCAAGTACCAAATCTTCTCTACTGTACTCCTACTCCTAATCCTATCCTACAAAACAAAAATAAAATTGTTTTAGGTACCCTTATTGAGAGGGTCCTGAAGGATTAGTTCCACCTTTGACAACCCAAGATGTTGATGTCTTAGGCTTCTTAGGTTTCTGAGTTTTGACAGGAGCATGAACAGTTCTATTTTCATCATAATTATCAGATAAGTCATGTTGATGATCAGTATGATAAGAATAATGTTCATAAGCAGGGTAAGGTGCATGATAAGCAGGATATGCATGCATTGGATGAGCAGGATAAGGTGCATAGTAACTAGGAAATTGAGGTGCATGATACATAGGATGATATGCAGCAGGTTGCACATAATATGACTCATTTCCATACCAAGCATTTTGATTTTTCTTGTTCTTATGCTTCTTTGGTTTACTAACAGCTTGTTCATTAACAGACGACTTAGTTTTCTCACTAGTCTGATTAGTCTTAACCTTATCAGAAGACTTCCTAGGACTCTTCTGTTTGGGTTTACTAGTCTGTTTTCCTACACTAGGCTCTTTGCTCTTTTTAGCCTTAGGAGATTTCTTCTCCTTTAATACTTTCTCAGATGAGGTAGGTTTAGAAGTTTGAACATACAGAATGACCTTACTATTGTCAGCAGAAATGAATTTTTCAGTATGGTTCAATTCTAGTTTATCCTTTTCTAAAGGTGTCTCCTGTTTACTAGATGTAGGCATGGATGAAACAGTTGACTTATCATGAGACTCGATAATTTTCTCAAGTTCCATGATTTTTCCTTTATAGACCTCACATTCAGCTTTCAGAGATTCATGCTCTTGCTCAAGCTGTTTATACTCAGCTGATTCTTTAGGCTTTTCAGCTTTAAGTTTCAGTGAGTTATTTTGCTATTTTAGCAAGCTCATCTCTTCCTTAAGCTTAACAAATTCTCCAGCAATAGTAGTATTATTTAACATCATTTGCTCTAGAGAATCAAACAATTCATTATTTGGAGGAGTTACCTCATCCTCGGAGTCATCAGATTCCTTAGCCATCAGGCAGAGGAGAGCAGGTTTCTCTTCATCAGAAGATTCTTCATCAGACGTGTCTGAATCTGAATCAGATGAGTAGACAGCAGCAAGCTTTTCTGCTTCAGCTACCATTGCTTTCCCTCTTTGATGCTTTCTTTCCTTTCTGATTCTCTTCTCTTCCTCAGTGTATTTTTCTACTTTTGGATATGGACAGTCCCTGATGAAATGTCCCAATTTCCTGCAGTTATAACACATTAGTTTTGCTTTATAATCATCTTTCTCTTGAGAAGAAGAGTTAGGTTTAGAAGTAGAAGCAGCATGATTGTATTTGTTTTTCATCTTTCTCTTATAGAACTTCTTGAAGTTGTTCATCAATAATGCTACATCTCCAGCAGTGTACTCCTTCTTGTTGAGTAGAGATGCTTCATCAGATGAGTCCACATCTTTGCTTTTGTGAGCTGGCCTTCTTGGATTTTCAGCAGCAACAAGTGCAGCTGTGGGACTTGAAGTTGAGGTTTCTTCAACACCCATTCTAGGCAGTTTATACTCATACACCTTGAGTACGGAGAACAGCTCTGTAAGAGAAATCTTCCCCAGATCTCTTGATTCTTCCATAGCTGTCACCTTCATATTGAACTTGGGGGGCAGGGCCTTCAGAACTCTGACGGTGATCTCCTTGTCAGTAAAGGTCTTTCCCAGCTTTAGAACTTCATTCAATGTTCTGGTAAACCTGGTATCCATCTGATCAATGGTCTCTCCAGATTTCATCTTGAAGTTGTCCAGCTTCTCCAAGGCAACACTGAGCTGATGCTCTTTGATGGCGTCGTTTCCTTCACTCATGTCACGAACCTTGTCCCACATCTCTTTTGCAGTTTTGCAATGTTTGACCTTGTCAAACCGATCATTATCCAGGGCTTTGGTCATGATGAAACGGCCAACTTTATCCAGATTGAACAGCTTTATTTCTTCGGCTGTCATCTCTGTCAGATCTTTTTCCACCACCATTTCAGCTTCATCAACTATAATGGTCTTGGTGAATTTGAATGGACCTTTAATGATACATGTGTACATGTTGTCATTATAGGCTGCTAGAAAGATTTCCATTCTAATCTTCCAGTCCTCAAAGGACATACCAGCAATGTGGGGAACATGGCTGATACAATCCATTTTTCAAAAAGTTTTGATTTTTCAAAAATATGCTCTTTTGAAAAAGTTTGAAAACCTTTGAAAAACACTTGGATCAAGCTCGTTGATCAGGCAGCTGATTCAAATGAACCACCTGCTCTGATACCACTTGTTGGTCCCAAGTGGTCAGAAGAGGTTTAGAGGGGGGTGAATAAACCTCTTTAAAAATTTTCTTCAAATTTAACTTTAAAACTTTCACTTTAACTGAACAGACTAAGCTGATCAGATTAGTTAGTTACAACTCTGTTCGCGAACAAATCTTTGAACAGCCTTGTTGACCACTCGTCTGATTGTTACTTAGCTGATTTTGCCAAAATCAGTTTTAATACTTAGAGTACTTGCAGCGGATTTTCAAAGTGTTTTTCACAAGTAATCTTAGTAGTTTGAAAAATGTTTCCCCAGTTTTATAAACTCCTTTAAATTTCTTTTCAAACAGTTAAGTCAATGTGTTTTATGCAAACTGAAAATATGCAAGTAAAAACAAATAAAAACACAAACAATTTTTATAGTGGTTATATGGATTTGAATATCCTTTAGTCCACTCTTCCAAGTCACACAGATCTTGGGTTATACTATAATCACAAAGTTTACAGTATACTCTGCTTGCGCCAATCAACAAATGAAACGGCCACAAGTGCGCAGTAAGAAATCACAAAGAAATCCTACTTCTCTGAAGTAATATCACTCACTTAGACGGATATCTACTTCTCACAACACTCTTGATTACAAAATCACTCAAAAGATGTATTTTTCTTGATTCTTCAACTCTGCTTTCGTCAACAAATGACTCGGCTGATGAGTGAGCTGTTCTTGAGACTTAAAGAATTTTGCTTCGGAAATTTCTCTCAGAAAGTGTGTTGCTTACTTCTTCTTCGTCTCTTTCAGCTATTTATACTTGAGGATTGAAAAATGTCCGTTGAAGAGAGACAAGATTCAAATTCCTCGAGTACTGGTCCTTAAAATCCGCGAACGGCTCTTTTGCAGTCTGTCCGTACTATGAACAGTACTATTCTGCAGGCAGCATTAAATGCACCCAGCTGATGCGAAGCATTTCTTCAATCATTTATCTTTAATAACCTTGTACTTCAGCATTTATTACTCCAAGGGGCATTTATTACCGTTGGGAACACTTCATGATCTTCTTCACTTGGCTGATGAAAGTACACGTTTGATGGCGAACTCGGCTGATCTCAAACTTGAACAAATCTGATTTGAGTCGGCTGATCTTCATCAGTCTGATAACTTTACTTCAGCAGATCAGAAGTCTTGGACCTTGAAATTTTGACTCTTCTGATGTCTTCTTTACTTAGTCAAAAATTCCTTTAAAGGGATCATCAGCTAAGTTATTCCATACTTAGCCAATCTTGAAGTTTTGGAATGCATCAAAACCTCCCTTCTAAATTTGTCTTCAGTGCCTTCATCTTCATCCTTATCCAACAATGGTATTAATTCAATTGGAGATTATTAATTAGATGACTAATTGATTAATTGATAATTAATTAATTAGAGTTATCTGATTAATTATGGAATTAATTAAAGTAGTTAATTAATTGGAAGAATAAATAATTAACCAATTTTAGTATTGGATAATTATGGGTTGATTTTGGAATTATCTAAAGTTGGGGGCTAGGGGCAATTTTGGTGATTAAAAGAAAAAGGAGTTTTGTTTCTTGGAAAACAAGTTTGAAGAGATTTATCAAATCTCACATTCCTAAGTTGATAAGGAATGAAGATTTGATAAATAAGGGAAGGAGATATCTTTTTAGAGAAGGACTCTTCTCTTATAAATACTCCTTCTCCTCTCTTCATTAAGAAGAGGAAGTTTTTGCACAAGTTTTGAAAAACCCTAAAAGGCTTTTGAGAGAAAAAGGTTTTGCTGAAAATTTAGAGAGAAAAATCGAGTGAGTTCAGATTTTTCGAACAAGAAATTTTAATTACAAAATCGCCCCCTATAGTTTTTCCGCCCCTAACCCTAATCGCCCAACCTAGTCTTGGCCGAACCCAAATCGGACCAGATCTGACCTTGGCCGAACCCTGCTCGATCACACAAGCTCTGTGAGTCGATTCTTCCATTGGTATCTCCCGTTCCTTTGCTGACAAACCTGCAAGATCCAGTTCGTAGCCTAAGACTTGTAGGCGTCACTACAATCCGATTGGTGTGGACTAGCTTTGGAGGTGAGACACATGGATCACTCAAACTGTGAATCAAACCAAACACCTGGAGGACACAACCACAACTTGGTGGTCAGGTAATTTGCGATTAACCCCCTGTGTTTTTATTGATGTTTGATTCATCCTTATTCGTATAATAACTATGGAGAAAGAATTCATGGGAATATTAGGAAATCGAAAAAATTTTAAAATTCCGCACTTTGTTGTATTGACAATCGAGCCCTAGCCAAAATATCCCAACAGGATCTAGAAGATTTGTCAGTAAAAGGTTGTCTAGATCTACTTGCAGAGCAAGATCTAGCACAAGGAGAACAAGAGAGGGGCGGCGACGGCGTAGGGCAACTCACGTCCAAGGGTGGCGACGGCGGCTAGGGTTGGCACGCAGGACTAGGGGCGGCGGCTAGGTTATAGAGCGGCTAGGGTTTGTGCAAAAGCCTCTATCTTTTTTAGCTCAAGTTGAACTCTATTTATAAGCCTCCCTCAAGACCTAGCTTTGCAAGACTTATTTATGGGCTTTTAATTAAAGACCCATTTCTTGCAAGCCTCTTTTAATTAAATACTTTAATTAATCCAGTCCATATTAATTAATAAATTAATATCTCTCTTAATTAATTAATTAACACTTTAATTAATTATCTAATTAATTAGTCTCCCACTTGAATTATTACTTTAATTCATTAATTAATTTAATTACCTTTAAATCAATTATTTCCTTTTATAATTGTCACCGTCCAACTGTTTTGTGTGTGACCCTCTAGGTTCACCATCAATTGGCAGCAGGCCCACGAATTCCTCGTGATTTAATTTATGAGCAATAAATTGCTCCGATCAATTAAACCACCTTTAATTGACCACTCCTAGAATCAATCTCCCTTATCAACTCAGGAGTACCCACACTTCATGGTCGATATCTAGCCACAAGCCCATGAAGCCCAACTTCAGGTGAATTGATATTTGTGAACCTCACCTCTTATAAATGCCATGTACATACGGTCCTTCTATCGACTAATTTTCCCGATCAAGACTTAGGGGGTGTGAATTGATCGGCACCTCTAAATTTGTCTCGATAACTATACTTTCTAATTCGGGATAATATTCCAGAGTGACTGCTAAATTTGGAAACCCCTTTTCAAATCCGTCACTGACTGCGGCCGCAGATTCCTCGGATATATTATCTAAGAATCGTATAGGAAATTCCCTCATCCATTACGATGAGTACGTAGATTCCATATTGGTACTAACCACCCGCGTACATAACTATGCGCACCCAACCTAGGCATGTTATGATCAGGCTAAGTAATCTATACCTAGATCTAAGTACGCACACTCATGCACCGAATTTGCCCTAGCACCTCAAGTCAAATGACTAAATCGTATACTATTATAAGTCTTGAGAAATATCCCATCACCGATATGCGTCATGCGCTTCCACAATGGGTTTCTCTGTTCGGGTCGTTCGATGGGTTCGATCCTCTATCGAACCACCTACTTATATGCACTGGCCTCAAATGTCTTGCTCATGAAACGCTACAAATTCACTTCATGTGAATCATGCATACTTGTACAAGTCTTGGCGATTCCTACGATACCCTGTCTCGTTTCGGAATCTATGACTTAGAACATGTTTTAAGATTACGACCTTAGAGACTGTTTCATGATTGCACTCAATACCGAAGTGAATCGTCCCATAGTCTAATGTAGTCTGAGGATTTCATCCAATCGCTTAAATGTATTTGTGAGAGATGAAGTTGGCCATTGTTTATTCTATACAGATATAAATAAATGTGCGTATTCATTATAAAATCAAAGATTGTTATTTACAGAATAGACCTATTACAAGCTAAATTGAATTGGCTTGCTGGGCACTATCTTATCAGTAAGATGGCTTCTTAAGAGCCTAATGGTGGCCTCTCTTGCTGCAAGACTTCTATCCACACTATCAATATGAGAGGTGAGAGGTTGGTAGAGCATATAAGTGGGGGGAGGCTGGCCATAAACCACTTCAAAAGGGGTGTGTTTGGTAGAGGAGTAGATTGTATTGTACCACCATTCAGCTAAGGAGAGGTATGAAAGCCAAGACTTTGGTCTATCTCCAGTCATGCGCCTAAGGTAAGTTTCAAGGCACCTGTTTACCACCTCAGTTTGGCCATCTGTTTGAGGATGGTAAGCTGATGAATGCAACAGTTCAGTCCCTTGCAGTTTGAAGAATTCCTTCCCAAATGCACTCATGAAGATTACATCTCTGTCACTGACAATGGACTTAGGCATAACATGAAGTTTAAAGACATTGTCCAGAAAAGATAGGGCCACACTAACTGCAGTATAGGGATGAGTTAAGGGTATGAAATGTGCATACTTACTGAGTCTATCAACCACCACAAGGATCACCTCTTTACCATTAACTTTTGGTAAACCTTCTATGAAATCCATGGATATGTCTTGCTTAATCTGATTAGGAATAGGAAGTGGCTGAAGAAGACCATAGGGGAGTGTGTTTAAAGGCTTACACTATTGACAAACTACACACTCTTGTACATATTTGAAGATAAGATTCTTCATTTTTTTCCAATAAAAGTGCCTTTAAATTCTTTGTAAAGTTTTTGCCATGCCTGAATGACCACCTTCATTCCCATCATGATATAATCTAATAATTTTCAACTTAAGGTCAGCATCGTCTCCAATCATTAGCTTTCCCTTCCTTCAAAGCATTCCATTTATCCATGTAAAGTCAGGAGAGTCAGAAGGGTGTTTTTGCACTTTTTCCAGAAGTTCTTGAGTTTTGCTGTCATTTATCCAGCTTTGTTTGATTCTCTCTACCAAGGATGAAGTAATGGTAGAAAGAGCATATAAGTGAGGTTGATCTTCACATGCTTGCCTGCTCAAAGCATCAGCACCTTGTTCTCCACTCTCTTCTTATATAAAATACTATAATCATACCCCATGAGCTTTACCAACCATTTTTCCTGGATCTTCTGTTCCAGTAGGTATTTCAAACTTTAGTGATCAGTATGCATCACAAAATGCTTGCCAATTAAGTAAGGTTTCCATCTTTCCACTACTGTTACCAAAGCCAAGAGTTCCCTTTCATACACTGGCAATGCAGCATGTCTGTCACGTAGAGCTTTACTGAAATAAGCTATTGGCCTTTTGTGTTGCATGAGAACAATACCCAACCCTTTACCAGAAGCATCCACCTCAACTACAAACTCACTGGAGATGTCTGGTAGAGCTAAGACAGGAGTTGTTGTCATAGCTACTTGAAGTTCTTTGAATGCAACAGTAGCATCATCATTCCAAAGAAATTTGTCCTTTTTAAGAAGTTGAGTTAAAGGTCTGGCTATAGCATCCACCTCAACTACAAACCCAAGTATTCAACCTGTCCCTTGTCAAAGCTACATTTACTCTCCTTAACATATAACTGATTTGCCCTTAGAACATCAAATACCATAATCAAATGCACCAAATGATCACTCCAATTAGTACTATATATGAGAATATCATCAAAAAAAAAAGGACAAACCTCCTTAGGTAGTGTTGGAATACAGTGTTCATGAGACTTTGGAAGGTTGATGGTGCGTTGGTAAGACCAAAAGTCCCATCACTAGAAATTCATAGTGACCATTGTGTGTTCTGAAGGTTGTTTTCTCCACATCCTGCTCCCTCATTCTTATTTGGTGGTATCCTGATCTCAGGTCCAGTTTGGTGAATACGTTGGACCCATGTAGCTCATTCAATAACTCCTCTATAACAGGTATGGGGAACTTATCCTTTATAGTTGCCTTGTTAAGTTCCCTGTAATCCATACAAAGCCTCCATGACCCCTCTTTCTTCTTAACAAGCACTACAGGTGAGGAATATGGACTGGTGATATTCTGTGCTACCCCAGATTCTAGCAATTCAGAGACAATTTTTTAATTTTCATTCTTCTGGAATGCAGGGTTCCTATATGGTCTCACATTAATAGGTGTAGTTTCTACTTTCAAAACAATAGCATGATCATGCAGTCTTTTAGGGGGTAGTGTAGTTGGTATTTGAAAGATGTCCTCATAGTGATCAAGTAGTTGTTGCTGAGGAGGTCTTTCAGAATCCAGTTTAGAATCCATGCTCATAAGTTAGAACTCAGTGTCTTTATGATTGAGCCAAGTGAGGATCATCATAGATAATTCAACTGGTCTTGTTAACAATTTATCCATGTTGCTTCCCTTGACTAATTTAACAGTTGGTGTTTTTCCCCTCAAGGAGACTTTCTTCCCATTGACTTCAAACTCCATGAATAGCTTGCTGAAATTCCACTTGATATCCCCTAGAGTAATAAGCCATTGGACCCCTAGGACTAGATCACACCCTCCAACTGGCATGACTAGTACATCAGAGAAAAATGGACTCCCATGCATTTTTCATGCAAAGTTCTTGCACATAGAACTGCTATGAACCTTATCTCCATTTGCAACCCCTACAGCAAAAGGTGTTGTGGGTATTAATTTACATCCTAACCTCTTAGCCACCTCAAGATCCAGAAAATTGTGTGTGCTCCCTAAATCTATAAGGATGTGTATAGTTTTGTTGTTGTGAGAGCCAGTAATCCTCATAGTGTGGAAATCTTGATCTCCTTTCATAGCATGTAAAGAAATGACAGGCATTGGGTCCATTTCAGTGTTGTTCATCACTTCCTCTAAGTTGATATCTCTTTTTGCTCCTTCCTCACATTCTGGATTTTCATCCAAATCCATAATGTATAATTGTTTCCTCTTAGGACATTGATGTCCTGGAGAGAACTTTTCATCACACCATTAGCAAAGGCCCTTGGCTCTCTTCTCATTCATATCAGATGTGGAAATAACTCTAGACTGTTTCATTTTGTTAGGGGGGTTTTTGTAAGAATTTGGTAGTGATTTTGTAGGTGGTGTAGGTAAGAGTGGTGGGTGTCTGTTTACAGTGGCAGTGTAGGGCTTCTTGGTAGATTCTGAATTACTCTTCTCTTGCATCCTAGCCAACCCATAAACCTTTTGGAGTGTTCTAGGGGAGAACATTCTCACTAGGTATTCAATATCCTTCTTAAGTCTAGTAAAAAATATGCTTATTGGATATGTTTCTGGAATGTCAACTTTGTTAAAAAGCTCATCAAAAGCATCTAAGTATGATTGCACTGTTCCAGTTTGTTTTAGTTCCTTCAACTCACTCATTGGATCATCAAAAAGAGTTTTTGCAAACCTGTTTTGCAGTGCCCCCACATACTCCTCCCAGTATACCAATGTTCTCTTCATTTTCATGAAAGCTTGATGACATACCAAAGCTCTTCCTTCTAAGTGTACTGCTGCTACCTTGACTTTGCTAGTGTCAGAAATTTCTTCCAACTCAAAATACAGTTCAGCCTTGTATACCCAATTCCTTAAATCCTCACCCTCAAACCAGGGAAACTCCATTCTAATATTATGCCTTTGATGTCCTCTGAAAAAAATTTGCCCAGAAGAGTAAGAGTGCGTTTCTCTTTGCTCCTCATCACCAATGACCTCAGATTGTATCCCTTTTGAGTTCTGGTAGTTAGTTCTGCTATATCAGCTATGGACCTCCTCAACTCTTGCATATGATCCTTCATTCTCTTTTCCAGAGCATCATGCTTTATAATCTATTCCTCACTATTTAACATTAATTGATTCAGCTCCTTCTGAAGGTCTTGAGCTCTTGTGTTAGCCATTGCGCGGAGATCACTAGCTCTGATACCACTGATAGATTCCAGATCAATTCCAATCAACAATTCAAGATAAATGCACAATATGATCAATAACAGGATAATGGCTCACTTAATATTAAAATGATCAACAATAATCTCCCAATACCAAACTATCAATCACCAACTATAATCACCAAAAATCAACTTAATTAAGTACAATCCAATCAAAATGGAATAACAATCAATCAACACAGTGAGGGAATTGCACATGAACTCTAATGAACTCGGATGCAATCACAATTGAGCTGAGATCCTCATATTTACCTGAAATGTGGATGGGCAGCTCAATTAGTGGAAGGAAATTCAATGAAATAGTGATTTGAGGAAAAAGGAGATACTTACGGCACAAAATTTCATGATCTTTCCATTTCAGTTTGTACGCTATAAATATGGGTACATTGATGATGTGTAACCCTTACCATGTGTCACGCCATCTCAGCTTCTTAACTCACAGTTCCCTCCAATGATTTGTCCCCATGTGTTGCTGAGTTGTAAAGTGTTCTAAAGTTCCGACTTATAAAAACGTGTTTGATGAAATGCAACTTAGCCGTTGCTATTTTAATTGATCTCCATCTGAAATTGCACCTTTCCCCTTTGAATTTGCAATTTCCCCCTGGCTTGTGTTCAATTGTTCTCCTTATTTTGCAGCTAATAAAAGGGGGATTTATTTACTTAGTAGCATGCATATTTGCATGCATAAAAAACTCCTAGATCAAGTCCAGTGAAGACTCTCACGTCCTTCCCATACCTTTTTTTTTTTTTTTTTTTTTTTTTTGATAATTCAGTCCTTTCTTTACCTTTCATTCCATTAATCTGCCCTTTTTGTTATCTCGTGTCTGTTGACTATTCAATTTTTGTGAGTCCCTCTTTTACAATAATTTGATGGGTTGATATTTTTCTCTCCTGCCCTGTTCCATTCATCAGGCTTCTGAATTGATTTGGTGGCCAAAACGTCATGTCTTTGGTGGTAAATATTCTACCAAATGCCTTTATATGGTGGGCAATATTATTAAAATTAAATATATTTATTATATCATTATGACGTCATCCGGTCAGATCAGTAAAATCAGTGGCCAGTCGGCTCACCGGTTCACTGTCCGGTCCGGTTCTGAAAACATTGATGGTGGAGAAAATACAAGATACTCCTCTGTGTTATATTAAATCTGCAAAAAAAAACCCTGTAAATTTTTTATTGCGTTAACTTTTTTATACTTTCAAAAACCCGATAAAAAACATCAAATTTGTGAAAAATTGATCGTTTTAGATCGACATATTTTAAGAAATAATTTTAAAATATTTTACTTGAAGTTGTAAGAATCAACTTGAAGTATTTTTAAAATTATTTTTTGAAATATGTCGATTTAAAACATCCTATTTTTGATTCATAAATGATGTGATTTTTATAAAGTATTTTCGCGATATCTATTGTGATTGTATAATTTATGGCTGGAGCACTTTTAGGGGTTTTCTGCACTTTACATCAAACATGGAAAATACGTACCTTCGAAATATAAATTTAGCACTTTGCATTCCGGAAATATGAACAATTCAACATTTTCCACCCTCCTTTATTTTCCTCACAAACCTAGGGACAAAATAGATTTTATTTTTGGATCTTTGGCACTTTGCACCCCCGAAACACGATAAATGAACATTTTGCACCCCAGAAATAGAAATAACATTTAACGCCCTCGAATTAAGAACAACTCATCAACTTACACCCCCAAAACATGATAAATGGACACTTTGAACCCCCCAAACACAAAATTAGCACTTATCACCTCAAATTCATAGTGTGCTATTTCTTGCTTATTTTCTAAATTTTTCGTTATGATGGATCATTTTTACATATATTATTACTAATTACTCTATACTCCAATTTTTTCTTTTCTTTTTTTTCAAGCGCTATAATAGAAAAACGACTTCGTATTGGAGATTTTTCATTTTTCTTGCTTATTTTCTAAAATTTTTGTTATGGTGGATTATTTTTACATATATTATAACTAATTACTCTATACTCCAATTTTTTTTCTTTTTTTTCAAGTGCTATAATAGAAAAACGACTTCGTATTGGAGATTTTTCTTTCGATTACAGTAACACACTGAAATATTTTTATTTCTCTTTTATTTTTGCCCAGTATTGATCATGTTCATCTTCGTCCAATAATGTGGGACCTCTTCCAATTTCTTATTTTCTTTTTCCACCATCGATCCATCGCTCTTCAATTTCTACACTTCCACCGTCCTACCCATAGCTTTCGCTTTTCAATTTTTGTCGGACCTTAATTTGAAGGGTTACATTTTCTTCTCTCCTCCCTATTCCATTCACATGGCTTCTTTTTGTTCAGCTCTTGACTTTTCAATTTTTGTGAGTCCCTATTTTGTATGTATATAGAAGATTATATAGACATGTAATTTAATATTAGAAATAATTAGTGATTATAGATTTTTTTTTTATTTTCAAATTTTGGTTATATGTGTTTATGATAATAACTTTAAATTCTTTTTAACAACATAGTAATAATTTAAGTGATTTAGTAAAAAAATTATATGGATATGTCATTAAGACCATAGTATGATGAAAAATGATTATATGATTCAACTAACATAGAAAATTAGTTAATCACGTGGACTTTTCTAAATGTTCTAAAACAACCATTTGAAAGAATAAACAATATCAATTTTTTTATTCCTTGACCTTGATATTTCCATTTGAACAATTTTTTTCTATCTAAATCAGTTTTCACAGGTTGAACACCTTTTTTTTATCGATGTAACCAGTCTTGTCTGTTATACCTATATTTTACTGTCATCTATTTTCAATTACATGCCTAATCTATTTTTAACTTTTCTAACCCGATTTTATCAATTTTCGTCAAATTTGTCTAGTAAACATGCTTTTACACAAATTTCCATTATCTGTTGTTAGTTTAACATGTTCTTTCATCGAGTTCATTCATTTTTACATTGAATTTACAATTTATTTTTATGTTATTTTAATTCGTTCTTTCACCCATTTTTGTGGTTTATCCCATTTGTTATAACCAATTCACTCATTCTCTCCGGTTTAACCCAATTTTAGTCGATTTTACTTATTCTTATGTTGATTTAACCCGTTTTCTCACTTATTTTACATTATTTTGCCAATCAAACTCATTTTTTATTTTTGTTCTTTCATTGATTTGATCCCCCCCTTTTGCTATCTCATGTTTAGCAAATATCATTTATTCTATACTAGTTATCCACTTTTGCTGGTTTACCCCGTTGTTCTATCAATTGCAACATTCTTTTTTTTTTACTTTAACTCATTTTTCTTCTACGTAACTCATTTATCCATTGATTTTACAATTTTTTGTCATACATATTATTTAAAAGGATTTTACTCGTTTTCATTTTAACCCTTATATGTTTTGACTTATATTGGCTTAAACCAATTATAAGTTTAGTTAAGTAAATAATACTTTTTTTTATACATATAGCCCTGATGTAGCCTTTTTTTTAGGTTCTTTATAAATAAGTGATAATTTCTGAAAAACTTTCAAAAGAAATATTGATTTTACTTGCTTTTAATATTAGTTAATCATTTTTTTTTTATTTTAGCCCGTTCTTTCACATATTTTACCATTTTTTATGGTGTATCCCATATGTCATCAGTTCTATCTAGTTTAGCCCAATTTTAGTCGATTTTTCCATTTGTTAAATAATTCACTCATTCTATTCATTTTAACCAAATTTTAGTCTGGTTTTACTTATTCTTTTGACTATTTAACCTATTATGCTTTTCTTTCAATCTAACCCATTTTTTCATTGGTTTTACCAATGGACAACATCAATTATTTGCTTTCTTGACCTTGATATTTTCATAGAAACCATTTTCACAGGTTTAACCCTTTTTTTATTTATCGATTTCACCAGTTTGACGTTTTATACATGTCTTTTATCGAGTTCATCCATTTTCGATACATGCTTAATCAAATTTTTAAACAATTTGACATGTTACCAAATTTCCTCAATTTTGCCGAGTGAGCCTAGTTTATCGATTTAACCCCTTTTTACACTGAGTTTATGTTTTTTGTTTTGTTATTTTAACATATTATTTCATCGATTTCATCCATTTTTTACATCGAGCCTACCATTTTTGTTTTGTTATAGTAAATCGTTGATTCACATATTTCATCTATTTTTGTGGTTTATCTCATTAAATAATCAATTAACACATTCTCTCTGCAGGTTTAACCAAATTTTAGTCGATTTTACTTATTCTTTTGCCGATTAACCTATTTTCTCTCCCATTTCACATTTTTCGTTGTCTATTTAATTCATTTTTTTATCTTGTTCATTCATCGATTTGACCATTTTTTTAATCTCGTGTTTAGCCGATATCATTCACTTCTATCGGTTTAGCCGACTTTTGTCGGTTTACCATGTTGTTTTATCGATTGCACCATTTTTTTTTGCTTTAACTTATTTTTCTTCGATATAAACCATTTTCCATTGATTTTACTATTTTTTATCATAAATTTTTTTAATCGAATTTTACATGTTTTCAACGGTATTAACCATTTCTATGTTTTGACTTTTTGTTGGTTCAACTCCATTTATATGTTTTATAGTGAACTAAATAATACTTTTTTTTATATGGCACGGGGGTGACATAATTTTTTTTTTTATAAGGTTCTATAATAAGTGATAATTTTCTAAGAACTATCCTAAGAAATATCGATTGCACCTGCTTTTACATTGAATTTATCTTTCCATATTTTTTATATTAACCATTCTTTCACCTATTTTACATTTTTGTGGTTCATCCCATTTGTTAATCAATTCACCCATTCTCCTTGGTTTAACCCAAACTTAGTTTTTCTTTTTCTTTTTTTTTTTTTTTTTTTCTGAGGACCCAAAGGGGAAAAACCTCCACTAATGAGAAATATCGTTGGTTACAAGGTCGTAGATAAAACTAGGAAGCTCAAACAAAGCAAGGAACATGCTAAAAACGACTTTCGTAAGAGTGTGCGCAACTGAATTATTTTCCCTAAACACATGGGAGCAAACAAAGCTATCTAAATTACCAGCTAACAGCTTAATGTCTTCAAAGATGTGACCCAAAGGATGAAAACAATTGTTTGTTGGTGGTGTAGGATGCCATTAACTGCGAAGACACAATCTCCTTCTAATATGACATGTCTCCATCCCTTTACTATGCTCAGTTCCAAGCCTCGAAGTAAGGCAATGCTTTCCGCTGCTAGGGGATCCCAAAAGGCATCACATTTTTCAGAACTCCAGCCAAGGACAACTCCTTCATGGTCCCGAGCTACAATACCCAATCCAACACTTTTGCCTCATCAACCGCAGCGTCAACATTAATTTTAAACCGTAGGTGGGGGATTCCAGGTGGGATTAACGGGTCTAGTTGAGGGGGAAATAGAAGGTATAGAGAAAGCTTCCTTAAAACCATCATAAAACTTATGTGCAAATAGGACATCAGCAGGTTCGAAGTCTTTCCTCTCCCATAAAAGTTTGTTTCTACTAAACCATATCCACCAAGCCAAAGTAGTAGCAAATCCAGTTTAAAAGAGTCCAGCTTCGAGGATAGGTGCCGAAACCAGTCCTTGAAATCATTAGAGTTGCACCAATAACAAGAAAAAGCAAGTCCAGAAAGAGCCCAACATTGTCTAGCATAATTACAAGTAACAATATAATGCATGGTGGATTCCATTTCTTCTTCGCAGTGAATACAATTAGCTTCCTCAATTAGTTTCCTTTCCCGAAGAGCTGTTCGAACAGGCAGCGAACTCCTGCAACAAGACCAAATAAAATGTTTAACCTTCGGAGCTGTTTTTAAAGACCAAATACACAGCCAATTAAATTGTCTTCGTACGCTAGAGCTGCCAGTGGAGAATTCCAGTTCAAGTTCCTTCAAATGACGACAAAGCTTGTAAGCCGATCTAACCGTAAATGCCCCTGAGCGATCAAAGTGCCAAATAATGCGATCAGGGTGGTTTCCTCCACTAAGCGGGATAGAGAGGATGAGTTGGGCATCCTCATTTACAAATATATCTTCAATCAAATTTCTGTTCCAATTAAGTCTTGTATGATCCATAAGGGCACTAACCGTTGAATCGGGCGCAAGAATACAAGGTGGGGTAATCACTTTGAAAGAGTAATCTCTCAGAAGCCAATTCGTACCCCAAATGCGAATGGTATTCCCGTTACCCACTCTCCAGCGCATGCCCAACGTTAATAATTTCTTGGACTCCCAAATACTACGCCAAGTTAGAGAAGGTGACGACCCAAGATGAGCATTTAAAAGATCAGTGTTGGGGAAGTGTCGAGCCTTTAGAATGCGACTTAGTAAGTTATCCGGATTCGCCAAAATACGCCATGCCTGTTTCGCAAGTTAAGACGTATTAAATGATTTCAAATCCCGAAAGCCTAAACCTCTATCTCTTTTTCTCGAACAAAGTGCATTCCATTTGACCCAATGAATTTTCTTTGTGTTTCCCTCATCCCACCAGAACCTTGCTATCAAGGATTCAATCTCTTTAATTAAATAGATAGGAAGTTTAAATCAACTCATGAGATAAGAAGGAATTGCTTGAACCACTGACTTAATTAAAATCTCCTTACCCGCCTTGGGCAAGATTCTGGATTTTAAGCTTTGAAGTCTACTCCATACACGTTCTCTAATATATTCGAACACTTTCCTTTTAGATTTTCCAGCTGTGAGTGGGAGACCAAGATATCTCTCATGCTTAGATTCTCTGCGAATGGGGAGACTTTGTAGAATCAAGGCTATCTCATCCTTATTCGTATTCTTGGTAAAAACTACACTAGATTTCTCAAAATTGATGTTTTGACCTGAGGCCAGACCATATGCAAGAAGAAGATTGTTGACATGGATAGCAGCTTCTTCCATAGCTTGGCACATGATCAAAGTATCATCTGCAAATAAAAGGTGAGAAACTCTAGGAGCTACACGACATATGGAAATGCCTTCTAAGTGTCCTCTCCTTTCCTCTTGACAAATAAGTGAACTTAAGCTTTCTGCACAAAAAAGAAAAAGATAAGGGGAAAGGGGGTCTCCTTGACGGATTCCCCTTTCCGGCTTAACAACACCAAAATTCACCCCATTCAAAACAAAAGAATACAAAACGGTTGTCACACACTTCATTACAAGGTCAACGAAAATAGCATCAAAACCTAAGCGGATCATTATTGCCCTTAAAAACTCCCACTCGACTCTATCATAGGCGTTGCTAAGGTCCAACTTAATGGCCATCTGGCCTACCCTATTCCTAGTCTTTTTTTTCATAAAATGGGTGATTACAAAGGCGACCAAAGCATTATCAGTGATTTGCCTACCCGGGACGAAAGATGATTGGTATTCAGAGATAACAAAATTCATAATAGGTTTCAAACGATTAGCTATGTTTTAGAGGCGATTATGTAAACAACGTTGCAAAGGCTAATGGGGCGGAATTGAGTCATATATTCGGGATTATTGCATTTGGGAATGAGAACAATGTTTGTAAGATTGCAAGACTCGTCAAATATACCATCATTCAAGAAACCCAAAACCCAAATAGTAACATCTTACCGACTATAGGCCAAAATTTTTGGAAAAATAAAGGGGGAAACCCATCGGGACCAGGGGATTTGAGGGGGTACATAGATAAAAGGGCTTGGTATACCTCTCCTGCAGTGTACGGTTGAAGAAGATGCTGATTATCTTCGGAACTCACCCTCGATCTCATAGCGCCCAATACAAGATTGATCTTATCAGACATTTCCAATTATTTCTTCAATTAGGAAAATGAAAGAAAATAAACAATAATTCTAGGCATCCTCTTAGCCCATTTGGAATGTTGGTTCATTAGAATCATATAAACCAAGACCCAGAACTCCCATTAAAAGAAAAACACGGACGGTAAATATTACTGAAGTAGTCCACCACCACGTTCTCAATCTCAACCTGACGGCTGCACCAAGATCCATCTTCCCTTCTGACCCCCAAAATCTGATTCTTCTTTTTTCGGCCAGTAGCTCTACTGTGGAAATATCGAGTATTTCTATCACCCTCCCGCATCCAGTGGGCCTTCGCCCTTTGTTGCCACATCTTCTCCTCTTTACCGAGTAGATCTTCTAATTGCATATAAATATCTCTTTCTTCATTTTTAGCGGACTCAGAAACAGTTACTGTCTTCAGAGAGTGAATTTTCTTACGGATTAGGGCTACTTTTTTACTGACCCCCCACCCCTTCCCAAAGGAAGATTTATGCCACAAGACTAGTCCCTATCTACAAGACTCGAGTTTGTGCCAGACATTACTTCTCTGATTCGGTCCAGCTTCATCCCAATAGTTTTTAACGATCTTCGGACATTCTGCGCCATCCATCCACATAGATTCGAACATGAAGCCCCTCTTATTCAGACTTGGCTGTTCTAGCTCTCGGTCAAGTATATGGAGTAAGATAGGGCAGTAATCAAAACCCCCATAATCGAGATGCCTAACTTTACTGGCTGTAAATTTATTTAACCAAGAATCAGAAATACAGTCTCTATCAATCCTTACATTAATTGTACGAGGGAATTCCCAACCGTTGGACCAAGTATATGGGTAACTTGAATAACCCAGATCCGTGAGGCCCGAATCCTGTAAAGCAACTCTAAAATCTCTCAATTGGTAACCCGGTGTACGATTGCCTCCCTCTTTTTCGGAGTTGTAAAGATGAGCATTAAAGTCCCACATGCAAACCCACGGTTTTGAACTTCTACTAGCAAGACAGCGTAGTAGATCCCACGATTTATGTCTATGGAAGGTGTCAGGTTCCCCGTAGAATCTCGTAAAGCGCCAACCTGTAGGATTGTCACTTTCAACTATATGAATATCAATATGGTTCGGAGAAAAGCTTTGTCAATCAACTTGAAGCTCCGTATTCCAAAGTAGCGCTAAACCTCCAGATTTCCATCTAGAATCAACACAAACACCATGCATATCAAACTTAGATTTCAAAAAATCAATCTTCCCATTTTTAGCTTTTGTTTTAGATAGGAAGACAATTTGGGGGTTTTGGCCCCGAATATGAAGTTCGAGATAGTGAACTGCCGAGGAACCCCCTAAACCTTGGCAGTTCCATGCAAGGCAATTCATAATGATAGGCGGGGCTGCTCAGCAGCCTCCACCTTTGAATTTGAGATCTGAGCTTTCTTTGAGGGTCTAGAAGATGGAACATTTTCAACAATAATCTGACAATCATCATCAACTTCAATCAACCCTTTTGTACCTAAAATTGTCTCTGAAAATTTTCTCTTACCTGACTTATCACTTACGAGAGTATCAGTCTCCATGGGGGAGGATTTGATGGGTTCGGTTGGGGGTTTACGTGTGTTAGGGCAGGACGGAGGTTTTATGTTTTCTTTTGAGGAGATACTTCGGGGTTTGGTGGAGATGTTGTTAGTTTTCTTGTTTGGTTCATGATTTTCGATCTTAATCGGGACGAAAAAGATATTCTTGGATAATGGAGTATTAGTAGCAGGTGGCGGGTTATGCTTAATAGACGGTCGAAGAGGAATAAGTGGAGTTTGGTTAGAGAGGAATTCTGAATGTTGCGAAATTTTAGCTCTCACTATTTGCGAGCCTTTCCCTGGCGGGTGGAGCTTGCTGGAGTCGTTAATGAAGGGAAGGTTCGAAGTTGCTATGGTTATTTTGGTGGTGATAGGATTATAAGTTTTCAAGGTTGAATGTTTATTGTGTTCGGAAGTACTAGTCCTACAGTTTACGTGAGTGGGCTCAAAGTTGTGACTAGGTGAATCAAAGTTGGGGTTACTATGTGGGTGGGATTTAGTGAGATTAATGGGCTGTGCAGTACACTTCTGGATCAAGATATTAGTGGGAATCAATGGGCTGAGTCCAGTGGTTGTAAATGGGCTGCAATTGGATGAATTGTTTTTGGGCTCAAATGAAATCGATTTAGGGGGAGGGTTAGAGGGAGTGGTGCTGGATTGAGGGGGTATAAGTGGAAATTGTGGTGCTGGTCGAATCGGTTGGAGGAGAGAGAATCAGAAGAAATCGAATTGGACGCGATCTTCCCTTTTCCTTTGTCAACAGGGATTTTTTCCATATTCATTTTGCTTCCCTCCTTCAACAGAATCCTTGTTAACGGAATTTATGTTGACTAAGTCTGCGAGATTTAGGGGCTTCTCCATATCCGGGTTCGTTTTTTGTTTATTTTCGGTAACAAATTCCTTTGAATTCGGAACAGCAAGATTTGGGGCTGATTTGTCCTCTTTCCTAATCAGATTCGAGAGCTGATTAATTATTCCGGTATCTTTTGCCGCTGGCGGCTTGGAGGAAGAAGTCGGTGAAAAGATATCCATCCTTCTCGTTAATTTAGAGTCGGAAACATGCAGATTCTTCCCCCTGTTATCTATATGGATGCCTATAATAGATTGCCAGCTCGGCGTCGGTGTAGGATTTCCAGTGCTTGTAACTCTAAGCCATTTTCCATAGAGAAGTTTATCCGGTGGTAGGTCTGAATCTCCTTCGTATCTTCTGTCACAGTTTAGGGACATATGATCCAGCATTCCGCAGTGATAACAGAAATTAGGTAGTCTTTCAAAGCTAAATGTGACCACAAGCATATGTCCCCTATCACTTTTTATCTTCATAAATCTTGGGATTGGTTTTGATTTTATTAATACCCACGCGAACCCGAATGCTTTCCCCGATCAATGGAGTCTTGGGGTCCGCTTGAATGCCCTCGAACCTCCCCAATCTTTTGCATATCATATCAACCATTGTTTTATTCGATTTATTCAAAGGGAGTCCCTTAATGTGGACGTAGAAATCGCACCAATCAAGATTGGTTTCAGATTGGTTTTCTTCCGGTTGAATGGAGTTTAGAACAATCAGTTTCTTATCAAATGACTAGGGTCCCCCATACAAAGCTCTTTTCCAATCAATTTTGTGGAAAAAAGAGAAAATAAGTCTACCATTGTTGATCTGTTTAACCTCTAACCCCTTTGCCGGACTCCAAGCCTTAACAAGGATAGCTTTTAAGAATTCAAGATTCACAGAACGATTTCCCAAAATTTTACCCACCAACAACAATTTTGTAGAAGAGTTATTAGTATCCCATTCTTCACTCGAGATCACAAACCCCTCTTCTACTTCAGTAATATTCAACTTAGAGCCAAGATCAAAATCCGAGATCTCCATGTAAATTAAGCGCTGTAAAAGACAGTCGAGTTCGTGAATAATCACCAAAATCTTCAGACGAAGCCCCTGCAAAAGAGCACAACAAAAGCACGAGAGGGGTAAGAAAGAGAAAAAAGAGAACATAAAATGGAAAAAAAAAAGGGGGGGGGGGGGTTGGAAGAAGAAAATAGGGGAGAATAGAGCCAGAAACAAGAAAAACAAGGACACAGAGAGGGCAAGGATCAAAGCAAAGACAAGATAACTGGAGCAGAGAATAAGGGCGCCGATAATGATCGAAAGACTAAAAATTTAAAAACTGGACTCTTCAATGGGGAAGAGAGGAAAGCTCTCCATAGTAGAGAGAGGAATCATAAGCTCTATCACATTTGCTAATCAATTCCTCCATTCTCTCTGGTTTATCCCAATTTTAGTTGATTTTGCTTAATTTTTTTGCTGATTTAACCTATTTTCTCACATATTCCATATTTTCATGTCAATTTAACTCGTTTTTTTTTTCTTATTATCCCGTGTTTAGTTTATATCATTCTTTTTTTTATCGGTTTTACCCGTTTACCACATTGTTTTATCAATTACACCATTTTTATTTTGCTTTAACTCATTTGTCTTCTATCTAACACATTTTCCCATTGATTTTATCATTTTGTGTATCATATATATTTTATCGAATTTTCATTTGTTCTAACCGATTTAAACCATTTCTATATTTTGAGTTTATTTTTCTTAAGCCAATTATAAGTTTTTAAATTAACTAAATATTACCCTTTTTTTAATTAATATAGCACGAATGTGGTAATTTTTAGGTTCTTTAACAAGTGATTGTTTCTTAAGTGTTTTTCAAAGAACTATCGATTTCACCCACTTTTACACTGAGTTTACCCTTTTTTTTGTTGTTCTAACTCGTTCTTTCACCAGTTTCATATTTTTTTTTTGTGGTTTATCCCATTTATTAATCAATTTTTCTACTCTTTTTAGTTTAACCCAATTTTAGTAGATTTTATCCCATTCTTTGATCAATTCACCCATTTTCTCATGTTGACCCAATTTTAGTCGATTTTACTTATTTCTTTTTGTTGATTTAACCTTTTTCCTCACCTATTTTATTTTTTTCTTCCAATTTAACACATCTTTATGTTCTTGTTCTTTTCTCAATTTGATCATTTTCTCTTATTATCCCGTGTTTGCTTGATTTTAGTTTTTACCAGTTTTACCCATTTGCGGAACATTTGATTGTTAGAAATTTATCTAGATAGAAATCAATCTTTTTCTTCAAATATTTAATAATGGAAAAAAATTAGAATTTGTATATATATATATATATATATATATATATATATATATATATATATATATATATATATATATATATATATATTATATTACCAAAAATCCTTTTTTGGGGCGGTCCTTCTTTAATCCTGAGTGAATTGTTGGTTATCCTTCCCTAAAAATTGGTTGTGATTATATAATTCATGGCTGGAGCACTTTAGGGTGTTTATGTAGAGAATGAGCTATTTTTCTCTGTTTTATTGAATTTGGTCATTCTCAATGGTACTATTTCTAACAGAAAAACTTATTTTCTGGGAATATTTTAATAAGACACTCATTCCGTTTTCTTGCTTATTGTTTTTGTTTTAAGGTCAAATGCATTTCATAAATAAGCTAAATGTTAATTCTATATTGGGGTCTTCATCCTATGATGTGGGCCTTCTTTCAATTTCTTATTTTCTTTTTCAACTTTGGCTTATTTATGTAATTCTTTTCCACCATCCATCGATCTTCAATTTCTACACTTTCACTGTCCTACCCATAGCTTTCGCTTAATTTTCAATTTATGTCGGATCTTAATTTGATGGGTTACATTTTCTTCTCTCCTCCCTATTCCATTCACATGGCTTCTTTTTGTTATCTCGAGTCTACAGATTGTCCAGCTCTTGCCTTTTAAATTTTTGTGAGTCCTCTTTTACATGTATATAGATAATTACGTAGACATGTAGTTTTAGATTAGAAATACTTAGTGGATATAGTTTTTTATTTTTTTTATTTTTAAGTTTTGATTTAGGTATTTATGATAATAGCTTTAAATTTTTGGTAACAATATAGTAATAATTTAAGTGATTTAGTAAAAAATATTATGTGGTATTAAGAACATAGTATGATGAAAAATGATTATATGATTCAACTAAGATAGAAAATTTGTCAATCACTTACAACCCACGTGCAATGTTCTAGTTATTCTAAAACAACCATTTGAAAGAATGAACACTATCAAATTTTTTCTTCCTTGACTTTGATATTTCCATTTGAATTTTTTTTTTTCCATCTAAACCCATTTTCACAGGTTTAACCCGTTTTCTTTTATCGACGTAACCAGTCTTGTCGGTTATACCTGTCTTTTACTGTCATCTATTTCTAATTACATGTCTAATCCATTTTTAACTAATTTATCCAGATTTTATTACTCAATTTTACCAATTTTCCTCAATTTTGTCTAGTAAACCAGCTTTTACACAAATTTCCATTTTTTTTGTTATTTAAAATGTTCATTCATCGATGTCATTCGCTTTTACATTGAGTTTACAATTTATTTTTATGTTATCCAACCAAATTTCTCACCTATTTCAAATTTTTTTTTGCCAATCTAACTCACTAATTGTTTTTGTTCTTTCATGGATTTGATCCCCCCCTCTTTTGTCATCTCATGTTTAGCCAATATCATTTATTTTATACCAGTTATCCATTTTTGCTGACTTACCCTGTTGTTCTATCAATTGCACCAATTTTTTTTACTTTAACTCGTTTTTCTTCTATGTAACTCATTTTTTCATTGATTTTACCATT
The DNA here is from genome assembly GCA_003313485.2 of Penstemon barbatus. Taxonomy (NCBI): domain Eukaryota; kingdom Viridiplantae; phylum Streptophyta; class Magnoliopsida; order Lamiales; family Plantaginaceae; genus Penstemon; species Penstemon barbatus. Next base: position 40,102,357 of record CM064884.1, on the reverse strand, counting down.
TTTCTATCATAGGTAATTTTTAAAAGAATTTTACCCGTTTTCTTCAATTTTAACCTATATATATTTTGACTTATATTGGCTTATGCTAATTATAAGTTTTTCAGTTAAGTAAAGAGTATTTTTTTATTCATAGCCCAAATGTGGCATTTTTTTAGGTTATTTAATAAGTGATAACTTTTGAAGAACTTTCAAAAGAATTGTCGATTTTACATGCTTTTACACTGAGATAATCATTTCTTTTTTGTTATTTTAGCACATCCTTTCACAGATTTCACCATTTTTTTTTTGTGGTGTATCTCATTTGTTAATCACTCTATCGGTTCTCTCTAGATTAACCCAATATTAGTCCCTTTTTTTGTCAATTTGTTAATCAATTCACTCATTCTCTTCAGTTTAACAAAATTTTAGTCTGGTTTTATTATTCTTTTGCCTATTTAACCTATTTTCTCAAATATTTTGCTTTTCTTTCAATCTAACCCATTTTTCATTGGTTTATCAATGGACAATATCAATTATTTCCTTTCTTGACCTTGATATTTCCATATATACCATTTTCACAGGTTTAGCTCTTTTTTATTTATCGATTTCATCAGTTTGACATGTTATACATGTCTTTTCCCGAGTTCATCCATTTTCGATTATATGCCTAACCAATTTTTTAAACAATTTAACATGTTACCTATTTTTCTCAATTTTGCCTAGTAAGCCTATTTTATCGATTATCCCGCTTTTACACTGAGTGTATGTTTTTTGTTTTGTTATTTAACATATTATTTCATCGATTTCATAATTTTTTTTACATTTAGCTTACCATTTTATTTGTTATACTAGATCATTGATTCACACATCCATTTTTGTGGTTTATCTCATTTAATAATCAATTAACGCATTCTCTCCGATTTTAACCAAATATTAGTCGATTTTACTTATTCTTTTGCCGATTAACCTATTTTCTCGCCTATTTCATATTTTTTGTTGTCTATTTAATTTTTTTTTTGCTCTTGTTCATTCATCGATTTGACCCTTTTTTATCTAGTGTTTAGCGAATATCATTCACTTCTATCGATTTATCCAACTTTTGTCGGTTTACCATGTTGTTTTATAGATTGCACCATTTTTTGTTGCCTTAACTTATTTTTCTTCTATTTAAAACATTTTCTATTGATTTTACTATTTTTTATCATATATTTTTTTTAATCGAATTTTACCCGTTTTCAACGGTATTAACAATTTCTATGTTTTGACTTTTTGTTGGTTCAAGTCCATTTTTATGTTTTACAGTTAACTAAATAATATCTTTTTTTAATATAGCACGAACGTGACATAATTTTATTTTTTTATGAGGTTCTTTAATAAGTGATAATTTCTTAAGAACTTTCCATTTTCTCTTGTTTATCCCAATTTTAGTGCGTAATCTCCAGGGTATGATACCTTATAGTTGTTTTCTTTTTTTTTTCTGATTTACCTATTTTCTCACCTATTTCACGTGTTCATGTCAATTTAACTCATTTTTTTGCTTTTGTTCTTTCATCGATTTGATCCATTTTTTTTTCTTATTATCCCGTGTTTAGTTGATATCATTCTTTTTTTTTTAACCGATTTTGCCCGTTTACCACGTTGTTTTATAAATTGCACCATTTTTAAAGTTGCACCATTTTTGTAGTCAACTGATTCTTGAGATTTTTCAACCTGAAGTTTCAATTATGATTTGCTCTTTTCGGCAGAGTAATCTCTTCATTAAGCTTGACAAATGCACTAACAATATTTGAATTTGTAATTAATATTTGTTCAAACGATTCAAATAGTGTAAATCATTTACAGTAGAAGTTACCTTATATTCAGAATCATCATATTCTATTGCAGTTAAGCATAGAGTTTCAGGTATTTCTTTAAATTCTTTATCAGACGACTGTCGGTTTGAATAAGATATTGGTGAATTATTATATTTTTATTTTAAGAATACATATAGTGAACCGGTAAGCCGACTGGTTACTGGTTTTACTGGTCGAACCGGTCGGACCGGATGACGTCATAATAATATAATAAATATTTTAATTTTAAAGTATATGTAATGTGCGTAAAATTTAAACATTATCCTACAATTGATTACAAATATAAAATTTGTTATATTTTACTAAAATTAAATTATATAATATTTATCTAACTTATATCATAATGGTAATATAGTACTAATTTGTAAGCTCATATAAATGATTATATTTCTTTATAAAAATTTAAAAGTGTAAGTTAAATATACAACAAACTAAGAAATTCATAAATTTTAAAATATGGTTATGTAAAAAAGTCTAATATTCAAAGTCAAGCTTGCATATTATATCGATTTGACTCTTTATCCTAAAAATAATATTTTATAGAATAAATTTTAATAAAAATTTATTATTTGAGTATTAATTTTCATTCATAATGTGTAAAATATTTATTTGAGTTAATTATCTAATTTATAAATAAATTTGGCTACAAGTTTCTATAATTTATAAATTTTAATTTGTACTAAAAGTTCAACAAAAGTGATGTAGCTCAAATGGTAAGGAAGTCATGTTTCACTCTAAAGATTAAGTGTTCAAATCCCAACTTTTACAAGAATTTTTAACATTAAAAAAATTAAAAAAATTAAAAAATAAAAATAAAAATAAAAAAAAAGGAGATTCAAAACCGGGTTGAACCGGTTCGGCGGTTTCGGACCGGTTTAAACTGGGTTTTGAAGTAAGTGGTTTTAGGGGGTAAACCGGACCAGACCAACCTCTGGTTCGCGGTTCAATCGGTCGGACCGGCCGGTCCGGTCCGGTTTTAATAACATTGGTCTCAACACGTGTAATAGGGACAAACGGTTATGCTGCTCCTGAGTACATTGAAACAGGTAATATGCTACTATTTAATTTTGAGATCTGATCATACTATAAGCAACAACTATATATATATTCTAAAGAACTAATGCCAATTTACCTCCCTATGATTTGAAAAAGAGTAGTACTTTACACCCTGTGAAATACATAATGTTCAAGCTTAAAGGAGGTAAATTGAACATTATGAATATAACTGACACTGGGTGCAATTAACTCTATATTCTAATGACATTCTTGTATATATACCAGCAGGTCACTTGTATGTGAAGAGCGATGTATATGGCCTTGGAGTTGTCTTAATAGAAATGCTAACAGGGTTATGAGTATTGGACAAAAGTCGTAAGGAGCCTAGAGTACATTTTCGTAATAAGGTTGAGAATACTAGTCTCCAGTTGTAATGTCTTTCTCCACTTGTAATGTTTTCCTGAGTTGGATCATGTAATGATATATTAAAGTGGATGGATTGGTTTGTACTTTGTAGTAATACAGTGAATATATTTGTCTAGTACTATATCACTTGTTGAGTACGAAGATTGATTTAACCGTTTTTCGTATGATTTGATTAAATCAATAAAGAGTTTTACGGGGTTAGGTTTATAAGTATTATAGGGCCTAGTTACTTTATTCTGGATGGATCAATCTCAAGAAAGAACAATATGTAAAGGGCAAATAAGAACACAAGATGATGAACATTCAATATAGTATAGCAAAAGCTTTTCTATAAATTTATTATCAGATTGCCCAAGTATGGAGGCGTAAGTTCTGAATTGTACTTGTCCGTAATAAAATGTTGATCTAGGTATTTATAAGATGTAAGCCCAAAGCATACAAGGAAACATAATCCTACTAGGACTCGGCATATCTATCCTTCTTGAGTCCGGATTGCAGTCTGGTTCGCCAAGGAGAATCGTTTCTGATCGGGTCGATGGATGATCCCGAATGAGCTTGTATGGTCGAACCGATCTGATGTCTTCGAGTCGATCCGAGTATTATATGGGGTGTAAAACAGCCCCCATCAGTACTCTCTCACTTCTTCGAGCGCATTCGTAGTAGAAGCTCGTAGAAGGTCTCATACGACTGTCTTTTCTATGAACTGTGCCTCGTTAAAAATCTTACTTGGAAAAAACCCAGTGGGAAAAAATCCTAAGCAAGGAAAAGAGTGCTACATTTCATAGATAGTCGTTTTAGTATTTCCGAACTGTAGCGTTGTTTCATTTCGAGGAGGCGGTTTTTCTTCATTGGTTGGCGGAAATATGATTAGTCACAAAGGTTTTAAGCATCTTTTCGGCCTTTTATATAAATAGGGAATCGCTGTTTCACCTATTTTTTTACTTTCCAGCTCCCATTTTCTCGCAGTAATTTTCTTACTCGATAATTCTTCCAATATATTGTATTCATCGACCATTTATTTCCGAGGATTTAAATAACATGGCCTCTATTTCGAAGAACCCCTCCTCTTCTTCTGTTGAACAAGTCACTCCTGTTATCGATGCGGGGGCTTCTCCTAGCCCTCCATCAGTGCAGATAGGAGTATCTGAGATAATTATTCCTGACAAAGACACTTTTAAAGTGCGGATCATATCTGACGCCGAGGTCGCGGCCAAGGCTAAGAAAGGCAAGGGTACCGCTCCCTAAGTTTCTGATCCGGAGGGTTCTGAGATTATTCTTCCATCTCCTTCTGATAGGGTTACTTCTCCGCCGAAAGGTTGTCAGGCTTTTTACACTGCCCATTTCAATCATGGTCTCCGTCTTCCTCTGTCAGCCTTATTCCTTGATATTTTAAGGATATTCAGCGTCTCTTTGACGCAACTGGTTCCCAATTCCGTAGCTTTTGTCGTTTGTTTTATGTCCTGATGATTGCAAAAGGGTTTCAACCGTCCTTCCGTAATTTTACTCAGTTATTTCGTTTCAATATTTCTAGTTCTTCCAATCACTGATACTTTTTTGCTAGTCAAAAGTCTAGTCAATTTATTTTTTATTGCCCCGTTTCAAGCAAATCTCACTTTTTCTTTGTACGTCCCCCTTCGTATATTGTCTTAGCAGTGGTTCTACCAAGCCATTCTCGTGGGATCATGATTCTAAGTGGATTTCTGGTGGTCGCTCCGTTACGGGCCATTTTATTCCCGACGATCCAAAGTTAGTGGATGAGATAGTGGAGATGCGTGCTGACAAGTACCAATGTGCCCTTCTTATTGGAGAGGCCTTTCTTCGTAAGACGGGCCTGAGTCCTCACACCTTTCCTATCTCTTCTTCCTCACAGTCGCTTAGTAAGCGTTATATATCATCATTGTATTTACTTTATATTTTCTTTGAGTAGTTTATTTAACGGGAGTTTGTTTTCTTCAGTTCCATGGTAGAGAATTCCCGGCACTCTTCAAAAGGAAAAATAGTTCTGTCAAAATCCACCAAAACAGTAGAGAACCATCAAATCGAACAAAGAGTGTCAAAAAAGAGAAAATTGGATTTGAGCCATGATTCTGAGGATAGAGAGGAATCTCCAGATTCTTCTCAAGAAACTCCTCTGCAACCTTCGCCTTCACATACTCCGGATCATCCAAGGACTGGACAGGGTTATCCTCCTCTCCAGCTTAGAACTTCCCTTGGTATCCATGGTTGTCGCAGCTGGTCGATGCCCCATCCTACCGACACGCCAGTTAAAAGGAGAAAACAATACTATGGTCGCTCCGGTGAGGACCTCTCTTTGCTTGACGAACAGCACTCGAAGCCTACTGTCGTTGAGATGATCGAAGATCATTTACAAGGAAAGAGGGCGGCTGGTTACCCCGAGAATGATTCTTTGATCCATGACGAGAATGAGAACGCGGTCGATAAGGCTACCCATATCCTTCTATCTGGTGTTTTTATACGTGATATCAATAAGTTGCTCCGTAAGGATCCCTTGGAGAAGTTACAAAAGGCTTCTCTTTATGCCGAGAAGGTATATTCTATTATTTACACTTCTTCTTAACTTTCTTAATGGATTTTCTACTCATCGATTTATTCTTACGATTTCTCAGGCTAATACTTGTTTGATGTCATACGCTTACGAAGCTGCTCTTTGGAAGCAACAGTGTGAATTTCTTGAGGAAAGGAACAAGGCATTGCTTTAGAAAGCGTCTGCTTCAGAGGTCAGTCTTTCTACGTCCTCCTCCCTTCCACTTCCAATCACAGATTCTCATGTTATGGGGACTGATGACCCCGAAATTTTAAACAATATTTTGGAGACTTCTCGCGCCCAAGAGCGGGTTAACCAGCTGGCTAAGGAGCTGGAAATCTATCAAACTCAAAGTACTACTCGCATCAGCGAGCTGGAGTCGCAGGTCGCTAGTCTTTAGGCTTCCTTGGACGAGTATGAGAAGGATCTTCCTCTTAGCGGACTCACTGATCGATACGGTATAAATCCTGACGAGAAAGTGATTTGGGCATTCCTTAGTTCCCCGGTCCATACCGCTCTAGTGTACCAGAAACTCGGTCCACTCCTTGAAAGCACTTTCAAGAAAGCGATCCATCAGATGGTCACTGTGAAATTGATCGAAGACCGCCGGAGGGAGTATTTCAGGGCCACGCATGTTAGCCTCAATCGTTATGGGGAGGAGTATTCTTCATTCGATCTGCCTAGCGTTAAATACCAACATTTTCCATTAGCTCATCTGGTCAAGGAGTTTGGAGAATCTCTGCCAACTCCTTCTTCAGACATCAACTCAGAAGTTGACAATAATTTTGCTGATCAAGAGAGTGAGGAGGAGAATCCTGAAGTTGTGAATAATGCCGATGATGAAGGAGGAACGACTGGCGATCAGGTCGTGCTAGGGAGCGAGCAAAGGACTTTGGATAGTGGTGAAAAATAACTTTTGATTATTACTGTATAATTAGTAATATCACTTTTTTTATCCTTTTGAATAAGACGATTTGTATTCTTCATGCGTGATGTTTCAGCTTCTCCATTAATTATGATAATTCAGACATAAATCTTTAACTCAGGCGTAATCATTATGTTTATGTCTTTTCGAATCCGTGCGATTGTTCATTGGCTAGGTTCTCTGTTTCGCGCCCGTTCTTAGGGTCTGTCGCGTCTTTTCATTCAGTATAAATACATACGGTAAAAAGTGTACTCGCTATTTACCGCACTTACTCAATTCCGATAGAATATTCTCTCAAGGGAGATCGATAAGCTTTCTCGATAGTTAAAATTATTTTTTAATTTCCGAATATGAGTAATCTCTTCGGTAACACCTCAAAGCCTTCTTCACGTGATAATACCAGAAGCCCTAAACCTAAGAGATCACGCAACGAGGAGCCCTCGGCGGTTCCTCCTCGATTCCAGAACATTAAAAGGTCGGGGACTCAGACTTCTGTTGTCCCTTCCGATCGTTTGGCCGATGTGAACATTAGCTCGGAGCTTTCTCAACAAAATCCTATTGTCTCTTCTGAGTTTGAAAGGAGACTTTCTCCTGGTCGGGTTGCATTTGGGGATATGTCCAACATGGAGCAGTCCTTGAATATTCCTGTTTCTTCCACTGTCCCTTCTTCCGAGCATAGCTTGCATGAGTATGCTCTTGATAACTCAATCCTTTCCTCTTCTGCTACTGAACTGGTTTTTGGTGAAGGCCAGGGGGACGTTGCTGTGGGAGCGGGTAGCGGCGGTCCCTTCTTGAATCCATCTTTGTCACAGTCTGCAACTCAGGGTTTTCCTGACTTTTTACTTAATGATACTACTGTTATGGCTACTTCTTTTGAAGCCGGTGGTTCTTCCGGAGGTCGGGCTGGACCAAGGTCCGATCGGTGGACAGTTATCTCTTATTCGGGGAAAGAAACTTCTGTAAGTCCCAATGAGAGGGAATCCCCACCTATGTTGGACGATCGTTGTATCCTTGAACAAGTTAGGGATATAACGGAGTCAGAAACTCCTCGTCATGATAAGATCCCCCTTAATAGTCGACTGCCTGATTCTTGTGAACCTGATGCTTTGTCTTGGTATTTGGGTCTTAGTACCATTTTGCCCGGTGAGTTGAAAAAGCATGAGGGTAATTCCAATGTTCGCCTCGTTCAGTCCCTTGTCAAACTATTTGAGCAGGTATCTATCTTTCTGAATTTATTCTTGTATTACCTTGGATTACTTTGTTAAATACGAGTTCTCTCTTTTTCAGGGAAAATATTATGCTCTTCAACTGGGTGTTCAAGGCCATGAATTATGGTTCAATAAAGAGAACATGAAGCTTCGCTTTGACTCGGAGACCGCAAAGGTCGAGGGGCAGACTCTCCAAATTAGGCTACTTAATGATGATCTTCAGAAATTACGTGAAGAAAAGTTAGCTCTTGAGAAGGAGAGGGATGATCAGACCCAGTTGAAATGTCCTGTCTAAATGTCCTGTCTTGATGACCTGTCTAAATGTCCTACTTCTTAATTTTTTTTTTAGAGTATGTTGGCTGGAACCAATATGTGGTTAATTGCCGAAATATTATGCTGTATAAATTTAATGACAATTTCACTTTTAGTTCAGTAAATTGCCTTGATTATCTTAGCGAGCAGCTGAGTTTAGACTTAATATATCTTTAACTCAATACCGTTATAATAAAATACAAATCTCTTCAGTAAGTAGGTGATTCGTATTTAAAAATCGATAGAGACTTATCTGATATTGACTTGAGGGCGATCAGCTTTGTCTAAAAGAGTGGTTTATGGCTGCCAATCAGCCGCGAGTATTTTTAGAATGTAAGTAAATAAGCAAGCAAATAAGTTCATTGATTGAAAATGCACAATCCTTAGTCAATTCCTTTAGTCGCCTTGGACATCAGAAATTGTTGATTGTTCGAAAATGAATATTTCTCTATACTTCTTTCTTGTATCCAGCTTTCAAAGAACTGTAAGCTTATCACGCTTGTCGATGACCGATCAGTCACCGTTGTCAGATATAATTTTTATCTGTTATGAAGTTCTATATAAGGGCTTTACTACAACTTTTCTTTAAGCATTACTTTTCCTTATAATTGAATCTCTTGGTAGAGCTCATCTGCCACCTTTTTTAATTCCATGTTTCTGTGTACTGATTCCGAGCTTCATTTTTCTCAAATAAAACAACCAGTGTACCAACATGTCAAATCTTTGGTATGGGAGGAATTGGAAAATGTAGACCCATTGGTTAGATCCAGCTTGTTAAGACCTTCTTAAGGAATTCTCTGATATATGAGACAGTGACTAATCTGTATGCCTTAATAGAGATGACTGTCTCTTCTACTAATCCGTCAGATTTCTCGGACTCTAAGAGGAAAGCTGGATTCTATGTCGTCAGGCTCTTATTTGTCGTCAAAACGATCAACTATTTTGTCCTCCTGCTTATAGATCATTTATTTTTGGTAGAAATAATTATTCCTTGTTATAAATCTCCTTTTCTTAAGGACTATGTTCGTCGGTCGAGCATTCTTCGTAAAGTTCCAAGTTTTCTCTTACTGAATCCATTGGAACGTATATGGATTTTCCATTCTGGTCATTTCGACCTTGATACTTCATTATCATCGAGCAGTTTTATTGACAATCCTAGCGTCGTTCCAACTTACTCTCATTAAATTCAGGAAGTCAAAAAGTCGCATTCTCATCCCTTGATCATATTTTTATCCAACCGTAGGATTAACTTGAAAATTTCCCTATAAATAGACATTCAGTTTCTTCCCATATCTATCCGTACCGTACAAAATGGGGATATCAGCTTCTTTGGATTTTACACTGCCCAGTGATCCCATAATTTTCAAAAAGTCACATTATCGTGATTCATTATCTTATAATAACTCAAGCATCATCTGCCTTGTACTGACAGGTCCCATTGATGCCCTACCTAGTACTGACGGGTCCCATGTGCCTCAGCGTTTGTCTTCATGGGGTTGAGGTCCATGGTATTTTGTTAGCACATGGAGGGTTCATACTTACCAAGCATCCCTGTTTTTGGATGTTACTTCCGGAGTGATTGATCGCCGGGGTGTGCTGGTAATTTTTTCTTTTGTGACAGTCCGCGCGAGATCCTGCTTTAGAGTAAAAATCAACCCCATCTTCTAAGCAGGAGCTCGTTTTGGTCGAATAATTGTTATAAGATGTCTGGCTTGTAATGGCCGTTTCGACCAAAGGGAGGATCGATCTTCACAGTCTGACCATCGAACTAAAGAAGTCGACCATCCTGAGCAGTATTTCTCTTAGGTGGTTCAAGATAAATGTCGAGGTACCAAGAGGGAGATTGATGTTTCCGTGGACTTTGTCGTGAAAAACTCCGATTTATAGGATTTTCCTTTTTTGTATTTTGTAACGATATGTAATTTGAAGAAATGTTCTTTGTATTCAGATGAAAAAACTTCATAAGTAAATCAGGAGATGTTCTTCGTACTCAGATGAATAAAACATTATTTTTCTTAATATTTCTCATCTTCATTTGTTTATGATCTGTCTCAATCTGCACTTAGGTTTTTTTACCAAATTTTGGTTTTAACCTATTTAGTTATCGTCGATATGGAGATCGAGGAGCGTTTATTGAGGGAATCGATTTTACTCAACTCTTTAGGACTTAGGTTTTTTACCTAATTTTTGGTTTTAACCTATTTAGTCATCGTTGGTATGGAGATCGAGGAGCGTTTATCGAGCGAATCGATTTTACTCAACTCTTTAGGACTTAGGTTTTTTTTTTAACCAAATTTTTGGTTTTAACCTATTTAGTCATCGTCAGTATGGAGATCGAGGAGCGTTTATCGAGCGAATCAATTTTACTCAACTCTTTAGGACTTAGGATTTTTTACCAAATTTTTGGTTTTAACCTATTTAGTCATCATCGTTATAGAGATCGAGGAGCATTTATCGAGCGAATCGATTTTACTCAACTCTTTAGGACTTAGGTTTTTTTTACCAAATTTTTGATTTGAACCTATTTAGTCATCGTCGGTATGAAGATCGAGGAGCATTTATCGAGCGAATCGATTTTACTCAACTCTTTAGGACTTAGGTTTTTTTACCAAATTTTTGGTTTTAACCTATTTAGTCATCGTCGGTACGGAGATCGAGGAGCGTTTATCTAGCGAATCGATTTTACTCAACGCTTTAGGACTTAGGTTTTTTTTACCAAATTTTTGGTTTTAACCTATTTAGTCATCGTCGGTATGGAGATCGAGGAGCGTTTATCGAGCGAATCGATTTTACTCAACTATTTTAGAATTTAGGTTTTCTACCAATTATTGGCTTTAACCTATTTAATCGTTATTATGGAGATCGAGGAGCGTTTATCGAGCGGATCGATTTTACTCAACTCTTTAGGACTTAGGTTTTTTACCAAATTTTTGGTTTTAACCTATTTAGTCATCGTCGGTATGGAGATCGAGGAGCGTTTATCGAGCGAATCGATTTTACTCAACTCTTTAGGACTTAGGTTTTTTACCAAATTTTTTGGTTTTAACCAGTAAGCCCCTGCGTTGTTTGGAGAATGAGGAGCGTCTATCGAGCGGATCGATTTTTACTCGACTCTGTGAGTTTGGTTGTTTACCAAATATTGGTTTAACCTTTTGAATCTCTGATTCAGCTAATAACTCATTAATTATATTCCAGAAGAAACCTTAAGCCAAAGCCTTTATTACAACAGATAGCACGAAAAAGTTAAAAGAAACAAAAAATTAATAAGGATAAGCACGAGGATTCATTTTCCATAGTATCTTCTCAGATTGACCGTATTCCAAGTCCTCGGTATGGGTGTTCCGTCAAAGTGTGCAATTTTGTATGAACCTTTCTTTCCTACATCAACGACGATGTATGGTTCATCCCAATTCTGTTGCAATTTTCCTACATGCTTGGACACCTCTACTTTTTTCAATACTAAGTCCCCCTTTTTGAAGGTTCATACGCGTACTTTTTGATTGTAGGCCTTCTCCATATTTGATTTAGCGACCTGCAGTTGTATGGCAGCTTTTTCTCTTAAGGCTTCGGTCAAGTCGAGATCATTTTCTCTAGCTTTTTCATTTTCTTGGATATCATACATCTCGATCCTCGGGGTCGGGACTAGTGTTTTCACTGGAATCACAGCCTCCGAGCCGTATACCAAACTGAATGGGGTCTCGCCGGTTGAGGTCCTAACTGTTGTCCGATTTTCCCAAAGTACTCCGGGGAGTTCATCCAGCCATTTTCCTTTGGCTGCCCCTAATCTTTTCTCCAAAGATTTTATTTTATTATTTCAAGGTTTGCTACTTCAGTTTGTCCGTTTGCTCTCGGATGTCCTACTGAAGTGAAGTTTTGTTGAATTCCCAATTTAGTGCACCATTCCAATACTTGTTTTCCCGCGAATTGAGTTCCCTTATCAGAGATTAGGATTCGCGGGATGCCAAATCGACATACTATGAACTTCCATAGGAAATTAATTACTTGGAATTGAGTTATCCGAGCAAGAGCGATGCATTCTATCCATTTACTGAAATACTCGACAGCGACTAGAACATACGCTTTCTTAGACCTGGCTATTGGAAAAGGTCCCACTGTCCATTCCCCATTGATCATACGGCCAGCACACAGGTATTGGGTGAATGTTTTCGGCTGGTTGATGGCCTATATTTGCATGAACTTGGCAATGATGACATTTTCGCACATATTGAACTGCATCCTTGTTTATGGTAGGCCAATAATAACCTGTTCGGAGGCATTTCAAGGCTAAAGCCCTGGCTCCACTGTGGTTCCCTGCCTCCCCTTCGTGTACTTCTCGAAGTATATCACTAGTTTGTGGTTCGGAAATGCACTTTAGTAGAACTCCGGATACCGATCTTCTATAGAGTTTTCCTTCTATCATCGTGTATTTTGGAGCTCGATACTTTATTTTCCAAGCCTCATTTAGGTCAAGCGACAGGTTTTCTTCGCGGAGGTAATCTATCAACGGAGTCATCCAGCTCCTTTCAGCCTCTTCGATTTCCATCATTTCAGGGACTGGTGTTTCGTCGATGTCGATTGCTGGTGTATTGGAGATTAACCAGTTGATCACCCTTTATGTTTTGCCATCATGAGATCCTGTAAATCTAGAAAGCTGATCGGCCCATTTGTTTTCCGAACGTGGAACACTCTGTATTTCGAAATTCTCAAATTTCTCAGTTAATTCTTTTACTTTAGCGAGGTATTTGACCATATTGAATTCCTTTGCCTCGTATAGACCTTCAATTTGTCTTTGTACTAACTCCGAATCGGTCAATACTTTGAAACTTTTTATTTTGGCCTTGATTGCCATTTCCATTCCTGCAATCAATGCTTCATACTCGGCTTCATTGTTAGTTACTACGAAGTCCAACGTTATCGCGTAATTTATATCTTCTTTATTTGGTCCGGTAAAGTTGATTTCAGCACCTCCTCCTTCTGTGCTTGAGGCACCATCGACATGCATCAACCAGGTATGGTTCTCCAGCACTGGTCGAGTCGTTGGGTTCTTGTATCGAGGTCGGAGTTTCCAATAGGAAGTCGGCCAGAACTTGAGCCTTAATAGCGATCCGCGATTTATATTCAATTTCGAACTGTCCCAATTCGACGGCCCACTTAATCAATCTACCTGAAGCTTCTGGCTTTCCCAGTACTTGTCTTAGGGGTTGATTCGTAAGTACTATAATTTTGTAGGTTAAAAAGTATGGCCGGAGTTTGCGTGCTGCCACCACTAAGGCCAAAGCAAATTTCTCTATTTCCAAGTAATTCTTCTCCGCCCCTTGTAATAACTTACTGAGGTAGTAAACAGGCTTATGCTCCGTGCCTTCTATCTTTGCCAAAACCGAACTGATGGCTACCGCGGAGATAGATATGGAGATGTATAACGGTTCTCCTTCAGTTGGTTTGGCTAATAGTGGAGAAGAGGTTAGGTAATCCTTTAGTTGGTTGAAAGCCTGATCGTATTCTTCGGTCCAAACAAAGTCTTTCGCCTTCCGTAGAGTTTGAAAGAAAGGTAAACTTATGTCGACCGACTTGGAGACGAATTTGTTCAGTGCCACAATTTTTCCTATTAAACTTTGTACTTGAGAGATCGTCTTAGGTGGTCTCATTTCGGTTATAGCTCGAATCTTTTCGGGATTTGCTTCAATTCCTTGTTGATAGACCATATATCCTAAAAACTTTCCTGATTTTACCCCAAAAGTACATTTTGCTGGATTTAACTTCAATCGGTATTTTCTCAATATCTGAAAACAACGATCAATATGCTTTACGTGGTCGGCTTCGTTCATGCTTTTGACCAAAATATCATCCACGTACACTTCCATTATCTCTCCGATTAGCTCCCTAAACATTAGGTTAACCAGTCTCTGGTAAGTGGCACCAGCATTCCTTAGGCCAAATGGCATAACAATAAAGCAATATACACCCTGTTTTGTTACGAAAGCAGTTTTCTCCTGGTCTCACTCATCCATGTAAATTTGATAGAAACCTTGGAAAGCATCCATCATGCTGAAAATAGCAAAACCTGCAGTTGAGTCGACTAACAAGTCAATCCTCGGGAGAGGGTAAGGATCACGTGGACATAGCTTATTAAGGTCCGTGAAGTCGTTGCACATCCTCCATTTATTATCCTTTTTATCCCCTTTAGCCACTAAGACAACATTGCATAGCCATTCCGAGAAGTGTATTTTCCGAATTTGTTTAGCTTTGAGCAGCCTCTCGACTTCTTCTTTGATTATCTTGTCTTTTATTAGCCCATGATTCCTCGTCTTTTGTCTTCCTGGTTTCGCCATTGGATCAATTTTTAGCGAATGAGTAATTACACTTGGGTCAATGCCCTCGATGTCGTTCGCACTCCAAGCGAAGATGTCGACATTATTCCTGAGAAAGTTTACTAACATTACTTCCCCTTCCGAACTGAGTTCGGTTCCTATCCTGGTCGTTTTCGAAGGGTCTCCTTGTACGAGCATAATATCCTTATGTTCTGGCGGCTTTATGGTTAAGTCGACCGGCTAATTATCTTTCCGATCTATCCTATCAGTGCTAGGGATTTCAATCTCGGCTCTTTCGATGTCGTCCTCGAGCTTTCTTTTAGCTGGGGTAAATGATTTGGAGCGGTTCCCCAGTGTTAGGGAGGTGTTGTAACAATCCCATGCCATACAATGATCGTTTACTATTTCTCCGATCCCCATGTCTGTCGGAAATTTTATCTTCTGATGGTATGTCGATACAACTGCTCGGAATAGGTTGAGGGCAGGTCATCCTAATATCGCATTGTATGCAAAGGGAGTCTCTACGACCAGGAACTTTATCAGTTTCACCGTGCGCTGTGGTTTCTTTCCCAGCGAGACACTTAAATTTACTGTCCCATAGGGGACTATTTCTGAGCGTCCAAAACCTACTAAAGGAGTGGCTACTTTTTGGAATGTTATTTCTCCCAAATTCATCCGTGTTAGGACCTCCCTAGATATAATATTCGCTGAGCTTCCATTGTCGATTAGGATCCTCTTAACGTTGTAGTTTGCTATCTCGAGTGATACCACCATCGGAAAATCAGGGTTGTCTTCTTTCATATCCCAAACGAAGTTCCTTGGCACTTCACTCTCATTGAAACTAATGAGTTGTTCTTTCGGTGGTTTGCTCTCTAGTGTCCATACTTCTTTAGGATACCTAACATTTCCTACTAAAGACCTCGCGGTTCTGCGGCGGGCATTACGACTGTCTCCCCCGGCTGGTCCTCCTGAGATTGTGTGGATGGTGCCGTTAATTTGATCACTGTTCAATTCTTGTGGCGGACCATTATTATGGGACCTTCTTCTCGGGGTTCTTCTTTGATTATTGTTTCGAGGACTCCTGCTTCTATTCCTCTTACGATTGTTTCGCTCTAGATAGTCGTCCAACTTTCCTTGTTCGATTAGCCTTTAAATTTCCTGCTTTAGGTGAAAACAGTCTTCGGTGTGATGTCCATGGGCACGGTGATACCTACAATATAGATTGTAGTTTCGCGCACCGGGCCTAGGTTGTGCAATTCTTTTCACCGGTGGAATCCAGTTGTTCCTTTCTAGTACTACAAGAATTTTTTCTATAGGAACAGTCAGTAGGGGGTATTCTACCTGGTTTATTCGATTACTGTTAGCCGGTTCGGTTGACCTTGATCTAGGATAGACATTAGGTCTTTTATCCTGATCGTTCCGATTGTATTCTAATCGTTGAAAGACATTTCCTTTTCTGAAGGACCGATCGTAATCCGTAGGTCTTGAAGCAGGAGCTTTATCTTGCCGCCTCGATCCGGGGGCGGGAGCTTTATTTCTATTCTTATATTTGAAAGAGTTCATCTCCTCTTGAGTCATGTATTTCGATGCCAAGGTCATAATATCCGCAAAAGTTCTTGGTTGCTTTCTACTGAGAGCATTCCCGAATTGCCTGTTTTTGGTGAGATCGAAGAGGATGGAGATTATGTAGTCGATGTTTGGGGAATCAATTTTTAACAATTCCACGTTAAATCTTGCCAACCAGTTTCGCAAGGACTCTCCTTCTTGTTGATAGATGGTTCCAAGGTAGCTCATCGGCAGTTTCTATCTTTTCTGGCTAGCAAATTGTTGGGTCAGTTTATTGTAT
Organism: Penstemon barbatus; assembly: GCA_003313485.2. NCBI lineage: Eukaryota > Viridiplantae > Streptophyta > Magnoliopsida > Lamiales > Plantaginaceae > Penstemon > Penstemon barbatus. Next base: position 40,085,959 of record CM064884.1, on the reverse strand, counting down.
AATTCACGAAAACTGAAGATGGAGTTGGTGGGTTGTTTTGCGAACCAATCCAAAGCTAGTCCTTCAAATGTGGTAACCATTAGTTTGGCAGTGTATTCCGCCGAGTGAGCATATAAATTCATAATATTTGTGAAGCTGAATATATAATCATCGGGATCGGTGGTTCCATCGTATCTTGGAAATCATCCCGGAACCTGGCCGGATGATTGAGCTTCTTTTATCTCCCTACAAAGGGGGGAACACGCTGCTAGGCTTTCTTGGAGCTCTGTGCTTCTGACCCACGGATTTTGAACGGTCCGTAGACGTTGTTCTAGACGCTCCTGTATCATCTTCTCAACCTCTCTTTCCGAGATGCGGATAGCTCTTTGTCGATTAGGAATTGTGTCCACGACGTCGTCCTCAATGGGAATTATGGTATGTTCCTTTGATCCTCGTCGTGTTGGTCGTGGCTTCGTCCGATCCATTTTTCTTTAGATCCGCTCATCGGTTGATTTCGTATCGCTCCTTTGTGGATTGTGCAAGGATCGTTGTTCACTCACAGGGCTATCTGCTTGCTCAGACATTTGATCGACCTGCCTTTGAGCTTTCCGAACAGGATTTGCCCTAGTAGTTCTAGGGTCTCTGGGCACCTGCTCGGGGAATAGTATTTCCCCTGGATACAGTGAGTTGAACAGCATAGCGATCTGTCTTAGTTTCTCCTGTGTATCCGGCAGGGGAACAGGGATTGTTGGAGGCACGGGGGCTTCCGGTATCACATTGGCAGCAATCTCTTGTTGTCCTTGAGAGTTTTGAACATGGATCCCTTGACGTTCCTCTTGGTTCGATAGTTGATCACTTGCTCTTTGATTATTTTCATCGTTGACGATTGGAACATTATTATTCGTATCGTTCTGTAAGTCATCAGACGTGATATGTGGATGCGTCGTGTTACTTCTTGCCTCGTTACGAGCGTTCTTCCTTGGGCGAGCCATATGTGGATCCCGAATGAGCTTATATGGTCGAACTGATCTGATGTCTTGAAGTCGATCCGAGTATTATATGGGATGTAAAACAGCCCCCATCAAAGATTAAAAAAAAAAAAAAAATTTGAGATGTTTATTTTCAGCAATCTACACGAATAAAAATATGAAATATTCAAAATTTATCACATGTCAAGAAAGACTAAAACAATTCATTAATTTCCTTCTTCTTAGTGTGCATTTTTTGGAACATTTTGCTGACTTCTTTATTCTGTATATTTTGTACATGCATAAACACAAGAGATGATTCCAAAGATTGGAGATAAATGATTTCCAATTTTTCCTTTTCTTGCTTATTTTTTATAATTTTTGTTATGACGGATTACTTTTACGGAAAATTCTTGTCCAAGCTTGGCTTGGCCTAATCCAACCAACCACCAAACAAGTGTATTGCACTTGCTTTGTGATTGCCACTTTTCTGGGAATTACGTTCAATCCCAAAACAAGTGTATTACACTTGCCATGTAGTTAATTTGGGTTCGGACAAACCCGATCTAGATAATAATTCCCTTACTTTTACATATATTATAACTAATTAAGGCTTTTCTGTGGTTAGTTCCAGTTTGTGATAATTCTTATTGGGTCCCATTTAAAATTCAGTAAATTTGACCTGTTACCTTCAGAAAAGGTAATGATTTAAAGATGATTTTATTAAAGAGAAAATTGTATTTTTTGGTACTGAACTATATGTCAATTTTTATTTTTTGTACCAAACAATTCGAGGCCAACATATTTTGTACCATAATTTTATAAATTCACTCATATTTGCAACCGTCGTTAAAAATTACCGTAAAGTGGTGACGTTGCAATTAATCCTTATTACAAAATTGATGTCATTACTTATATTGACTGACACTTTTACCCCATAACTTTTTAAGTTACCAAAATAATCTCACATCTTTAAATTCACTGACGATTTTAGGCCACATTGTTGCTAAATTTCAAAAATGACTCGAATAAAACCACGCGCGGGCCAATATGAATTACATATTATATTTACATAATTAATTTGATTTATGAACAATATTTAAACATAAATCTAAAAAATTTAAGAAAACATATTCATTTCAAATTTAAATTTATATAACAATATTAATTTATTTAATATTTATTAAAATAATATATTATTTAATAAAAATAATTAATATTCATTAAAAAAATAAATAAATTAATTATAATTATAATAAAAAATACTAAAAACCTACCCCACCCAAACCCCGTAAATAGGGGTGGCAAATGGATCACCCGGATCGAATACCGACCTACCCTACCCTACAAACCCATCCCCTAACCTACCTCAAACCCACCCCACTAACAATTTACATTCGTTTTTCACCAATTTAATCAATTTAACTCATTTTTTCATCGTTTTTCACGAATTACATCAATATAACATGTTTTTTTGACTAATTTAACTCATTTCTTCACCGTTTGCACCAATTTTCCCACTCATCAATTTAAAGTGTTTTTGACCGATTTTATCCATTTTTTCACTAATTTCATCGATTTAAATTATTTTAAACCGACTTAACATATTTTTTCACCGTTTTCGCCCGTTTTATCACTAGTTTCATGGATTTAAATTATTTTTGATCGAATTAACCCATTTCTTCACTGTTTGAATCGATCCTTTAACTAAATTTCATCTATTTGAATGGTTTTTGACTAATTTTATCTGTTTAAATTGCTTTTGACCCTTTTCGCCCATTTTTTCCATTAATTTCATCGATCTAAACCGTTTCTGATCGATTTAACTCATTTATTCACCATTTGCATCGACTTTTTCACTAATTTCACCGATTTATACTCTTTTTTACCGAATTAACTCGTATTTTAACTTATTTCATCGATTTAAATTATTTGATCGGTCTAGCCCCTTTTTTCACTGTTTTATTTTGTTCTTCAATAATTATATCGATTTAAGCCATTTTTCTACCGATTTAATTTATTTCTTCACAGTTTGCATCAACGTTTTTCACTAATTTCATTGATTTGAATGGATTTTGACAAATTTAACACATTTTTCTTACTAATTTCATCACTTTGAATGGTTTGACCGATTTAACCCAATTTTTTTATTAATTTATCGATTTAAATTGTTTTTGACCGATATAACCTATTTTTTCACTATAAAATGGTGAAAATTAGTTAAATCGATCAAAATCAATTTAAATCGAAAAATTAGTGAATAGATGGGTTACATCGGTCAAAAACCGTTCAAATTGATGAAATTAGTGAAAAAATTGTTCAAATCAGTCAAAAACCGTTCAAATCGTTGAAATTAGTGAGAAAAATGGATCCAAACGGTACATAAACGAGTTAGATCTGTCAAAAATATTTAAAAGATTAATTTTAAAAATGATCAAGTCGATAAAAAAAATAGGTTAAATCGATAATAAACAATTTAGATGGATGAAATTAATGAAAAATTGATTAAATTAGTGAAAAAAATAGATGCAAATGGTGAATAATTAAGGTAAACTGGTAAAAAAAAAATCGATGGAAATTAGTGAAAAAATGAAAGAAAACTGTGAAAAGGGCTAAATCGGTCAAAAATAATTTAAATCATTGAAATAAGTTAAAAGACGTGTTAAATCGATCAAAAAGGTATAAATTGATGAAACTAGTGCAAAAATCAATGTAAGCTGTGAATAAATAAGTTAAATCGGTCGTAAACGGTTTAAATCGATGAAATTCGTGGAAAACAGTGAAAAAATAGACTAAATCGGTCAAAATCAATTTCAATCAATAAAATTAGTGAAAAACTTGGTTAAATCAGTCAAATATCATTCAAATCGATGAAATTAGTTAAAGAATCGATTCAAACGATAAATAAATGAGTTAACTCGGTCAAAAATAGTTTAAATCCATGAAATTAGTGGAAAAATGAGCGAAAACGGTGAAAAATTGACTAAGTTAGTTAAAAACAATGTAAATCGATGAAATTAATGAAAAAATGATTAAAATTGGTCAAAAACCGTTCAAATCGATGAAATTGGTGAATAAATCGATTCAAACGGTGAATAAATGAATTAAATCGGTCAAAAATGGTTTAAATCGAATAAATTAATTTAAAAATGACGAAAAAGTTAAAAAAGGGCTAATTCGGTCAAAAATAATTTTAAATCGATGCAATAAGTTGGTTAAATCGGTCAAAAAGCGTTCAAATCGATGGAAATTGATGAAAAAATCAATGCCAACGGCGATAAAATAAGTTAAATTGGGTGTGTAGGCTCGGGTAGGGTGGGCTAGGGGTGGGCTTGGATGGGGTGAGGGTGGAGGTGAGGTGGGTATTCAAACATTGTTAGATTTCAACAGGATCCGATCCCAAGTCACCGCGACCTGGGAGTTGAATGGGGGGTTGGTTTTTTAATTTTTGTTTTCTAATTTATTATTTTAATAATTAATAAATATATTATTATTATATAAATTTTAGTTTTGAAAAGAATATGTTTTCTTAATTTTTCTTTAAATTTATGTTTAAATTTTATTTATAAATCAAATTAGTTATGTAAATATAATAAATAAAATCTCCAAATTGGTCCGTATGTGGTCTTATTCGAGTCAATTTTGAAATTTGACAACATGGTGGACTAAAATCGTCAATAAATTTGAAGATGTGGGGACTATTTTGGTAAGTTAAAATATTATGGGATAAAATTGTCAGTCAACATAAGTAATGAGATTAATTTTGCAATAAGACTTAATTACTTGTGACTTGAGAAAAGAGATTAAATTTATAGAGTACAATAACCTAGAGCATAGGTCACCCTTAAAAAAATGAATGGTAGATTAAAAAATAAATATGATCCAACGATAATTAAAGGGGGACCTAATGAATACTTAGCACAAGTGGTACTAACCATAGAAAAACCCAACTAATTACTCTATACTCCAATTTTTTTTCTTTTTTTCTCAAGCGCTATAATAGAAGGGTCTTTCTAAAATAAGATTTTATAGAACATAAGTGTATATGAGATACCCCATCTCAGCCATTAAAAAAAGTCAACAACAAATCTGAACCACAAATTTTGGTCAAAATGTCCAATGATGATGTGGCATCGGACATTTAGAAAAAATAAACACATTTTAAATTACATACTAACCCTTTAATTAATATGTTTAAAAAAATCTCCCTAATCTCTAATTAATATCAAATATCTTTCCAAAATAAAAACAAAAATCGAGAAAATTGCACTTTTCAAACGAAATTTCTGCCTACTTTATATATTTCATACCAAACTTTTCAAAAAGACACATTTTGTACAAAAGTTGGATAACTTTTTTAACTTTTATTTATATTTCATTCGACCGCTAGTTTTTGGATGAAAAACATCACGTGCCAAATATGTGTCCGTTACCTCACCATTTTTATCTCTCAAGGGAACATTTACAATTGAACACAAAATACCTAAAATCTTGAAGGGATAATTGCAATTATTGCAACCCCGCCCAATTCCTCTTCATTCACCTTCGAGACCACAACACGGCCCAGCCCCAATTCCTCGTACCCACACAACCCCACTTTCATTTTATGATTAGGATTTTCTTTTTTAGCAATCTCAATTAGTTCTAATTTTTTAACACATATCAAATCATTTTAATATCTTTTGTATTATAATAAATATTTTGAATTTTACCACCTAAAGTATAAAATAAATACGTATGAGGTCCGTTGCATTTTTCCCCCTTAAATAATTTTATGCCAATTTCGATTGCCGAAAAACTCATATATGCGCCTCACATATATTTTAAGGGTAAAATTAGTCAAAATATGACGTGCATTTTTTACTTTCTCTTTACAAATAAAATATTTTTCTACTTAACTTCGGATTTCCGGTTCTTTTACATGAGCGAAGTATTTGGACTTGTAAGAAGTGTTGTGACTAAAAGGGCACAATATTTTCCGCCAAACAAAAATTAAATAAAATTATTTTAGGCGGTAATTAAGTGATTATTTTGTACATATGGGTGGTAAAGTGCAACAATATGTAACTTTGGGGGATAAGATTTTTGTCAAATTTTTAAAGTGGACTTCATAAATCATATGAAAGTTTTTATCAATTTTTTTTTTAAATAACCGGGGTTTATTGCAAAAATTTAATGTTGTCAAGGGTTTATTGATAATATTTTAATTTAAGGGGATGTTATTCATCATTTGATGGGGTAAAATTGTCATTTCGACTTGAGAGGGATATTTTTTGCCAATAATAAAAAAAGTACAGGGTTCTTTTTCTAATAAAAATAACATATGATTTTTAAATTAAAAAAAGCACAAGGGATGTTGTTGAAATTTACTCATAAAAAATGGTAAATTTGTCTTTGAGAAAATAAAGTATTTTAACTTAAATTTTAAGGGGACATGTGTCACTAAGATAAATGTTATCTTATGTGCTCTCCATCCCTCGAAATCTCATTTTAGACGGACCCATAATAGAAAAAGGACTTTTTATTGGAGATTTTCCCATGGACTTACAGTTACACATGTTGAAATATTATTATTTCTCATTTCTTTTTGCTCCAGTATTGAACACGTTCGTCCAATGATGTGGACCCTCTTCCAATTTCTTATTTTCTTTTTCAACTTTGGCTTATTTATGTAATTCTTCTTGGGATACTCTCCCATGAGATCAACAACAAAAACCTTAGCAACAAAAAAACTTTGGATTTATTTTTATAATATATTTTTATTTTTTGGAGGTAATCTACAAAACCGGTCATTGTCCCGGTTGTGTAGTATTGTTAACTTTAGATCTTTAATTAAAATTACAGTATTGTCCTTCATAAATATTTACAGTGTTGTTAACAATAGATTTTTAATTTTGCCGATTCTTGTCATTAAATTGTTATAAAAAATTTTGAAATTTCACTTTTGAATTCTACACTTTACTGCGATCATTTGCACATCTCAATTGTCAGTTTTTGGAGTTTTCTTATTTCTACGTAAAAAACCATTTGAGCTCTTAGGAATCGATTTTTTCAATTTGCTCTTGATTGATATTCCTTCATCTACAATTAGAGTTAATTCATCACTTTGGGGTAAATTTCAGAGATTATAGTTTATTGCAGCGATTTGGGTGTTCATCGCTATTGTTTACGTCAAATTGTTTTGTGATCAAATTGCGATTTCTGGAGGAGTAATTGATTGATTTATCACTTCTAGATCATTACTGGAGCTGTTTAGCGTTGAAAACGATTGCAATATTGGAATTGATTTTTTTCATGTAATAGCACTTTGAGGGCCTGTTCGTTGAATTGGCTTGTTTGCGGCTGACTTAATCCAATACCTCTTGCATTCCAATTCGAAATTGCCTATATTGATTGGGTAATTGATCAATTTCAGGTTTGATTGACGAATTTGGGAGTTTGTAATTTGGGCTTCACTTCGAGCCTCATATATGTACGCGATCAATTCTGTTTTCATTTTCTGAGTTTATGTGATTGTAATTCTGTTTTGGTTTATGTTCACACATCATTTACTGTCATATAACATGGGAAATTCTTAACCAGACCGGATTTGGCCGAACCCAAAGCAATTACATGACAAGTATAATACACTTGCTTTGGGATTGGATGTAACTCCCACGAGAGTGATCAATCACAAAGCAAGTGCAATACACTTGCTTGGTGGTTGGATGGATTTGACCAAGCTAGGCTTGGACAAGAATTTTCATATAACATTGCTATTGGGTTATCTGAAAGAGTTTACAAGTATTTGAGGTGGCTGCTATTATATAATCGTTCTCTTTTCATTCGGTTGTTAATGAAAATTGGAGTTGCCTGGTTGATTAATTGTGGAGACCATTTAATTGTTTTGAGGTAGCTGCTTATTCAATTGTTAATTGATTGGATTAGATATTTGAATGGCTACTGGTTTCTTGGTGGAGACCATTGAATTAATTGAGCTGCTTGCTATGGATATGCTGATGATCAAAAAATCAAATATTTTTCAACAAAACAATATGTTAATTATTTTCGTGAATAATTGTTGATTTCAATTCTTATGTGCTCGAATTTGTCGGTGGTGGATTTAAGTTGGTAAGATATTAATTTAGCGGAACTAAAAATTGGTTTTATATGTGTATTTCATTCTTGCAAACGAATTTGTTTTGGGAAAGATGATATATTTGCACATTCAACCTCTAGGCTCTGTCGTTGCTCAAAATCACCCTAAAACTTTCAATTTTGCTGAAAAATTAAAGATTTTGTAAGATTTAATAACACGATTAGTTTAAAAACTAGTATGAATATAAAAAAAAATACGACTTAATTAGAATTTTTGAAAGAAAAAAAAGTAAATAAATCTTAATTAAAACACAATACATCTTAAATAAAAAAAAAATACAACTGTTTTTTTTTTAAGATGGTGAATTTCCTTTTCTAAAACTTTTATTCATTTTTTAAATTACAAATTCAATGGATTTGGTTTTTTTTTTTAATTCTTGTTTTTTAAAATCCGTAATTTGAATAATTATTGACTCGGTCATTATTTCGATGAAATTGTATTTTAGATGGTTGTAACACTAACTCCTCCGTATTTGAAAATATATTGATAATTTTTTTTAAAAAAAAAATTGATGATTCGGTCATTATTTCAATCAAATTGTCTGTTAGGTGGTTATGTACGTAACACTATGTCCTCCGTAATTTGAAAAAATATCGATAATTTTGAAAAAAGTTGATGACTCGGTCATTATTCAGATCAAATTGTCTATTATATGATTATGTAACACTATGTCCTCCGTAATTTGAAAAAATATCGATAATTTAAAAAAAAAAAATTGATGACCAGGTCATTATTCCAATCAAATTGTCTATTAGATGGTTATTTAACACTAAGTCCTCCGTAATTTGAAAATATATCGATAATTTTAAAAATAATTGATGACTCTGTCATTACTCGATCAAATTCTCTATTAGATGGTTATGTAACACTAAGTTCTCTGTAATTTAAAAATATTTCGACAATTTTTAAAAATTTGATGATTCGGTTATTATTTCGATCAAATTGTCTAATAGATGGTTACGTAATACTAAGTTCTCCGTAATTTGAAAATAGATCGATAATTTTTTAAAAATGATGCCTTGGTCATTATTCGATCAGATTATCTATTAGATGGTTACGTAACACTAAGTTCTCCATAATTTGAAAATATATCGATAATTTAGAAAACATTGATGACTCGGTCATTATTTAGATCAAATTCTCTTTTAGATGACTATGTATCACTAACTCTTCCGTAATTTGAAAGTATGTCGACAATTTTAAAAATATTGATGATTTGATTGAAATAATGACCGAGTCATCAATTTTTAAAAAATTATCGATATATTTTCAAATTATGGAGAACTTAGTGTAACATAACCATCTAATAGACAATTTGATCGGGTCATCAATTTTTTTTAAATTATCTATATATTTTCAAATTTACTGAGAACTTAGTGTTACATAACCATCTAATAGGCAATTTGATCGAAATAATGACCGACTCATCGTTTTTTTTAAAAATTATCTATATATTTTCAAATTACGGAGAACATAGTATTTTTTTTTTTTGGTTTCACAAGGATTTTATACCTTTCGAGGAGGGTTGGGCACATTAAGTGGGTATCTCTCCCAACAGGGATTTGAACATGAGTCCGCTACTTTGTAGTGACTAGTCCCTTCCACTAAACCAATCACCTGTTGGTCGGAGAACTTAGTATTACATAACCATTTAATAGACAATTTGATCGGAATATGACCGACTCATCAATTTTTTAATAATTATCGATATATTTTCAAATTATGGAGGATTAATTGTTACATAACCATCCAATAGACAATTTGATCGGGTCATGAATTTTTTTAAAATTATTGGTATATTTTCAAATTACGAAAAATTTAGTGTTACACAACCATCTAATAGACAATTTGATCAGAATAAAGACCGACTCATCAAATTTTTAAAAAGTATCGATATATTCTCAAATTATGGAGGACTTAGTGTTACATAACCATCTAATAGATAATTTGATCGAAATAATGACCGAATCATCAAATTTTTTAGAATTATCAATATATTTTCAAATTACGGAGGACATAGTGTTACATAACCATCAAATAGACAATTTGATCGAAATGATGACCGAATCATCAATTTTTTTAGAATTATCAATATATTTTCAAATTACGGAGGAGTTAGTGTTACATAACCATCTAAAAGACAATTTGATTGAAATAATGACCGAGTCAATAATTTTTTTTAAATTATCGATATTTTTTTAAATTACGAAATTTTAAAGAAACCAAATCAGATGAATATGTAATTTAAAAATTGAATTTTTAAAAAGAAAAAAGAAAAGGAAATTCACCATCTTCGGAAAAAAACAATTTTGTTTTTTCTAAAACGAGTTGTGTATTAATTAAGATTTATTTAAGTTTTTTTTCAGAAATTCTTATTAAGTCATATTTTTATATATTCATACTAGCTATTTCGTATTTTTCAAATTTCAGACTTAAAAATTAAAACTAACAATATTTAAACTAAACGCATTATTAAATTTTAAACTTAATTAAATCTTACAAAATCTTTAATTTTCCAGAAAAAATGAAAGTTTGAGGGCGATTTTAACCAGGGACAAAGTCTAAGGGCCGAATGTGCAAATATGGCATCTTCCCCAACACAACTTCGTACAGTATCAATTGAAGGAATGAAATACACATATAAAATCAATTTATTATTTTTAAACTAAAATAACACAATTACATGTCTCATATATTTTCGAGATAGATTAATTCCAATCCACTTAATCATCTTTTGCCCCTTTACTTAATTCTGGATTTTATATGTTGTAATAATAAGTACCTTATAAACCTATATACGAATTACGAAACATAAAATAAAAGGTTTATGGTTTTCGGATCAGATTTGGTCATACGATAAAGATATAATCAGTACCTTATAATCACTCTTCAATTCTCACTTAAACTATGAATTTGGGAAAAAAAAGATGTACATGGGAGGAAGATAGAATATTGTATATGGTAAATGGTAGGTGAGTAATTTACTATGTAAAAGAAGGGTATTTCAGACATTAAAAACACAAATTCCCAAATTTAATAATACGTTGCAGGTTTTTTCTTAGACCAATGTCCCTGTCGATTATGACCTTACAAAAGATCGGACATTCTCAAACTTACGGGAGAGTATCCCATTCTTCTTTCCACCGTCCATGGCCCTACCCTATAGATTGTTCAGCTCTTGACTTTTCAATTTTTGTGAGTCCCTCTTTTAGTCTTTTTCTGGGTTAATCTTCTTCTCTCCTGCCTTATTCCATTCATCTGGCTTCTTAATTGATTTGGTGGTAAGGTTAATTAGAAGGACAGAACATTGTCATTTCATATTCACGTGATATTTATCAATCACTCCGATGAATCAAATCCATCGGAGTAGGTATTAATTTTCTACTTAAATCTTAAACTAGTGTAATTTATTGGGGTTGGATGTCTTACACATGGGCATGAGAAGACAAAAATTTATCATTTCATACTCATGTGGCATTCATCCATCACCTCGATGGATTAAATCCACCGAGGTAGGCACTAATTTTCCTGTTCAACCAATTGCGGAAGGTGCTTTATATGGTGGAGAAAATACAAGAAACTCCCCTATACTACACTAAACCTACAAAAATAATACCCTATAAATTTTTTATTGTGTCAAACTTTCTAATACTTTAAAAATCCGATAAAAAATATCCAATTTATAAAAATAGATTGTTTTGAATCGATATATTTCAAGAAATAATTTTAAAATAATTTACATGAAGTTGTAGGGATCAACTTGAAATATTTTTAAAATTATTTCTTGAAATATGTCGATTTAAAACGACCTATTTTTTTATAAGATTTTTAAAAATACACGAAAATTTAGCGTAATAAAAATTTCACATTGTAGTGTAATTTCTTGTAGGTTTAGAATAATACTGGGGAATATTAAACATTTAGGGATAATTACATCCTGAAGTTTGAGCTAATTATTGCCTATTCCCCTTGCAATTTCATAATTACATCCACCTCCCCCAACACTTAAAATCCTTACAAAATGATGTGAAATGACTATATGGTCCTCGTCAGTTTTAATAAAAAAAAATAGTTTAACAAAATTTATTTTTTTATCATTTTGACAAAATACTGAAAAAATATCGAGTTTGGTACCCAAAAAAAAAATTCTTCGGTCCCCCTGCATGGATCCACAATTAGAAGGAAGACATCCCCAAAATTCGAAAGGCAGAAAACCACTATTATTCTGGGAGGTTTTTACTAGCGAAATTCATTGTGTTTTTGTTTTTTTATTAGCAAAAATTTTTATTTGGAATTCTTTCGTAAATTAATTTGGAGGTTATTGCAAATTTTTAAAGTTAAGGATATGTCGTTGTTAACTCTTAGGTAATTAGCAGTGTTTTCTCATTTATTGGTAGGGGTATGATTGTCATTTTTCGTAGCAATGATTTTTTTGGCTAAATAAAAAAGCATAAAGGAGGTTTTTGGTAATTAAAATAATATAGAGGGTATTTTTGCCATAAACAGCATTTATATTCCACTTGGAGATTTTTATTTTGTATGGAACAGGACCAAAGGTTGGTAGAGAAAGCTTGCTTTTCAGCATCATTTTCCCCTTCTTCACCTGCGATCAAAATTGAAAATTGGATTTCCAATTATTTTTATTATTTATCCTCTCGTCTCTTTTCATTTCACATTTGAGGCTTTAAGCTTCGTCTAATTGTTCTGAAAATGAGCTAGCTGTGGGCACGTACTTGAGGTTTCGAGTCAGCTTAAATAAAAGCATTCCCCGATTCTTGAAGATCTGGGACAGCAACGGTGACGCTGTGGTTGTCAATTTCAAATGTGAATGACTACCGAATTTCTGCTATCAATGTGGTAAATTTGTGTTGTAATTATATGGATGGATACCTAATTAAAAGGTTGGAATCCATAGATAAAATTATATATATATAGATAAATTGGGGAAATTAATTTTCAATAAAGATAATTGTATGTGGGCTTGTCCCTCATTGGTCCAAGACTATTAAAGGCCTTGTGAGGAAGTTGAAGAGTTACAAACTCTTCATATGTCCCACATTGACTTATTTTAAATGTGTGTACTAGTATATATGAACTTAAGTGTTTAGACTTGGTATAAGTCTTTACAAAGGGGATCATGTGAATACACCACACGCGCGCCGCCGCCGCCCGCCCGACCCGCCTCGGCTCTGCTCTGCTCTGGGCTGGGCTGGGCTGGGCTGGGCGTTTGGGCGAATTGTCTCGTCTCGGACTTATCTTTTTTGGAGGAATTTCGAATTAAATTTAAATTTGAATTTAAAAATTCGAAATTGAAACAGTAACAGTCTCAAAGTTAATTCTGCAGCTTTCAGTTACGGAATTTAAAGTGAGGCAGTTACGGAAATTAAATCAAAAACGTTTCAGCCGTTTTTTTAGATTTAATGGGCGATTTTTAATGGCCAAAGGCTCCCCCCCAGTCCTATATATATCAGTGCCTTTCAGCTCTGAAAATCACACCAACAGAAACTACAATCTGTTCTCTCTCGCTCGAAATCCTCTCTAAGAAAAAATAGTTCTCGATTACTTTTCTGCTTTTGAGTGTTCTTCGAGGTGGAATTTCTGCTACTGTGCAGTGGAGGAATTCTTGTAACCAAATTATCCTGGAAGAAGTGTTCGTGATTCCCAATTGCACCGGAAGTGGGTCGATAATTTCTTCAAGGCAAGCAGAAATAATTCTGCGATTTGGTTTGGATCAATTCTGTTACTATACAGAATTGTGAGATAAGTTAATTTTAATTTATCTGTTCGGTTTATATAACTAATTATATTTTCATTTACTGTTCATATTGGTTTGTTTGTTTCAGTTTCAATTTTGTATTCAAGTTTTGATAATCTTTAAAACCGGTTTTTTCCCAACAATTTGATCATTTGATAAAGATGTGTGGACTCAGGTACGAGGTTGAGCATAATATTGATGATGAGGAGTTACGGTATGGACGGTGGTTAAGAGCTCCATCGGGACAGCGACAACCTTTTGTTAATTCAGTTGGGTCGGGTATATGGTCTGTTAACAAACGCAACAGCAGCCTCCGATTCACAGCGAGGGATCTTTTCGGACTAGAAAGTAATGCAACGACTTATCAGGATAGAAAGGGGCCCTCATGTAGGCCTGGGTCTGTTAGTGTGGAGCTACAACATGCGGTTCAGTTGGAGCGTCGACAACACAACATCGATAAAGGTAAACGGATTATTGGGGTAGAGGAGCTGGGAGAAACTGAGCAAAATGATGTAGTTAGTCATGAAGGTACAAGTGTGGAGACAGAGAATGAGATGGTAATTGAGCGAGACGAACCAATAGTTGACCCATCAAGTGAATTGATTACTGCACCTCAACCACAACCCACAAAAATGACTACGGAGATACATCGGGCCTACACACCTGTTATTGTTGAAGAAGTAGAAAATCCATCCCTATTAATTGATGTTCTGGTGATCCTACGTCAAGCAGGACTTGATACCAAAGCCAAATTGGTTACCAAGAGGAAAAGAAAAGGTTTAGCTAACTCGAACGGAGACCAAAAAATTCGAAAAGCTGTTATGCAGGGTAAGAGAACTACAATTACGATAGGGGGAGACACAACTGATGAGAACAGGCCGGGGAAGAAAGAGATAGTTAGTTTTCAGACAGGTTTGGGGGCACACACCTCCCCCCTAGCGGAGGCTGCAAGGCAGCCCCGCCATTCCTCATGAGCTGCCTAAGCTGGAACTGCCGAGGTCTAGGGGGACCTTCGATAGTTCGAACTCTCGGGGAGCATATTCGAGAGAATTCCCCCCAACTTGTCTTTCTTATGGAGACAAGACTAAGTACGAGAAAAGTAGAAGTTTTGAAGGAGAAATTTAAGGGGTGTTTGCAAATGCTTTTGAAAACTCAAAAGTTGTTGCTTAAAGTAAAAGTAAAAAATAAGTACTTTTATTTAAAAGCAAGAGGTGTTTGCAAATATGTAAAAAAAACCAACTTTAATTATTACAAAAATGTCACCTAGAAGAAGCAATAGAAGAAGCACCTCCTTGGTTGCTTCTTGCTAGCCTGCTTTTCAGTTGAAGAAGCAATAGCAGAAGCACCTACTTGCAAACACTATCAAAGTGCTTTAAGCACAAAAAAAGAAAAAAAGTACTTTTTAAAAGCTCTTGCAAACACCCCTTTAATATGTTTGGAGTTGCAGTTAATTCTAAAGGCCAATCCGGTGGTTTAGCATTATTGTGGAAGAAAGATCTTTACGTTCATTTACAGAGCTGGTCAGATAATCATATTGATGTCCATGTGTTTAGTGATGTAGATAAATCTGGCTGGAGATTCACAGACTTTTATGGTCACCCGGATGCGAGTAGAAGAGGAGAAACATGGGAGTTACTTCGAAGGCTAGCGGTTCAATCCAGAATGGCATGGTTATGTGTTGGAGATTTTAACGCAATTCTCTCTGCAGAAGAGAAGAGTGGAGGTAATAGACCTCCAAACTGGCAACTACGTGCGTTTCGAGAATGTTTACAGGACACAAAACTTGTGGACTTGGGTTATGAAGGCACGCCATTTACTTGGTGCGATAGACATCTATATCCATTTACCATATGTGAAAGATTGGACAGAGCATGTGCGACGGAAAATTGGCTGGATAGATTTAAGTTCTGTAAGGTTATGCACTTACCGACACGTAACTCAGATCATAATCCCATCAAGATTAGATTTTCCGAAAAGCAGCAGCCTAATAAACAACCTCAAAGGAGCAAATTTCGGTTTGAGAATATGTGGGTGAGAACGGCTGAGTGTGATAAAATCATTGAAGAGAATTGGAAAAAAGAGACTTGTAGAGAGCCGGGTTTAGCTGTTTGGAAAGGTATTCAGAATTGCAGGGTCGGGCTTCTAAGTGATAGAATAGTGTCCTGCAAGCCAACTATTTGGCTGCATTTAATTGAAAGGACCATTCGATTGGATTAATAAATGCATTTATATAAATGGTCAACTTTATCTTATGTAATAATTATCTACGCATAAGGATAGAAGTCCTTAGATCACAGGGCTATGGGACAACCCGTGGACTGATCTCCAAGGCCGTGATCTAGAATATGTTCAAGAGTCGTAGAATCCAATAGAGATAGGACATCATTGGATTCGGTTAGACTCTCACTATTGTGTATACTTCGATGAACTGGAGAACGCTGGGGTCCACGAGCGTGACTGGGATAGTCAATACACATAAGTGGGTGGCTTGCTGGGATGGCAAGCGCACTGAATACCCCAATTAGGAAATAACTCACCATGAAAGCGGTAGTCGCATATCGGGGTTGAAGTTATTCCAATTTACAATAGTATACGAGGAACGATCCCTAAATACTTGAGGTGATAGGGCTTATCTGGTACGAGAACGTCTATACTTTGATGTGAGTTTCCGACTGACTGGAGATTATCAGAAGGTCTCTGTGGACTCATGTTGGGTATAGAGGAACTCATATGCAGGTTCA
This sequence comes from Penstemon barbatus, assembly GCA_003313485.2. Lineage (NCBI taxonomy): Eukaryota > Viridiplantae > Streptophyta > Magnoliopsida > Lamiales > Plantaginaceae > Penstemon > Penstemon barbatus. The sequence goes on along the minus strand of CM064884.1, from coordinate 40,069,378 downwards.
TATCATCAACAAAGGATCCATTGACCCGACTTGATAGGTTGGGAAATTCTCCTATGGATTTCTGTGAGAAATTAATTCTGGTAAAATCCTCGGCCGAGGTATCTGACGGCTTTATGTAAGTAGCTCATAAAGATTAAGTCAAAGAGAATTATTTCGAGACCAGAATGCATAAGGTCAAGACAAAAGAAAAGGAAAACCGATGAAAGACCATACCCTTAAGTCTCGACTGGGAGATTGATCGATGGAGAGATTATGTCGTATATGGAAATTGTAAATGAGTTAAAAGGTTCACTGAATTAATTCACCAGTGATTGGGCTCCATGGGCTTGTGGCTGGACATCGACCGTGGAGTGTGGGAGAATTCCCAAATTGGCAGGGGTGCTAATTTTGGAATGATCAATCGACAGAGTGTTCGATTGATTTAGAGTAAATCTTACTCGAATAATTAAATAATATTTAATTATAACTCACGGCCAATTATGTGGTGAACCTACGGGGGCATACACAATACACATGAAGCGAAAGCGAGGAAATAAGAACGACCGAGTCGACTGGGTCGATTGGGTGAATAATCGACTGGATTGATTATTATGGGTGGGTCGACTGGGTCGACCCAATTGGAACAAATTGGGATCCAATTGGAATTGGATCAGGATCATAAATTAAATTGGAATTTAATTTGTGGATTAATTAATTAAGTTGGATTTAATTAATTAGAAGGGATTTTAATTAAATGGGCTTAGAGTCTGATTTAATTAAATGGGAGATTAAGTTAATTAATTGGGCTATTTAATTGGGAGATTAAATAAAGTCTGGTCAAATTAATTAACTGGGCCATGAATTAATTAGAAGACTTGGTCTTCCAATTAAAGAGGGCCATGGCCCATGTAGGAGAGAAGAGCCCTAGTCCTAATAGGACTAGGTTAGGGAGATAACTATAACTAGCTATCTTGTAGTTATTTTTCACACAACTCAATAAGCAAAAATTGAGCAGAGCAAAAATTCTCTCCCCTCTCCCTGTGTAGTCGACCGAACCCTGTCTTCCTTTTGGAAGAATTTTTCGTTTTCGACTTTGTTCCAAAATCGTTCCTAAATCCTAGATCATAATATATCTTGTGTTCTAGCTGATCAAGATTTATTATTTTCGTGTAATTGTGGTGTATCAACCCGTAGAGGCGCAACACGTGGGGCGCTACTGCAGAGCTTGGGTCGATTTTGCTGAGGAGAATTTCAGAGTCCGTTTTGCTGACTGCCAACTTGGATTTGCAAGGAGATAGGTATAACGTGCAAACTTATACTATCGTTTTATTTATTCATATATATACAACTAGAGAGTATCCTGGCAAGATTCCGTAAGAGGTCCTAAAATTTTTATATTTCGCTGTGCCTAGGGCTGTTTATCTTACCGAATCCCAAAAGTGGTATCAGAGCCAACTCTAGGCTTTGTATATATATGAATTTGCAAATTCTGTGTTTTTAAATCATATGTTTGATTTATGTGGCTAGTTCTTTAACTGTATATGTTGTAGGACGTAGATCTGTTAACTTGGAGTTAATGTAAAAAAATTTGATTCGAAATTTTATCGTGTTAATTTTTATTTTGGATTGAGATTTAATTGAACTGAATTTGTTTCTAATTAAATCAACAAGTAATCAAACACAAATTAAAACAAAACAAAAGCAAAACAATGTAATTAGATCGACCTTAGTGCTGGGCACAATTCTTTGATTTCCTTTTGTAGGCACAATTCACGTGATGTGTAATTGCATGAATGTTGTTTTAATTTGGCATGGGCTACGTAAATTTTGAAGCAATATCATGTATTGCAATTTGATTTGGTAAATTGCAAAATGTTGATTTTTAGTCAACTTGAAACCGTACGTACCACGGACATGATTTGGTGATTTTTCAAAAAATTTCGTGGCAGAATTTTGGATAATCTTGAACAAAATCTTGGAGATTTGGTTGTTGTGGAATCTTGGTGAATCTTGGATTGATCTTAGAGATCTAATTAAACAAGGAAACTTAGAGTTTTGTTTAATATAAGACATTTAATTAAAATTAATGTCTTGTAGTTAATTACCAAGATTAAAGATCTTAGAGATCTTATTAAACAAGGAAACTTAGAGTTTCATTTGTGAGAAGAGATTTAATTAAAACTAATTAAGTTACCAAGATTAAAGATCTTAGAGATCTTATTAAATTAGGAAACTTAGAGTTTTGGATAAGGTAGAAATCTTGGTGGATTTGGACACTACCTTAGTTAACTAATCTATTCAAAATAGTATTATCTTGAGAATCTTGGAGATTTGTAAAATTGGGAAACTTAGAGTTTTGGATAAGATAGTAATCTTGGAAGATTTGTAACTATCTTAATTAACCAACTTTATCAAGATAAGAGTTGTAGATTACTTAGAACTCAAGTAAGAGTTAATTAATCTTAGAGATTAATTGATGATTCAAAATTAAATTAACTTGGATAATTTTTGTGAATTAAAATTAAAGGAGACGGTAAATTTACATTTATGCCCTTATGTGAATTTATGCATGTTCTTGAGTGAATATGTGGATTTGTCGATTTTGCCCTTAAGCCCTGTGTAGTTTTGGTTTATTTATTTTATGGGTTGTAATTAAATGGGCCTGATTGGTGCCCTTGCTTGCGCAAACGAATGTAATAGAATAGGGCCTTTATTTTTATAAGCTAGGCTTAGATTAGGCTTGGAGCCAAGAAGACCTCATGAAGACTTGGAGATCCACATGGAGGCCCATTACCTTGGAGGACATGGAGGCCCAATTCATTACATGGAGGCCCAATCAAGGTGGATATTACAAGAAGGCACATGATGTATGGGTTTGAAAATTGTAATAGTTAGGACATTTAATTTCCACCCTAGACACTGACCAATTGGTCTATCATGTGGCTCGTGATGGATCGCATAGGATGGGCAATCGACCAATCATATGTGCAATGCTAGGTGATATATGTTTACTATTATTCTTTGATGTATGTCTTGCATGCTTAGAATAGATCACGTAAACAAGATAAAGCATAATCTGATGAGACCTCGCACGAAGAAAACTTAAAACCTCCAATTGAACTTAAAAACTCAATTAGAATATTAAATCGATTAACGTGCGCATATGAATGGTGTCTATGGTCCGAGCCTATCCAATTACTAGGTCTTAGGCATATTGTACAAATATATCTCGATGTCTCATGAGTCGTGGGTCGAGCTATAGGAAGATGATATGTCTATTGCCTCGATGCACAGTTTAGTGCCAAGGGAGGGGATAGCAAGGTTCTAGGCGCTGTCTCACGAGTCGTGGGGCGTCTAGGATTGAACTATTTCTCTTCACGAGTATTGGACATGATTTAACGCGAGTAAGTATGGATGTCTCACGAGTCGTGGGTCCATAACGAAAACCGAGGCTGAATGAACTCAAGGGTTAGCTGGGATGGTTAACCGGCGACGTGATCGCCCACCAAGTGGATCGATTGGTATGGCCAACGAGTCGTGGGTACTGAGCGATTGCATTTGGGCCTTGAGCCCATTAGGAAATTTTTATTTCCCGAACCTTAAGTGGGGGCATAAGTATTCGACAAAAATAGTGGGAGTAATTTACAAATGAAAACCATGTTTGTAAATTATGCATTGATATTAATCTGCCGCGTATTTATCGTCATGTTTATGATAGTTTATCATAAGTTATGTATCCATGAATATTTACCATCATACTTGAATCAAATAAATTGACTGAACCCAAATGAATTTTGAATGACTTCGAAACTTGAGAAATTATTCTCGAGTCCAAGCAAGGACTAATCTCCTTACAAAGATTTCATTGTTTTTCCTTTCGAAGTTACACTTCGACTGGAATGGTGATAGGTTTCACCAAGCTGCCTTTTTCGAAGTTACTCTTCAAATAAGAAAGGTGATAAGTTTCACCAGAGGGTTGAAGATAGTTCTCAAGCCCAAATTTTCTTGAAGGCAAACATGAAGTCTCCCATGAATGGGAAGTAACATCTTGTGAAAAGGCCTCAAAAGGCTCGAGAGATGGAAGAAGAGGAATTTATCCTCTCTAAAGGGAAATAACCTTGGAGGTTTTTCTGTAAGGATGATAAATTGAAAAGTCAATCAAAATGATTCTTCCATGGATTAAGATCAAGGAAATAAGGAATTGAACCTATTCATCCCATAAGGGATGATCAAATTTTATTGAACTTAACCTTATGGTTAAAGTAATGCATAAGGGTGTTGGATGCCCGATGAAGCACTCATTGATGCATTCAATGCATCTAAAGCCATGAATTATTTAGATCGTTGGAATTTGCTTATACCATCCCTTGTCTTAAGGGATGTGATAGTTCCATATTAATGGTTGGAACTGATTGCGCTATAAGATTTATACGCAAAAGGTGTACATAAGCAAATGAGTATGGATACTCATATATCGACTATATATAATATGCATAGTCAATAAAATATAAATAATCAAGATTTCACACACTTGAGTCGTTGTAAAAACCGAAAGGCGATACACGAATACTAAAACATATTTCCGAATTAAAAGATTCAAAGACTGAGCTCGACTAGGTCGAGCTTGACTGGGATGTTGTACATAGTAACCGACTTTCGAATCTTGCTTAATGGAAATTAGATTTAGTAGTTGGTTGCTAGGCAACCAAGAGGCATAAACAATTGCAATGGATTTAATCCATTTATAAGTGTGTAGAAACACTAAAGCATTAGTGGGAGATAAGGCGTCTCTTGTGCCCTCATGGGTGAAAGTACGTTGTGATGTACAATTCCAAATTACTTTTTGAATAAAAGAAGAGAGCCTAATCAATGAAAGCATGTAAGAGATTTTGATCGATTCAAAATCAAACATGCATAGGCAGTATGCCATTGATTATTTGATAGAGAATTAGATTCTTGAAATGTAAGACCCGCTTGAAACGTTGTATGTTGTCAAGCATTCTGGACATGTAAATGTCCATTAAGAAATCTTACATGAAATTCCTTATTCAAACAAATAAAACTTGATCGAGAAAATCGAAGATACTGAGCTAAGTATCTCTAAAGCCAGATCCAAAACATATCACGTGATATGAGTTTTGGTATTGTACCTTCATATGCATTCATGCGCATATGGGGTCTCCCGCTTATGTGAATAAGCTGGTGGGAGATAAGTTGGACGTAAAGTCCATCTTATGCAATTCGTGGGGTATCCAGAAAACTCTATAGGATACAAGTTCTACGATCCTACAAGATAAACTGTGTTTGTCTCAAGGAACGCACACTTCTTGGAGAAGGATTTCTTGCTGGGCAAGAAGGAACACAACGTAGAACTAGATGAGGTCACTGAAGCTGAAAAGACCAAAGAGGTCGATCAAGCTGACCCATCACCACAGGCAGTGGGAGAACAAGAGCATGAAAGTACATCAGAGAGTACACCGATACTTCGTAGGTCAGAAAGACAACGTAGAGAACCCGAGAGGTACTACGGTCTGCTGCGTGAGACTAGACAGTCTCTAACCGATCCAAGGACTTACGAAGAGGCTATGCTAGGCATAGACTCGGGAAAGTGGCATGAAGCCATGGAATTCGAATTGGACTCCATGCACTCGAACAAGGTCTGGGCCTTGGTAGATCCACCAGTGGGAGTAGCTCCCGTGGGTTGCAAGTGGATCTATAAGCGAAAGCTTGGAGTGAACGGAGAGGTAATAACCTACAAGGCGCGACTAGTGGCAAAAAGGATACACTCAAAGGCCAAGCATCGACTTTGAGGAGACCTTCTCGCCTGTCGCAATGCCTAAATCTATTCGAATCTTGCTGGCCATAACTGCGTGGTATAACTACGAGATATGGCAGATGGATGTGAAGACTGCCTTTCTCAATGGGGACATTGAAAAGGAGATCTACATGGAGCAACCAAAAGGATATGCATCCAAAGGAGATGAACACAAGGTGTGCAAACTCCAGAGGTCCATTTATGGACTGAAGCAAGCTTCCCGAAGTTGGAACATCCGTTTCGATGAAACAATCCAAACTTATGGATTCATCAAAACGTGTTTGAACCATGCGTGTACAAGAAGGTCAGTGGGAGTACAGTTGAATTTTTGGTGCTTTACGTTGATGACATTCTTCTCATTGGAAATAATGTGAAAGTGTTGTCCGAAACTAAAGCATGGTTATCTACACAATTCTCAATGAAGGATTTGGGAGAAGCATCCTTTGTACAGGGTATAAGGATCTACCGATATAGATCAAAAGGACTGCTGGGCCTCTCCCAATCGCAGTACATAGATAAAATCTTGAAGAGACTTGATATGGAAGAATCCAAGAGAGGATTGCTTCCAATGAGACATGTAATTGCACTCTCTAAGTCTATGGCCCCAAAGACGCCTGAAGAGAGAAGCAATATGTCTCGAATACCATATGCATCCGCAATAGGAAGCATAATGTATGGTATGTTATGTACGAGACCAGACGTAGCATACGCTTTAAGCGTTACAAGTCGCTACCAGTCTGATCCAGGTGAGCAGCACTGGATAGCCGTAAAGACAATTTTGAAGTACCTGAGAAGGACTAAGGAATTGTTCTTGGTATACGGTGGAAGAGAATTGAAATTGGAAGGCTATACTGATTCTAGCTTCCAATGTAATGTAGACGACTTCAAGTCGACATATGGATACGTGTTCTGCCTCAATAGTGGTGCGGTAAGCTGGAAGAGCTCCAAGCAAAACACTACCGCAGATTCAACCATCGAGACAGAATACATTGCCGCGAGTGAAGCAGCAAAGGAAGGTGTTTGGATGAAAAACTTCATCCAGGAATTGGATGTGATACCTAGCATTGTCGAGCCATTACTATCTTCTGTGATAATAATGGAGCTATCTCGCAAGCAAAGGAGTCGAGATCTCATCAGAATCCAAGCACGAACTAAGACGATACCATTTGATATGTTATATCATTGGTAGAGGAGACATAGAGATGGAACGTGTCACCTCAAGGGATAATACGATGGACCCGCTGTCTAAGCCATTGCCTCAAAGGCATCCGAAAACATCTGTCTAAGATGGGAATCAGAAGTATGAAAAGTTGGCTTTAGTACAAGTGGGAGATTGATAGAATAGTGTCCTGCAAGCCAACTATTTGGCTGCATTTAATTGAAAGGACCATTCGATTGGATTAATAAATGCATTTATATAAATGGTCAACTTTATCTTATGTAATAATTATCTACGCATAAGGATAGAAGTCCTTAGATCACAGGGCTATGGGACAACCCGTGGACTGATCTCCAAGGCCGTGATCTAGAATATGTTCAAGAGTCGTAGAATCCAATAGCAATAGGACATCATTGGATTCGGTTAGACTCTCACTATTGTGTATACTTCGATGAACTGGAGAACGCTGGGGTCCACGAGCGTGACTGGGATAGTCAATACACATAAGTGGGTGGCTTGCTGGGATGGCAAGCGCACTGAATACCCCAATTAGGAAATAACTCACCATGAAAGCGGTAGTCGCATATCGGGGTTGAAGTTATTCCAATTTACAATAGTATACGAGGAACGATCCCTAAATACTTGAGGTGATAGGGCTTATCTGGTACGAGAACGTCTATACTTTGATGTGAGTTTCCGACTGACTGGAGATTATCAGAAGGTCTCTGTGGACTCATGTTGGGTATAGAGGAACTCATATGCAGGTTCATATCATCAACAAAGGATCCATTGACCCGACTTGATAGGTTGGGAAATTCTCCTATGGATTTCTGTGAGAAATTAATTCTGGTAAAATCCTCGGCCGAGGTATCTGACGGCTTTATGTAAGTAGCTCATAAAGATTAAGTCAAAGAGAATTATTTCGAGACCAGAATGCATAAGGTCAAGACAAAAGAAAAGGGAAACCGATGAAAGACCATACCCTTAAGTCTCGACTGGGAGATTGATCGATGGAGAGATTATGTCGTATATGGAAATTGTAAATGAGTTAAAAGGTTCACTGAATTAATTCACCAGTGATTGGGCTCCATGGGCTTGTGGCTGGACATCGACCGTGGAGTGTGGGAGAATTCCCAAATTGGCAGGGTTGCTAATTTTGGAATGATCAATCGACAGAGTGTTCGATTGATTTAGAGTAAATCTTACTCGAATAATTAAATAATATTTAATTATAACTCACGGCCAATTATGTGGTGAACCTACGGGGGCATACACAATACACATGAAGCGAAAGCGAGGAAATAAGAACGACCGAGTCGACTGGGTCGATTGGGTGAATAATCGACTGGATCGATTATTATGGGTGGGTCGACTGGGTCGACCCAATTGGAACAAATTGGGATCCAATTGGAATTGGATCAGGATCATAAATTAAATTGGAATTTAATTTGTGGATTAATTAATTAAGTTGGATTTAATTAATTAGAAGGGATTTTAATTAAATGGGCTTAGAGTCTGATTTAATTAAATGGGAGATTAAGTTAATTAATTGGGCTATTTAATTGGGAGATTAAATAAAGTCTGGTCAAATTAATTAACTGGGCCATGAATTAATTAGAAGACTTGGTCTTCCAATTAAAGAGGGCCATGGCCCATGTAGGAGAGAAGAGCCCTAGTCCTAATAGGACTAGGTTAGGGAGATAACTATAACTAGCTATCTTGTAGTTATTTTTCACACAACTCAATAAGCAAAAATTGAGCAGAGCAAAAATTCTCTCCCCTCTCCCTGTGTAGTCGACCGAACCCTGTCTTCCTTTTGGAAGAATTTTTCGTTTTCGACTTTGTTCCAAAATCGTTCCTAAATCCTAGATCATAATATATCTTGTGTTCTAGCTGATCAAGATTTATTATTTTCGTGTAATTGTGGTGTATCAACCCGTAGAGGCGCCACACGTGGGGCGCTACTGCAGAGCTTGGGTCGATTTTGCTGAGGAGAATTTCAGAGTCCGTTTTGCTGACTGCCAACTTGGATTTGCAAGGAGATAGGTATAACGTGCAAACTTATACTATCGTTTTATTTATTCATATATATACAACTAGAGAGTATCCTGGCAAGATTCCGTACGAGGTCCTAAAATTTTTATATTCCGCTGTGCCTAGGGCTGTTTATCTTACCGAATCCCAACACTAAGATGGAACAAATCGGTAGTTGGCAATGTGAATAAGAAGATCATTGACCTTAAAGAGATGATTCACTGGTTTAGGGCCGAGCCGATCACTGAAGAATAAAAAAAATAGGAGGCAAGCTTTAGGTTAGAACTCGAAGTATTGTTAGATAAGGAAGAAATTATGTGGCAACAAAGAGCAAAATTAAATTGGTTACGGGAAGGTGACCAGAATACTAGCTTCTTCCATGGTACAGTGTCAAGTAGAAAGAAAAAGAATGAAATTATTGGCTTAAGGGATGAAAATGGTAATTGGTGTGATAATTCTAAGGATATGGAGAGGATTGTAATTGACTATTTTAAGAAAATTTTCACTTCACGCAGTCCATCTGAAGCAGCTATAACTAGGGCGTTGGACTTTCTTGAACCTAGAGTGGATGAGATAATGAACCAACACCTGACTCGAGCGTATACAGCTGTTGAGGTGAATAAAGCACTATTTGGCATGCCTCCTTTAAAATCTCCAGGCCCTGACGGTATGTCTGCTACTTTTTACCAAAACTATTGGCATATTGTTGGTTCAGATGTTACCCGTTTTGTTCTTGATTTTCTTAATCATAAAGCCTTCATGCATAAATATAACTACACCCATGTTGTTCTCATACCTAAATGCAATAATCCTGAGACAATAACACAATTTTGCCCCATTAGCCTAAGTAATGTTGTGTATAAAATCGCTGCCAAGACTATTGCTAATCGTTTACAGCCTTATATGAATTCCTTGATATCCGAAAGACAATCAGCCTTTGTCTCCTCAAATTTAATCACTGATAATGTTTTAGTGGCTTACGAATTAACTCATTACATGAAACGAAAATCTTGGGGTAATGATGGTCACATGGCCATCAAACTTGATATGAACAAAGCCTATGACAGGGTGGAGTGGTGTTTTCTTAAAAAACTGTTATTCAAATTGGGTTTTGCTGGTACATTTGTGGATCTTATCATGTTATGTATCTCGTCTGTCTCTTATTCTTTTATTCTGAATGATGAACAAATAGGGTTCTTTCGACCAGGGAGGGGGATAAGGCAAGGTGATCCACTTTCACCCTACTTGTTCCTGCTTTGTACGGAGGCATTAAGTGCACTTATTCGACATCACGAGAGTTGTGGCTCTTTAAAGGGGGTGGCTGTTTGCAAGGAGGCCCCTAGTGTATCCCACTTGTTGTTTGCAGACGACACGCTCTTATTTTGCCAAGCAATGAGTGGATCGGCTACAACGTTAAAAGGAATTCTACAAGTATACGAAAAGGCCTCTGGACAAGAGATTAATATGCAAAAATCCAGTGTAGTTTTCAGCAAAAACACACCTACTGAGGATCGTCTTCGAGTTGTAAGCATACTATCCATAGATTAAGTTGGCAAACATGGCAAATATCTTGGTTTGCCGGCTGTTATTGGGGCATCTAAGGATGAGATTTTTGCTGGCTTGCGCTATAGAGTTTGGGAACGAGTTAATGGATGGAGGGAGAAAAAATTATCTAAAGCCAGGAATGAGGTCTTAATCAAATCGGTGCTTCAAGCCATACCTGCCTATGCAATGAGTTGTTTCAAACTTCCTTTATTCCTCATTAAGGAAATTGAATCGCTTATGGCCAATTTTTGGTGGGACAATAAAGATTACAAGAAAATGCATTGGGTGTGTTGGGAACAGTTGTGTATGAGTAAGAGACAAGGAGGGATGGGTTTCCGAGATTTTCATCTTTTCAATTTGGCTATCCTTGCAAAGCAAGCTTGGAAAATTCTAATTAATCCAGATGGGCTACTTTGTCGTATATTAAAAGCAAAGTACTTCCCAAACACCGATATTCTTAATGTTGTGGCAGCAACGGGGGCTTCCTACTCTTGGAGGAGTATTTGTGAGGCGAAGGAGATTCTGAAGTGTGGATTACGCTGGAGAATTGCCAATGGTCATAAGGTCCGTATTTGGGGTGATAATTGGATTCCTAAAGATAATAGCTTTCGAATAAGTTCCCCTCCTAGTTTACTCTCACGGGATAGCATGGTTAAAGAGCTTATTGATGATGATCTCCATATCTGGAAGAGAGATTTGGTGGAGGCAATCTTTTGGGAGGCTGAGTCCAAGGAAATACTTGCAATTCCTTTGGGTGATAGCCAAAATCAAGATAAAATCGTATGCCACTGCACAAAGAATGGTAGATTCTCGGTGAAATCTGCTTATCATCTTGCCATGGCGATGAAAAAAGCAACATATGCAGCCCGGTTCGGTTCAACAAGTAGTGCAAATATATCAGATTGGAGATGGCTTTGGTCTCTAAAAATTCCGAGCAAAATTTGTGTATTTATGTGGCGTCTAAGCAAAGAGGCTCTACCAACAAGAACCTATCTTCGTAAGCGGAAAATAAATACCGAAGTCACGTGTTTGATTTGCGAAGGTATGGAGGAAACCTCGCATCACTCTTGCGGAATTGTTCTTTTACTAGACAGGTATGGGCGTTGTCCAATATTCCATGGTCTGTTTTAAGTGTGGCTGAAACTGGTAGCTTGGTTGATTGGTTCCAACATATTCGAGGCATTACCGGTAAACAGGTGCTTGAACAAGTTGGGTTCATTTGCTGGGCACTTTGGTACAATAGAAATCAGAAGTTGTTTGGTGCAGGATTTCGCGACCCGAAAGCAGTGGATGATTTCTCCATCGCTTATTTGGAGAGATTCCGTTTGGCGACGGCAAGGGGGGCTGCGGTGACTCCAAGACAGAGCCTTGACAATTTGGAGAATATTGGGAGATGGATTCAGCCAAGTACAGGGGTTGTCAAGTTGAACTTTGATGGAGCATGCTTTAAAGAGGTTGGTGCTGCGGGACTTGGTGTCATTGCCAGAAATAGTGATGGGTTGTGCTTGGCATGGAAAACTAGACGTCTTCATTCCACACTCTGTTAGGAAATTTAATTTCCTAATCCTAATTCGACTATTTAATCAATTATGAAAGATATTATAAAGTTATTGGATTAACATTAAGTGGTCTAATTAGTTACAGACTTCAATACGAATGTTGACTCAATATTGGATAGATACCTATTTAGGAGAATTTTAGAGAATTATGAGAACCCTAAATCTCTTCCTATATAAAGAGCACAAGGGTTATGGTCCCCAGTACACCAAATCAATATACCATTCTCTTCTCCCCATCAAGAAGACGATCTTAAGAAAACTAAGGCGATTTGGTTGAGGAAGACCTCATACCCGATCGATCCAATACAACTAGTGATTGATTCCATAAATTCCGCATCAGATTAATCGTTCACTATGAATACCGGTACGTATTTAATTTATTACATATAACTCTTAATGATTTAGTATGAGATAGATCTATGGGGATATATTCCAACAAGTGGTATCAGAGCTACTCTCATGCTATATCATTAGAGTTGATCTGTTTCTTTAAATTCAATTCGTAGATATATATAGTCTTGTGTTTTCTCAATTAATATTCGCTATTAATAAATCTCTGGGAGAAAACATAAGGGTTTCATGTTGTGATTTACTTTCGGTCATTTCTACAGATTCATAATTAGCTAAAGTAATTAAAATTAAAATGACCGAATCGAAATCTATTACGGGAGAAAACCACTAAGTTTTTAGTTTATTATGGGAATATGTACTAATTCTTCTTCTAGATTGGTATATTGTGCCGCGAATTCTTTTACGGTGATATACAAATTAATTGCACTGATTTTTTTTTAAATCCTTGCTTGATGGAGAATATAATGGATATAGCATATGTTTCAAAATTTAGGTTAATTAAAGTAACAAATGTCCGACTCAAATTCTATTTGGTTTTGGATCTGGATCTATTTCATTAGAAGTTTTGAATTGGACCTAGGTCGAATTTGCACCCATTATGTGCCTGATCTTAACTTGGATCCTATTCTAACTTAAAGTCAATCTTGGACTTGTTCATAATTAAATAAGGAACTGGCTATGTTAAGGAATTTTTGGGCAGCATATTTTTAATATTATGCATTGTTTCAATGTGTGAAAATATTTATGCTAAAGAAAAGAATTAAGATTATGAACCTTGTTTTGGTCTTATGTATTGTCGTATACTATGTGAAATTGATTTTTTCATGTCGAAGTTTAATTTTTGGATCTACAGGGTCCACCACTAGATGTATGTATTGATCCATATAATAAGAAATCAATTTGCCCGGCATTGACCTTGGTGATTATTTTGTTTTGCTGATAAAACCTTTTCAGTTTTCAGCCATATGTAAATTTTATTTGGAAAATTAAAGCATGGATACTGTCGGGTCATTTAAAGTTTCTTGATTTCAATTGTGATTTTTTTTTTATATAAGAATATTTGTGTATGAAAAATAGCATGTTCGATTAAAGCAGTTTTCAATTATTCTCATGTCAATATTAATTATTTATGTGAGTCATAGTCGACCCAAAGGAATGCTATGATTTGACCAAATAATAATATTGGTGTCTATTATTTATGTGAACAATAATCATTATAAAGGAAGATCATTGTTTTACCAAATAATAAACTTATTTCACTAAAATTAGTATGTTTGTTGTTCATGTGATCAACAATCGGCCCAAAGGAAGATTGTTAATTGACCGAATAATAAACATACTTGCGGTAATAAATATTTGATAATTATCAAGTTTCCATGTAAATAATAATCGGCCCAAAGGAAGGTTATTGTTTGACAAGATTTATTCTCAATATTTGATTACTGCGTTAGGAGAACCACTTGCAAATTGACGTTTATGCCCAAAGGCTAAACGTTAATGTTGCGTCAGGTATCCTGAGATGGATTCCCAATATGAAAATTTTATAAATGTCAGTTTTACGACATGTATGTTTATGTGAGAGTGTTTTTCTTTTTACAGTTGCTTTTACTGCTGCCACAAATGTTTCTGCTCAAATTAGCAATATCCCAATGTTGAATGGGACTAACTACAAACTTTGGAAAGAAACAGTAGAAATTGTTCTCGGTTGTATGGACTTGGATCAAGCACTACGAGAGGACCGACCCATTTCTACTTAAGAAGACCTCAATGAGGTCAAAATAAAAAAAAATGGGATCGATCCAACAGGATGTGTTTGATGATCATGAAGCGTTCCATTCCGAAAGCATTTAGGGGCTCTGTTATTGAGAACAAGAGCACTACGAAGTTCCTTGAGGAAATCGAGCAGTATTTTTCCAAAAATAAAAAGTCTGAGGCGAGTAACCTTTTGGGGAAACTGGTCTCAATGAAATACAAAAGTAATGGGAACATAAGGGAGTACATTATAGAGATGTCTAATCTCGCATCAAAACTAAAGTCACTAAAGTTAGAGTTGTCTGATGACTTACTCGTGCACTTGATTTTGATTTCTCTTCCAACACATTTTGGCCATATCAAAGTGAGTTATAACACTCAAAAGGATAAATGGTCCCTAAATGAGCTTATATCTCACAGTGTGCAAGAAGAAGAAAGACAACAACGAGATAAGATTGAAAGTGCTCACTTAGCCTCAACTTCTCAGAACAAGAAAACGAAGAATATTGATGTTACTGTGAAAGGATCTTCTTTACAGAAGAAACTAAAGAAGTAGGATAAAAGTATTACCTGCTATTTCTGCGAGAAGTTGGGACACTAGAAGAGTAAGTGTCCCAAATATGCCAAGTACGTCATCTGGCGTACAAAGAGGGGGTTATCTGAGGAGTCGACCGCCAACTGATGCTGAAAAAATAATCTTTATGGGCAACGACAATAAAGTTGAAGTTTAAGTCATATGAACTTTTAGATTATACTTGAGAACTAGTTTTTTATTTGAATTTTTTATAAAACTTTAGTTGGATCATATTTTTGAAGTTATTTATTATTATTATGGAGAAATAAAGTTTTCCTTGTTCTTCTAAAAATAATAATTAATTTTATTTAAAATTCAAATTTTGTTGGTTCTAGTTTTTAATTGATAATCTTATGTGTATGGAAATATTTCCTAAACGAAATTAACTAGTTACACAATAAAACCTAAGTGAGAATTTTGTCAACTTATGACACAAGCATTTGGTTTACACATTTTCAGAAAATTTATAGGCTTTTGTCAGATATGATTCTTAGTCCTCTATTTTGACAGATTTTTTAATTTTGTCACCTTAATAATGCAGTATACATCATTAACAGTGACATATCAAAATCTTTGTCCAACTAAGGCATGGTCTTATAGACCATATAAAAGAAAATTGAACTAAGGATAGTTAGCTGTTATTTTTTGGTAAAATTAAGTGCTCTCAAAGCTATAAGTTTTAAGATCCCACATAAAGATCCTTTTATCAAACGGGAAATGTGATTTTCCTTGAGGATATTGAGTTTGGGGGGAAGGAATTACAAGGAGTTGTCTTTGAAGTAGAATCTGTCATTTACAATGATTGGGTTTCAATACCTGTTGTTGTTCGAGACTCAGTTTCATCTCAAGAGAATGATAATTAGGCTCAAGTTTAATCCTGAAATTTCTCTACAACAAGACAACAACAAAGTACCTATAAAACAAACTCAACAACCTCAAGAATTGTTATTAAGGAGATCCTCTTACAAGACTCGTCTTTTATGTAGGTTTCCCGTCAATTGTATCACAATTTTCTTATTAAGTCCACCTCTTATGTTTTTGAGCTGAATTTCATTGATAATTGGAATATCTCAAGTTCAGTGGGAGTAAATATGTATTTCCTGTGGTGGTAATGAGACAAGTGAAATCTTAAATAGTGCCCCAATAAAGATCCTTAAAGAAAATATATACATAAGTTTCCTTCTGCATCGAGAATGAGGAATGTATGCTCAAGTTTGCACTCAATTCAAACATTTTTCGTGAGAATTTTGAGTTGATACTTGAATGATTCAAGCATGGCAATAAAAATAGACAACTAAGGCTTACATTTTCACATTTAGGAGATCAAATCTTTTAGAGATTATATGATACTCCAATTTTATGTCATATTACACTAGAAGAAAAATAAATTTTAGTGACAAAATATTAAGTGATATTGTTTAAATTGTCACTTTTTGCATATATTTAATGACAAAAATATTAGTTTGGTCACAATAACAATAGTGACAAGTGCAATAGTGACAAAATATATTCTTAAATTGTCACTAATGGCTATTAGTGACAAGTTTATGAAACTTAAGTTGTCACTATTAACAATTAGTGACACCCTTTTAGTGACAACTTAGTGACAATAAATATTGTCACTATGATTTAGTGACAACATTTTAGTTGTCACTTTTGGGGTATCACTAAATGTCAATAGTGACAACTTTTTCACATTTTTTGTCACTATTATGTCTATATACATCATTTTAGTGACAATATTTAAATTCTTGTCACTTTGTCATTTACTATTTTGTCACTAAAATTCAATTTTTTTGTAGTGTTAGTATATATGTTAAGTCATGCGATCAATTGATCGGCCCAAAGGAAGATCTTTGATTGGCTGAATAACACGTATGCATTTGGTGATAAATATGTGACAACTTCATTATCCATGTAGATAGTATGTCGCTCCAAAGGAAGGCTACTTTCCAACTGGACTTATTGTCAGTATTAGATCACACTGTTTACAATTGATATTTATGTCCAAGGACTAAATATCAATGTCGTTCTAGGTGTTATGTGACTTAGTGTCAAATAAAGTTTCAGAGTTTTCAAATGTCAATAAAACATATAAGTATAAGAATTTCGGTTAAAGATCCATTCACCAAAGGTTGGCAGCCTAAGGTGATTTCGGTAGGATGAAACTCTTGAAGACATCATCCAACTTTATGATGTGTCTGTCTAGTGGGAGTTTATTTTGGTTTAATGCTTCTAACAAGTTTATAGTTGTTTTTTGTACAGACTTCAGTTTTATGGTTTTAAATTGATTTCAATTACTCTGAAAGTAAAGTAAAAGACTTTCCATTGTGGTTTTACATATGGTTAAGAAAGTACGTAAAGAAAGATCAGTTGGAAGAAGACATGTATAAGACCACATTGCATGTAATTTCCATGCTACTCATCCACATTTGATCTATGTCTTTGAGTATATTAGTATGGTGATCGTCGAGATTTAGTCACGACTATACTGTGATAAAAGCCGCGGTGGTTTCATTGCTAATATACGAGATGGACCAGATTGTTTAAGTAAGTCTAACGACAAATAGCATACGAACACGCGCCTAAGGAAATTTGTGACATAATTGATGCAAGATTAATAAATAGCCCAAGTGGGAGATTGTTAGGAAATTTAATTTCTTAATCCTAATTGGACTATTTAATCAATTATGAAAGCTATTATAAAATTATTGGATTAACATTAATGGGTAGTGGTCTAATTAGTTACAGACTTCAATACGAATGTGGACTAAATAATGGGTAGATACCTATTTAGAAAGTTTTAGGGAATTATGGGAACCCTAAATCTCTTCCTATATAAAGAGCACAAGGGTTATGGTCCCCAATACACCAAATCAATATACCATTCTCTTCTCCCCATCAAGAAGACGATCTTAAGAAAACTAAGGCGATTTGGTTGAGGAAGACCTCATACCCGATCGATCCAATACAACTAGTGATCGATTCCATAAATTCCGCGTCAGATTAATCGTTTACTATGAATACCGGTACGTATTTAATTTATTACATATAACTCTTAATAATTTAGTATGAGATAGATCTATGGGAATATATTCCAACACACTCACCCCTGAAATTGTTGAAGCGCTTGTGGCAAAGGAGGCGATTTTGCTTGCTATTTCAAAGGGCTGGAGAAAAGTAGCTTTAGAAGGGGATTACAGCTCAGTTATAAAGGCGATACAAGATGGAGAGACTAACTTGTCGGACATTGGTACAATCGTTGATGATGTTAAGCGTTTGGCCACCTTTATTGATGAGTTTTCTATTCTGTTAGTTAGGAGGAATTGTAATAGGGCCGCCCACTCTTTATCTAGGTTAGCTACTTTTGATGAGTTTCTTGTTCTACCTAGTTGTACTTTGAATTTTGTAAACGTTGATTTGAATTGACTAATAAAATCATCGTTTTGATAAAAAAAAAAAAAAAAAAAAAAAAAGCTTCGTCTTGTTAATTCTAGTTAGGAAATGAATAAATTGGTCTATTGATCTATCATTTTGATAGAAGAATTACTAATAAAAAAAATGATGTAATTCTAACATGCAAAGTGCCAACTACTAATAAAAAAAACCATTTATAGGAAATATTGAAATAAAATGATATTTTTAGTAATTACAGATGGATAATTGAATATTTCATATTTTTGTAACGTGTAAGGTGTTTATTTTTTTTTTTTTTTTTTTTAACCCAGGTGTACAAGCTTACACTCGACTAATCCTGGATCCTAAAGTGTTTATTTACTACATTTGTGTTATCACGTGTGTGTTTCTGCTAATAACTATAACACACGAGTTATTCGCCAATTAAAACGAAAACAAGGATAACCTCGCCATGATAATGATTTTGCTTAATTAAGATGATAAAATTAACTTAATCCAACGATGAGAAAACAAATCCAAAATAATTAGAAAGGTACTTCCTATTTCCTTCAATTTATACTCTTATTTTTTTTTTATCCTAAGAAAAACTATCTTTCTTTAAGTTAAATTATTTATCTCAAAAATACTCTCTCACGTAAAGTAATGGTTTTTCGTAAGTAATTAATTCTCAACGACTACTTTTAGACTATTGATATTGCCAGAGCCAATGTTTTAAAAACCGGATCGGATATCGAACCGGTAGTCTTATAACTGATTACTGATTAAATCGATTTAACCGTTTTAACCACGGATACAACCGGTATGACGTCATTACAATATAATATTTTCATTTTCATTTTAATGTATGTAATCAACTATTTAAAAAAATATATTATTCATTTTTTCAAGTTTATTTTCATAAACCAAATGTTTATATCATGATCAATTATTTTTCCTTCAAAAAATTTGAGTTGAGAATGAATGATAGCAACAAAATTACAAGTATGATAACATGATATCAACGCAATAATTTGCCACGAATTCACCTTCAAATTATAATAAACACCATATTAAAAACAATAATTTATTACTAATCACCTATGAAAAAGAGAAATTATTGATGAATTTTGTCATGGAATTATATATATAAAAAAAATACTTGAAGTTTGTGAAAAAAATGACTTTTCTAATAAATTTAATACTCAAATATATTTATATAACTTAGTATATATTAAATTTTTTTGTTTCTTGTTGATTTTGTGTAATCTAAAGTGAAAAATAGAAGAAGAGATGTTAGAGTATTGTTGAAGTTTAAAGGTCGCGGAAGAGAAATAAAAATCCGTAGTGTAAACATTTTATTTTTATAAGTGAACCAGTGGTTCACTCGGTTCACTGGTTCATTGGTTTTATCGATTTTTGATCGATTCTTTTCGGTTCAAACTGGTCAGGAACAAAGCTGATTTTGGAGATTAAATCGGATCGAATTGACAACCTATTATAGATTAAACTGATCGAACCGACCGATTCGATCCAATTTTTAAAACACTGACCAAAGCACAAAGTGTTGCTTTGAGAGCAAATAATTTAATTTCCCAATATACCCTCAAGTCAAAACAGCGAGAATCTATCTACTCCCAATATAAAATTTTAGCTTCCATCTCTCCCTTTTCGGTGTCAGATTTCTTTTGACAGTTCGCCACATAGTGATTTCATCCTTCATCCTTTTAATATCTTGAAATTTAGTAATTATGAGGCCGACCTCCATATTGTGTGTGTCTGTACCTTATTTAGCAAGAGTTATAGCACATATTTGTACAATGTAAGATTATTTCTGCAATAATGAGAAATCAAGTAATTAATCTCAATGATCCAAATTCTACTATGTATTTGAAAAATTAAATTTACTACACCACATTATATTTAATACTTCATAAAATATCTTTTTTTAGTCAGACTCGGTTTAATTAATATTTCAACGAATAAAAAATTAAATGTGATTTTTCATCGTAACAATAATTTTTTTAACGAATAACATTCACAAAAGCACAACTTAATATTATTATGATAAGAGCAATTCCCTAAAAAGTTAAACTAATTAAATTTATAATAACCGGAAACAACTTTATATGACAATTAGGGGCGGACCCAGAATTTTCACACTGGAGACTAATTAGATAAAAAAAATTAGTTTCGATAAAACATAAAAAATGTATTTCATTTTTACGAAGTATGGTACTTATATTTTTTTATATTAATAGTATTGACATCAATTTTCAATTTAATGGATGTCAATCTTTCTTACTACATATCTATTATTTTTGTGTTGATATTATAATAGTCAGTTCTTGTATTTAGTCTTCAGGAACAATATTATATGTGTAAAAGCATATAAATTGCCTTTTCACTTTCATAATTAATTTAGGATTTTTTCAGCCCAATTGGGAGAGTGAACTTCAATTGCGGGCTGACGAATTTAAATTAAAGAATTTTGGAACGGAGAAAGTATTAAAAATTCAAATCAAAATGAAACAAAATGTTATAACCCATCTCTGATTTTTGAATGGAATCATATATTTATTGATTTTTTGGACCAACCCACATATTTTGATATCCTACCAAATATGAAACTTATCCAAGCCCAAAATATTATAGCACAAAAACATTAAACTACTTTGTGGGACACAACATTATAAACATAGTTGACCCAATCGATTAGAAATTGGATTATAAGTATATGCGATTCCAAAGATTAAATCACAATTAAGATAAATCCCAAAGCATTTTTAAAAAAGGTGGGAGAAGAACAAAATGATGAAAATTACGGCAATAACAAAATGGCCCAATCAAACGGTCCACACCAATTCTTTTGATAATGAAATTTTAATGTAAGAATAAATATTGGGTTTTTAGCATTTTGCACCCTGGAATTATAGGGTTTTGGAAATTTGCACCCTGACTTAAAAGTTATGGTACTTTGCACCCAGACAATATAATTTATTTGACACTTTGCATCCTAGTGTGTGTTTTAGTAAGAAAATTCATTGATAGAATTGAAGAATAGTTATTTTCAATTTTATTTTTCACTTTACACTTTGGCAATAGAGATTTTGCACCCTTAAAATATAGAATGTTGGCAATTTGCACCCTAAAATTATAAAATATTAGCATTTTCACCCCGACTTAAATTTTTTGACACTCTGCACCCTAAAAATATAATTTGTATGACATTTTGCACCCTAATGTATTTAAAAAAAAAAAATACTTATGAATGTCGGTGATGTAGAGATAAAATGGTCATTTCTATGCACAACAATCATAAATTTGTTATTCTAAATATATTTTACTTTATAATTACTTATTTTAACATTTTCTCTCTGTAAAATTTAGATTAAAAAAAAGATATTGTCTTTATTTTATTTTCAAGTATCCTCGAGATTATTTACTTTTTATCTAAAATAGACGTTTACATATCTAACATATTATTATATTGCATGTTATTTACATAATTTAGATTATCATATTAAGTCGGAGTTGAAAATGCCAGAAATTATATTTTTTGGGTGTAAAGTGCCGATATTCTATATTTCAGAATGCAAAGTGTCAAAATCTATACTTTTAGGGTTTAAAGTGCCAAAAATATTCGAAAATAACTATTATACTCTTCAATCTAATTTTTTTCCAAAACACACACTAGGGTGCAAAGTGCCAACTAAATTGTATTTTCAGGGTGCAAAGTGCCAAAACTTTTGAGTTAGGGTGCAAAGTGCCATAACCCTATAATTTCAGGGTGCAAAGTGCCAAATGCCCAAGAAATATCGTAAGGAATAGAACAAAATAAAAATAACCTATGTAAAATTTTGTTCAAATTACATTATATATCACATAGTTAATTTATCACTGTATTAAACTGATTTAACCGAATTTTGTAGGATTAGATTAAATCAATAATAATAGTTTAGGGTATAATTATATGAAGATTATATGGCCTAGTTACTTTATTCCGGATGGATCAATCTCAAGGAAGAACAAATACGCAATGACGTTAATAAATAAATAAAGTAATGATCAATAAGTATAGCAAAAGCTCTTGTATTAGATTAATCTCAGATTGCCCAAGTATGTAGGCGTAAGCTCTGAAGTTGTGTGTAATACAATGATGAATCTAGGTATGCAGTTCGGATTGCAGCCTGGTCGCCGTGGAGAGTCGTCTCTAATTGGATCGAACCGTTATAGTGCATGAGCTATATGGTCTGGCTAACCTCATATGCTTAACTCGATCCGAATATCATAAGGGGTATAAAATAGCCTCCATCATAAACAGTTAGCCTATACAAAAATTATTTTATTTATCAGCCTTTTATGGTAAATCCCATCTATTACTATGTAACATGATAATCACACAAAGTATTTTCTTGAGGGTTCTCAAATTCTTCTCCCATCCCCTACTCATAGGGTTACTTCTCCGCAGATAGGTTGTCGTGCCTTTTACACTGCTCATTTCAATCACGGTCTTAGGCTCCCATTGTCTCATTTATTCCTGGATATTAAAGATATTTAGTGTTTCTTTGACTCAGCTGGTCCCTAATTTTGTGGCGTTCGTCGTTTCTTTTTCTGTATTGATGATTCCCAAAGGGTTCCAGCCTTCCTTTCGTAATTTTAGTTAGTTATTCGGGTTCCAGCCTTCCTTTCGTAATTTTAGTTAGTTATTCCGTTTCAACATTTCCAGTTCCTCTAACCATGGTTATTTTTTCACCAGTCAACGGTCTGGTCTGTCTATCTTTGATTCTCCTGTTTCCAGTAATTCTGACTGGAAGTTTCGCTTTTTCTTTGTTCGTCCTCCGACTCATATAACTTTATCAGAAGGTTCTAGGGAACCTTTCATATGGGATCATGATTCCCAATGGAATTTTGGTGGTCGCTCCGTTGAGGGTCAATTGATTCCTGATGAGCCGAACTTGTTGAAAGAAATAGGGGAGATGCGTGCGGACAGATATCAATGTGTTATCCTTTTTGGTGAGGCCTTTCTCTGCAAGGCAGTCTTAAGTTCACATACCTTCCTCATCTCTCCCTCTCCACAACCTCTTGGTAAGTTTCTCTCTTATATTTTGCTATATTATTCCTTTGTCTTTATTTTACTAAAATTCGTAACAAATTCCTCTTTTTATTATTTTCTCCGACTCTATGGTTGGAAATTCAAGGCATTCCAAAAAGGGAAAAATGGTACTTTCAAAATCCACCAAGACTGTAGAGAATCACCCTATAGAGCAAAAGGTTTCTAGAAAAAGGAAATTAGACCAGGACGATGACTCTGATGATAACAGAGAGGAGAGCCAGGAGCCTTCTCAAGAGATTCCTGAAGAACCTTCCTCATCACAAATTCCAGCTTCTACGTGGTCCGGGCAAGGTTATCCTCCCATGTATCTTAGATCTTCTTTAGGTATCCGTGGCCGCCACATGTGGTCGGTGCCCAATTCTACTGGTCCTGTGGCGAAGAGAAGGAAGCAGGTCTATGATCGCTCTGGCGAAGACCTCTCATTACTTGGCGAATCGCATCCCAAGCCTACCCTTGTCGAGATGATTGAAAACCACCTCGCAGGGAAAAGAGCTGCGGGTTATTCTGATCGTGATTCTTTGATCAATGATGAGAAAGAGAGTGCAGCAGATAAAGCTACCCAGATTCTCCTTTCTTCTGTTTTCACGCGTGATATCCAGAAGTTGCTTAATAAGGATCCATTGGAGAAGTTGCAGAAAGCCTCTCTCTACATTGAAAGGGTAAACAATATCATTGGTCATTTTTGCATTCGAGAGGGTTTTACTCATATTTGCTTGTTTTCTTGATTTTTCAGACTAGCACATGTATGCTGTCATCCATTTATGAAGCAGCCCTTCTGAGGCAGCAGTGTGAATTTCTGGAGGAGAAGAACAAAGTCTTGCTTCAGAAAGTGACCGATTTGGAACGTGGTGCGACAGGAGCTGGTCCTTCCACTTCTTCTTCTCATCCATCTCAGGTCGATGGCGTGCAGGGAACGGGAACAAATAATCCTCACATACTAAATAGTATTCTGGAGACGTCTCGTGCCCAGGAGCGAGTGGATCACTTGGCCAAGGAGTTGGAAGATCATCAGGTTCAATACACTACTCGTATCAGTGAGCTGGAATCACAAGTTGCACGTCTCCAAGCTTCTCTTGATGAGCAGGAAAAAGAACTCAATCTAGATGGCCTTACTGATCGATATGGAACTCTAAGGAGAAAGTTATTCGTGAATTCCTCAGTTCTCCTGTTCATACTGCTTTAATCTATGAAAAAGTCGGCCCTCTTTTGGAAAGCACCTTCAAGAAAGCTGTTCATCAGATGGTTGTCATGGGTTTGATCGAAGATCGTCGAAGGGAATATTTCAGGGCCATTCATGTTAGCCTCGATCGTCATGGTCAGAAGTATAGCTCCTCTGATGTTCATACTGTGGATTTCGAGCATCTCCCTTTGGCGCATTTGGTAACGGAATTTGGAGTACCTTTGCCGACACCTCCTCCTGATGTTGATCCCGAGCAGGATAATGAGTTGGGCGACCAGGAAGAGGAAGAGGAGAACCCTGGGCCCACAAATAATGTTCACGAAAAGGATCAGGTTGAGGGCGACGAGCGAGCTGGGGGTGAAACCGAGGAGCGGAACACTGACGAGGGTGATCATCAAAGTCAAGGCGAAGGCGAGCAGTAGTTCTAAGAATAGCAATCGTCACACTGTGACTTGTAATTTTACCGTATTAACCTTTTATTCTGAGACGATTCGTATCCCCTTATTATGATTTAACTGTCTCGTTAATCTCGCATGTTCAGACATAAGTCTTTGTTTTTAGTATTTTTATTACGCGCATGCTTTTCGAATTCTGTGCGACTGTTAATTAGCTAGGTAATTTGTTACGCGCCTGTTCGTAAGGTCCAATGCGTCTTTTCCCTTAGTATAAATACTTGAGGTAAAAAGTTCTTCGCTATTTTACAGCGCGTCCCTATTTAGATAAAATATTCTCCCCAGCAGGTCGATAACTCCACTCGACATTCCCATTATTTTCTCGATTTCCCGAGGATGAGTAGTTTATTTGGTAATACGTCCAAGCGCTCTTCGCGCGATCGTCCTGGAGATACCAGGTCCAAAAGGTCCCACTCTGAGGGGCCTAATACTGATCCTTCTCATCCTCGAACATCCACTAGCTCGGGGACACAAGTCTCTATTGTCCCTCCGAGTCGTTCTACAGATACAAGCGATGCTAATGCTCGCTCAAACCTTTCTCAACAAAATCCCCTTTCATCTTTAGAGGTTCAACGTCGACCTTCTTCAGGTCGGATTGCCTTTGGGGATATATCTAATGAGAAGTAATCCTTTGATATTCCCCTTTCGACGTCCATTCCCTCGCTCGAGTATGAATTACACAATTATGCTCATGATGATTCAAGTTTTTTGAACTCTTCTGCTGACCCAGTCATTAGTCAGGGTCAATTTAACGATACTGTTGGGCCGGTAAGCAGTGGCCTGGTTATAGGTCCTTCTTTGGGTAGTTCTAATCCGCAGTCAGTCACCCAAAGTTTTGCAGATTTTTTACTTTCTGATACCACAACCATGACTACTTCCTTTGAGGCTGGTGGTTCTTCTGTAGGTCGGGCCGGGCATAGGTCTGGTCGGAGGACTATAATCTCTTACTCGGGGAATCCCCACGTCAGTTGGATGATCGTTGTATCCTGGAGCAGATTAGGGACATAACCGAGTTTGATTCCCCTCGTTATGATAAGATTCCTCTTAATTTTGTTCTGCCTGATTCTTGTGAACCCGATCCTCTATCCTGGGACCTTGGTTTTAGTACCATTTTGCCAGGCGAGTTGAAAAAACACGCGGGTACTTCTACCCTTCCCCTCGTTCAGTCTCTCTTCAAACAATTTGAGCAGGTACTCATCTATTTGAGCTTATTCTCGTATTGCTTTTCGTTGCTTGTCGCTTATATCTTCTTTCCTTTCAGGGTGCCCAGTATGATGAGTTGTGGTTCAGCAGAGAGAACCTGAGGCTTCGACTGGATGCGGAGACATCAAAGGCCGGTGGGCTTGCCCTTCAAATTGAGCTGCTTAATGATGATCTCCAGAAGTTACGTGATGAAAATTGGCTCTTGGGAAGGAGAGGGATGATCTGGCTCAATTGAATGCCAATTCGGAGGAGTCTCGTCAACGTTCTTCTGAAGAAGGCTATGATCAAGGTTACCAGAAGCGTCAGGAGGAGCTGATGGCGTTTCTGGGTACGCCAACTCCCCGAAAAGGTGCTTCTTCGAGCAGGCCCACTGGTCCCGATCAGCCCTAACGGTTCAATTGGCCTTGTTCTTTTTTTTTTTTTTTTTTTTTTTTTTTTTTTTTTATATATATTAAGGAAATTGTATCTCCTTAATCTTTTTGTATAATCTTTCACTTTTTGGTGTAAATATAACTTTGTTATTCTCACTTTACATTGAGAAGTAATTTTATATTACTTGATCGAGTAGGCATAATCTGATAGTATAGATATCTGGCACTTTTACTGTTTAAGTAATGCGTAGTTGCTTGTTAGTAAAATGATTCGTGCATATAGCTTAGTGAAAACCTGTCCTGGTAAACTTAGCGTAGATCGCTTCAGTTATTTCCAGATATTTGCCTTGTAGAGACCAACCTTACAGGTCGGGAATAAGAAAAATGTCGTTGTCGACTAGACATAAGTCTTCCTTGGTTTCGGAGATGTTACTTGACGTTTCGTCTGCTCTTTATAATGTTTTCTGAGCTTATAAATATGCAGATCCCATGTAACCTTTCTATGATGGCTTCATATGTATTTCCACCCATTCATTCTGTAGAAATAACAAAGTATGAGATTTTTTGCCGAACCAAATTGCGCTTGGGTTGTCCGGGATCTCTTTTCTTCTTTGGTTTGGGTGGAATTGGAAAAATGGAAGGTCCATCTTTCTCCGAGGGATCCATTGTAATTGAATCAGTTTTAACGGAAAGCTGGTCAATTCATCAAAAAGGGCCAAAACTTCTCTGTTTCCATCATGAAGTGTTGTTTACTATTGTTTTCCCCAGTCAGCCTTGCGAAATCCCTTGTTGACTATGTATGCCCCTTTGTTCGAGGGTACATTACTAGTATCCTTTTCTGATCAAGCAAGATACTTCGCCTTCAAGGTGCTGGTCGCAAGAAGTGTAGTAGCAAGTCGAAGACTTAGTCGATTATGGTTGTAGGACGGCACTAGTCGTTTGTAACAGATGTAACGAGAAAGTGTAATCCTGTAATATTGCTGAATGTAGTCCCGTAATACAACCGTTTTTAATTTAGACCTATTGTTTTCATTTCTTCTTTAATGACTGATGAACTCTGTTTAATCAAACGGATCATATTGTATCTCAATACTGCCGACCGTTGTGAACCAATCCAATATTTCACTGAGTTTTGTGGATATTAGAATTTGTACACTAAAGTTCATATCTGTCACTCAGCAGATTCATGTAGGTCGCTAGAACTTTTTAATTGTAAGTTCGACCTAGATAATTAATTTGAACAGTTCTTCTTTCTGTCCAAACTTCAAAATTGCCGGGTAGTAAGTTTTCCGTTCTTATCGATAATCGATTAGCCGAAGATGTCAGACATTATTTTGTCTTTTACAAAGATCTATATAAAGCTTTCTTTGTAGTTCTTTCGCATACGCAATTCTGATCAGAATTAAGCTTGTAGGATAGCTCGTCTGCTACTTTCGGAATCAACGTTTCTGGGTACAGACTGTGAGCTTCATTTTCCTCAAATAAAACGACCATTATGTCATTTTGTCAAATCTTTGGTATGGGAGGAATTGGAAAATGTAGAACCATGAGTTAGATCCAGCTTGTTTAGACCTCCTTAAGCAATTCTATGATATATGAGGTAGTGAAAAGTCCGTATGTCCTAGCATGGATGATTGTCTCTTCTACTATTCCGTCAGATTTCTTGGACTCTAAGAGGAAAGCTGGATTCTACATCGTTGGGTTCCCATTAGTCTTCAAAACGATCGACTATTTTGTAAACTCCGTTTAGAAAGAACAGATCTGGGGTTTATGGTGGAAATGCCCATTCCTTAATCTATCTTTCTTGTTTGGTGTTGATCGTTAGTTGATTTTTCGTTCCCAAATTACTAAGCTGTTAGTCATCAAATCGACCTTGTTGCCTATTGGTTCTGATATGCTAGTCGTTTTCGACCTCAATATCCCGTTCTCGCCGATCAGTTTTATCGACCATTCTTGTGTCGTTCCAACTTACTAGCTTTAAATACGGGTCAAAAGGTTCTTTTTTCGTCCGTTGATTTAATTAATCCTAAACCGTAGGATCAAATCAGACTTCCTTATAAATAGGTAACAATTCTTTCAACATTTCAACTTATACCGTACATAATGGAAAATTCACTTTCCTCAGGATTCACTTTACCAAGTGATCCCATAATCTTTAGAAAATCACATTTCTATGAGTACCCATTTTATATCACTCAATCACCATCTTGCCTAGTACTACTACTGACAAGTTCCATTAATGCCCTACCTAGTACTGACGAGTCCCATGTGACCTCTGCCTTTGTCTTCAATGGGTTGAGGTCCATGGTATTTGATCAGCACATGGAGGGTTCATATCTACCGGGCATCCTCTTTCTTGGAGGTTACCTTCGGAGTGCTTCCCTGCTGGGGTGTGCTAGTAGATTTTCACTTTCACGGTGGTCCGTGCGGGATCTCGCTTTGGACAAACAACTGCAGCAATCTATCAAGCGGGATCTCGTTTCGGTCGAATAATCGCTACAAGCTATCAGGCATTTTAGAGGTTGTTTGACCGTAAGGAACGTAGATCCTCCGAGCCTGGCCATCGAACTAAAGAAGTCGACCATCCTGAGCAGCATGCTTCTTAGGTGGTTTTAGAAGAACGTCGTGGCACTAGGAAGGAGATTGGTGTTTCCGTGGACATTGTCGTGAAAAGCTCCGATCTATTGGATAGGATTTTCCACTTTTGTATTTGTAAAGATTTGTAAATCGAAAGATGTTCTTTTTATACAGATGAATAAAGACTTTATATTCTCTACATTGTGTCTCATATATGTTTATTCTTGCATCTTCTAATTCTTTTATTTCGCATATCGCTGAGTGTTTTATCGATCAGAATGTTTTTACTTGATGTAATAAGCAGGTTGTTTACCAATAACTGACTTAAACCCTTTTCTCTCGTAAATTTGGAGATTGGTGAGTGTTTATCGAGCGGGTCGATTTTACTCGACTTAGGACTTAGGTTGTTTACCAATAATTGGTTTTAACCTTTCCTTTCATAATTATGGAGACCGGCAAGCATTTATCGAGCAGATCGACTTTACTCAATTTTTGTACTTAGGTTTTCTACCAATAATTGGTTTTAACCCATTTTGTCTTTGCTGTGGAGATCGATGAGTGTATATCGAGTGGATCGATTTTACTCAATTTTTGTACTTAGGTTTTCTACCAATAATTGGTTTCAACCCGTTTTGTCTTTGCTGTGGAGATCGATGAGTGTATATCGAGTGGATCGATTTTACTCAATTTTTGTACTTAGGGTTTTTACCAATAATTGGCTTTAACCCGTTTTGTTTTTGCTATGGAGATCGATGAGTGTATATCGAGGGGACCGATTTTACTCAATTTTTGTACTTAGGTTTTTTTTACCAATAATTGGCTTTAACCCGTTTTGTCTTTGCTGTGGAGATCGATGAGTGTATATCGAGCGGATCGATTTTACTCAATTTTTGTACTTAGGTTTTTTTTTATCAATAATTGGCTTTAACCCGTTTTGTCTTTGTTTTGGAGATCGATGAGTGTATATCGAACATATCGATTTTACTCAGTCCTAGACTTAGGTTTTTACCAATTATTGGGTTTAACCTGTTAAGTCTTTCGCTTTGGAGATTGACGAGTGTTTATCGATCATATCGAATTTACTCACTCTTAGACTTAGGTTGTTTACCAATTATTGGTTTTAACCTGTTAAGTCTTTCACTTTGGAGATCGACGAGTGTTTATCGATCAAATTGAATTTACTCAGTCTTAGACTTAAGTTGTTTACCAATTATTGGTTTCAACCTGTTAAGTCTTTAGCTTTGGAGATCGACGAGTGTTTATCGATCATATCGAATTTACTTAGTCTTAGACATAGGTTGTTTACCATTTATTAGTTTTAACCTGTTAAGTCTTTCGCTTTGGAGATCGACGAGTGTATACCGAGCAGCTCGGTTTTACTCGATCTTAGACTTAGGTTGTTTACCAATTATTGGTTTTAACCTGTTAAGTCTTTCACTTTGGAGATCGACGAGTGTTTATCAATCATATCAAATTTACTCAGTCTTAGACTTAGGTTGTTTACCAATTATTGGTTTTAACCTGTTAAGTCTTCCGCTTTGGAGATTGACGAGTGTTTATCGATCATATAGAATTTACTCAGTCTTAGACTTAGGTTGTTTACCAATTATTGGTTTTAACCTGTTAATTCTTTCGCTTTGGAGATCGACGAGTGTATACCGAGCAGGTCGGTTTTACTCGATTTTGTACTTAAGTTGTTTACCAATTATTGGTTTTAACCTGTTAAATCGTTGCTTTGGCTAATAATTTATAATCATGGAACATACTCTAAAAGAATTTTAAGCAAAAGCTTTTATTGCAACTAACAGTACGAAATCTTTGGAACAAACATTATTAATGATAATTAAAATAAATAAAGGAAAATATGAAGGATAATTCGTAGGAGTTATCTTCCGTAGTATCTTCTCAAGTTAACTGCATTCCAAGTCCTGGGTAGGGGTGTTCCATCCATGTGCGCAATGTTGTATGAACCTTTCTCTCCTACGCCAACAACGACGTAAGGTCCATCCCAATTCTGTTGCAGTTTTCCGACGTGCTTGGACACCTCTACCTTTTTTAGTACTAAGTCCCCTTCTTTGAAGGTTCGTATACGCACCTTTTGATTATAGGCTTTTTCCATATTCGATTTAGCGACTTGCAAACGTACTGCAGCTTTTTCTCTTAAGGCTTCAGTCAGATCGACATCATCCTTTCTAGTCTTTTCATTCTCTTCGCTGTCGTACATATCGACCCTTGGTGTTGGGACCAATGCTTCGACTGGAATAACAGCTTCCGAGCCGTAAACTAAACTGAACGGGGTCTCGCCAGTTGAGATTTTGACAGTCGTCTGGTTGGCCCAAAGCACCCCAGGGAGTTCATCTAACCATCTCCCTTTGGCTGCCCCTAATCTTTTCTCCAAGAATTTCACTATCTCACGGTTTGCTACCTCAGTTTGTCCGTTTGCTCTTGGGTGTCCTACCGAGGTGAAATTTTGTTGAATTCCAAACTTAGAGCACCATTGTAATACTTGTTTTCCCGCAAATTGAGTTCCATTGTCAGAGATTAGGATTCGTGGGATGCCAAATCGACATACAATAAATTTCCACAAGAAATTAATTACTTTAAACTGTGTTATTCGGGCCAGAGCGACGCATTCTATCCATTTACTGAAATACTCGACAGCGATTAAGACATAAGTTTTCTTCGACCTGGCTACTGGGAAAGGACCCACAGTGTCTATTCCCCATTAATCAAAGGGCCAGCACACTGGTATCATGTGCATTTTCTCGGCGGGTTGATGGCTCACGTTAGCGTGAATGTGGCAGTGATGACACTTTTGCACATATTCAATAGCATCCCTGTTTAAATTTGGCCAGTAGTATCCTGTTCGGAGACATTTCAAAGCCAAGGCCCTGGCTCCACTGTGGTTTCCTGCCTCCCCTTCATGTATTTCTCGAAGTACGTCATTGGTTTGTGGTTCAGAAATGCATTTTAGTAGGATTCCTGATACTGACCTTCTATAAAGCTTTCTCTCCAAAACCGTGTACCTTGGTGCTCGATATTTTATTTTCCGAGCTTCATTCTGATTAGGTGGCAGTTTTCCTTCCAGAAGGTAGTCCATCATTGGAGTCATCCAGTCCCTTTCTGCTACTTCAATTTCCATCATTTCAGCGACAGGTGTGTTATCGATGTCGATTGGTGGAGTATTCAATATCAACCAAGTGATTACTCTTTCCGTTCGTCCATCTCTCGATCCCGTGAATCTGGAGATTTGATCGACCCATTTGTTTTCTGAACGGGGAACATTCTGTATTTCAAAATTCTCGAATTTTCCTGCTAACTCTCGAACATTTTGTACCAATTCCGAGTCAGTTAATACTTTAAGGCTTGTTATGTTGGCTTTAATTGCCATTTCCATTCCTGCAATCAACGCTTCATACTCTGCCTCGTTATTGGTTACCATGAAATCTAACGTGATCGCATAGTTCAAATCTTCCTTGTCTGGTCCAGTGAAATTGATTCCAACTTCGCCTCCCTCTCTGCTCGAGGCACCGTCGACATGCATTAACCAGGTGTGATTTTCGACAATCAAGATATCATTATGACAACTGGTCGAGTCATTAGGTTCTTGTATTGAGGTCGAAGTTTCTAATAGGAAGTCGGCTAGAACTTGAGCCTTAATCGCGGTTCGTGGTTTATATTCAATTTCGAATTGTCCTAATTCAATCACCCATTTAATCAATCTTCCCGAGGCTTCGGGCTTCGCTAAGACTTGTCTTAATGGTTGATTTGTAAGCACAATGATTCTATATGTCAAGAAGTATGGTCAGAGTTTCCGCGCCGCTACCACTAAGGCTAAAGCAAACTTTTCTGTCTCCAAGTAATTCTTCTCAGCTCCTTGTAGTAGTTTACTTAGATAATAGACTGGCTTATGTTCAGCTCCTTCTATTTTTACCAATACCGAACTAATGGCGACTGTGGAGATAGATATATAAATGTATAACGGTTCTCCATCAGTTGGTTTGGCTAATAATGGAGAAGAAGTCAAATATGCTTTTAGTTGGTTGAATGCTTGGTCACATTCTTCAGTCCAAATAAAATTCTTCGCCTTACGAAAAGTTTGAAAGAAAGGCAAACTCATGTCCGCTGATTGATATGAATCTGTTTAGTGCGACAATTTTTCATACTAATCCTTTTAAATGGGGCTCGATTGTCTGAACAACAAAGTGCGGAATTTAAAATTTTTCGAGGCACTCAAGGTCCCATATTTTAGATCTCCATATTATGTATACGAAAGCATAGAACAAAAACACACAATGAATTAAACAAAGGGGGTTTTTGCGATTTACCTCACCACAGGCAAGGTGGTGGCAACCTCCAACTCTGATCTGGATTCTGGTTCACGATAGTGATCCAAATGTCTCACCTCCATAGTTTAGTCCAAACCAATTGAATTATGGTAACACCTTCTAATCGTAAGCTCAGAACTGGATACAGGAGATTTGTTATTGCAGGACTCTGCAGATCCACTTGGCAGGGCAAGATCCAGCACGGTGGAACAAAGGGAGAGGCGGCGGCGGCGCTAGGGCAGCTCACGGTAGCAAGGTGGCGGCGGCACTAGCTTGGCGGCGCAGGGTTGGGGCGGCGCTAGGTGCAGAGAAAGAGGCTCGGGTTTTGTGCTAGGGTGTTAGCATTTTGAGCTCTAATAGAACTCTATTTATAAGCCTCACTTGACCTAGGTTTGCAAGAGTCCTTATGGGCCTTTAATTAAAGGCCCATGTCTTGCAAGCCTTCATTTAATTAAATACTTTAATTAAATGGCCAATCTATTTTATAAATCAATATTTCTTTAATTAATTAAGTCAACTAATTAATTAATCTCCCACTTTGAATTAATACTTTAATTCATTTAATTGATTTAATTACCTTTAAATCAATTAATTCATTTCATGTCCTTTTATAACAGTCACCGTCCAATTGTATTGTGTGTGACCCTCTGGGTTCACCATCAATTGGCAGCAGGCCCACGCATTCCTCGTGATTTAATTTATGAACAATAAATTGCTCCGGTCAATTAAACAACCTTTAATTGACCACTCCTAGAATTAAATCCTCTATTAATTCAGGAGTACCCACACTTCATGGTCGATGTCTAGCCACAAGCCCATGAAGCCCAACTTCAGGTGAATTGATATTAGTGAACCTCGTCTCATATAATTACCATGTACATACGGTCCTTCTATCGACTAATATTCCCGATCAAGACTTAGGATGTGTGAATTGATCGGCACCTCTAAATTCGTCTCGATAACTATACTTTCTAATTCAGGATAATATTCCAGTGTGACTGCTAAATTTGGAAACCCTTTTCCAAATTCGTCATCGACTGTGGCCGCAGATTCCTTGGATATATTATCTAAGAATCGTATAGGAAATTCTCTCATCCATTACGATGAGTCAATAGATTCCATATTGGTGCTAACCACCCGCGTACATGTCTATACGCACCCAACCTAGGCATGTTATGATCAAGCTAAGTGACCTATACCTAGATCTAAGTACGCACTTTCATGTATCGAATTCGCCCAAGCACCTCAAGTCAAAGGACTAAATCGTACACTATTATAATCCTTGAGAAACATCCTATCACCGATATGCGTTATGCACTTCCACAATGGTTTTCTCTATTCGGGTAGTTCAATGCGTTCAATCAACCATTGAACCACCTACTCATATGCACTGGCCTCAAATACCTTGCTCATGAATTGCTACAAATTCACTCGATGTGAATCATGCATACTCGTACAAGTTTTGGCGATTCCTACGATACCCCGTCTCGTTCGGAATCTATGACTTGGAACAGTTTTAAGATTACGACCTTAGAGACTGTTTCATGATTGCACTCAGTACTGAAGTGAATCGTCCCATAGTCTAATGTAATCTAAGGATTTCCTCCAATCGCTTAAATGTATTCGCGAGAGATGAAGTTGGCCATTGTTTATCCTTATACACACATTAATAAACGTGCATATTATTATAAAATCAAAGATTATCTTATACAGAATAGACCTATTACAAGCTTATAGAACTGGAGTGCTGGGCACTATCCTAACAATCTCCCACTTGCCCTAAAGCCATTTACAGATGTTCCTAAGACCCATCTTCTCTAGATGACTATCGAACGCCTTTTGTGAAAGTGGCTTAGTTAGTGGGTCAGCCATGTTGTCTTCTTATTTGACATACTCCATGTGCATGTCTCTTCTACCAATGTTCTTCCTGATCACGTGGTATTTCCTCTGTACGTGTTTGGATTGATGGTGTGATCTCGGCTCGTTCGCTTGAGTTATTGCCCCGTTGTTGTCACAGAAGACTACTACAGGTTCAACAATGCTAGGAACAACATCCAGTTCTTGGATGAAGTTTTTCATCCATACACTTTCCTTTGCTGCATCTGATGCTGCGATATATTCTGCTTCTGTGGTTGAGTCGACAGTGGTAGACTGTTTACAGCTTTTCCAACTGACTGCTCCACCATTGATGCGGAATATGTATCCAGAGTTGGATTTGAAGTCATCCACGTCAGACTGGAAACTCGAATCAGTGAATCCTTCAAGTTTCAGTTCTCCACTACCACTGTAGACCAAAAACATATCCTTAGTCCTTCGCAGGTACTTTAGGATTGCTTTTATGGCAGTCCAGTGCTCTTCGCCTGGATTTGACTGATAGCGGCTCGTTACACTTAGAGCGTGTGCTATGTCTGGTCGTGTACACAACATTGCATTCATAATGCTCCCTATAGCAGAGGCATAAGGTATGAGAGACATTCTCGTCTTTTCTTCGTCGGTTGTAGGGCACATTGACTTAGAAAGAGAGATACCATGTCTCATTGGAAGCAATCCTCTCTTGGATTCTTCCATTTTGAATCTCTTCAAAATTGTGTTGATGTACTGAGATTTGGAGAGTCCTATCATCTTCTTCGATCTATCCCTATAGATATGTATTCCCAATACGTAAGATGCATCTCCCATATCTTTCATGGAGAACTGCGCAGATAACCACGCTTTAGTCTGCGCTAACATCTTGATATCGTCTCCGATTAACAAAATGTCATCGACGTACAAAACGATGAATTGTATCGAACTCCCACTATTCTTCTTGTACACACAAGGTTCATATACGTTTTTTATGAAGCCAAATGCTTTGACTGTCTCATCAAATCGTATGTTCCAGGTTCGGGAATCCTGTTTGAGGCCATAGATTGACCTTTGAAGTTTACACAGTTTGTGCTCACTTCCTTTGGACGCAGAACCTTCAGGTTGTTGCATAAAGATCTCCTTGTCAATGTCTCCATTGAGAAAGGCGGTCTTTACGTCCATTTGCCATATTTCGTAGTCATGCCACGCGGCTATGGCAAGCAGTATCCAAATGGATTTTGACATCACCACGGGAGAGAAAGGTTTCCTCATAGTCTATTCCAGGCCTTTGAGAATACCCTTTCGCCACTAAGCGAGCTTTATGAGTTAATACCTCTCCATTCATTCCAAGCTTGCGCTTGAAGATCCATTTGCATCCTACAGGGATAGTTCCCTCAGGTGGATCGACCAAGGTCCAAACCTTGTTGGAATGCATGGAATCCATTTTGGATTGCATAGCTTCGAGCCACGCACCCGAGTCTATGTCTGACATCGCTTCTTCATAGGTCCTTGGATCACTTTCAACTTTCTCGTTTTCGTGAATGAAACCAAATCCCTTACGAATTCGATCAGACCTTCGAAGAGTAGGTGTACTAGTAGGTTCAATAAATTCTGGGTCAACTCCCACTGTTTGCGGGGATGGGTTCGATTCCTGGACTACATCAAGTTCTACGATTGTCCCATTTCGATTGGTGAGGAAATCCTCTTCCAAGAAGTGGGCGTTCCTAGATACAAACGTGTTACGTTCTTTAGGATCGAAGAACAGGTATCCAATGGATTCATTTGGATACCCCACAAATTTGCACAAACTAGATCTACTATCTAGCTTATCTCCTTTCTTGTTCTTTACATACGCCGAAGATCCCCATACTCGTAAGTACGAATACACGGGTGCTTTACCATACCATACTTGGTGCGGTGTTGTTGGCACTGACTTCGAAGGTACTATGTTCAGTATCTTCGAGGAAGTTAATAGGGCTAAGCCCCAAAACGAAAAGGGGAGATCAGCGAAGCTCATCATGGAACGAACTGTTGGGTTAGTTGTTGGGTTGCCTCGATTGTCAGAACAACATACAGTGCGGAATTTTAAAATTTTCGAAGCACCCAAGGTCCCATATATGAATCTCCAGATTATATATACGAAAGCATGAAACAAAAACACACAATGAATTAAACAAGGGGGTTTTTGCGATTTACCTCACCACGGGCAAGGTGGTGGAAACCTTCAGTTCTGATTCTGAATCTGGATCTGGTTCACAGGAGTGATCCAAGTGTCTCACCTCCAAAGATAGTCCACACCAACTGGATTCTGGTAACACCTCCTAGTCTTAGGCTCAGAACTGGATCTAGGAGATTTGTTATTGCAGGACTGTGCAGATCTACTTGGCAAGGCAATATCTAACACGGTGGAACGAGGGAGGTGGTGCGGCAGCGGCACAGCAGCTCACGGCCAAGGATAGGCGACGGCAGCTAGGGGCGGCGCAGATGAGGGGGCGGCTAGGTCAGAGAAGGAGCTCAGGGTTTTTGTGCTAGGGTGTTAGCTTTCTGAGCTCTGGTAGAACTCTATTTATAGACTTCTATTTGACCTAGGTTTGCAAGACTCCTTATGGGCTTTTAATTAAAGGCCCATGTCTTGCAA
The DNA here is from genome assembly GCA_003313485.2 of Penstemon barbatus. Lineage (NCBI taxonomy): Eukaryota > Viridiplantae > Streptophyta > Magnoliopsida > Lamiales > Plantaginaceae > Penstemon > Penstemon barbatus. The sequence continues at coordinate 40,031,507 of CM064884.1, read as the reverse complement.
GCCTTTCATTTAATTAACTACTTTAATTAAATGCCCAATCCAAATAAATCAATATTTCTTTTATATAATTAATTAGCAACTTAATTAAGTCAACCAATTAATTAATCTCCCACTTGAATTAATACTTTAATTCATTTAATTGATTTAATTACCTTTAATCAATTAATTCCTTTTATGTCCTTTTTCAACAGTCACCGTCCAATTGTATTGTGTGTGACCCTGTGGGTTCACCATCAATTGGCAGCAGGCCCACAAATTCTTCGTGATTTAATTTATGAACAATAAATTGCTCCGGTCAATTAAACAACCTTTAATTGACCACTCCAAGAATCAAATCCTCTATTAACTCAGGAGTACCTACACTTCATGGTCGATGTCTAGCCACAAGCCCATGAAGCCCAACTTCAGGTGAATTGATATTTGTGAACCTCGTCCCATATAATTATCATGTACATACGGTCCTTCTATCGACTAATATTCCCGATCAAGTCTTAGGGTGTGTGAATTGATCGGCACCTCTAAATTTGTCTCGATAACTATACTTTCTAATTCAGGATAATATTCCAGTGTGACTCTTAAATTTGGAAACCCCTTTTCCAAATTCGTCACTGACTACGGCCGTAGATTCCTTTGGATATATTATCTAAGAATCGTATAAGAAATTCTCTCATCCATTACGATGAGTCAATAGATTCCATATTGGCACTAACCACTCGCGTACATGTCCATACGCACCCAACCTAGGCATGTTATGACCAAGCTAAGTGGCCTATACATAGATCTAAGTACGCACTTTCATGCACCGAATTTGCCCTAGCACCTCAAGTCAAAGGACTAAATCGTACACTATTATAATCCTTGAGAGACATCCCATCACCGATATGCGACATGCGCTTCCACAATGGGTTTCTCTGTTCGGGTCGTTCGATACCTTCAATCTTCCATTGAATCACCTACTCATATGCACTGGCCTTAAATGCCTTGCTCATGAAACGCTACAAATTCACTTCATGTGAATCATGCATACTTGTACAAGTCTTGGCGATTACTACGATACCCCGTCTCGTTCGGAATCTATGACTTGGAACAGTTTTAAGATTACGACCTTTGAGACTGTTTCATGATTGCACTCAGTACTGAAGTGAATCGTCCCATAGTCTAATGTAATCTAAGGGTTTCAACCAATCGCTTAAATGTATTCGCGAGAGATGAAGTTAGCCATTGTTTATCCTTATACACATATAAATAAACGTGCGTATTATTATAAAATCAAAAGATCGTTTCTTACAGAATAGACCTATTACAAGCTAATTGAACTGGCTTGCTGGGCACTATCCTATCACGACATGTCTAACAAAGTTCGGTTCCTCCGCTCAGACACTCCATTGAGTTGGGGCGTCCTAGGGGGAGTTCGCTGTGCGAGAATTCCATTCTCTTTCAGATAATCAAGGAATTCATGGCTTAAGTACTCACCACCTCTGTCAGATCGAAGTTCTTTAATACTATGTCCAAGTTGATTCTTAACTTCCATTCGAAACTCTTTGAATTTCTCAAAAGTTTCAGATTTGTGTTTCATAAGATACACATATCCATAACGACTAAAATCGTCGGTGAATGTTACGAAGTAAGAGAATCCTCCTCTCGCATTGACACTCAATGGTCCACAAACGTCAGTATGGATTAAATCCAATGTTTGCTTGGTTCGCTCGGGATTCCCTGTGAAGGGTGATTTGGTCATCTTTCCTTTGAGACAAGATTCGCAAGTTGGGAGTTCATCCAAGTTCTTTATTTCAAGATCCTTAGATGAAACCAGCTTTTGAATACTACTCTTGGAAATATGTCCAAGTCTAGCGTGCCAAAGTTGTGGAGTTTGATTATCATATTTCCTTTTTCTAGATTGAATGTGCATGACGTTGGAATTTGTAGGTTCTAGGGAATACAGACCATCTATCAAAGTACCACGAGCATACATTAAACCACCTTTAAATTTGCAAAAAGCTCCATTTTGAATGGAAAAATTAAAACCATCAATATCTAACATTGGAATAGAAATGATGTTCTTAATTATTGTCGGTATGTACAAACAGTCTCTTAGTACTAAAGTAAAATCCCCTAAAACTAATTCCACGTCTCATATAGCCTCAGCGGCGATCCTCGCTCCGTTTCCAAAGCGCAGGATTCTATCCCCGGGCTTCAGGAATCTTACTGCTCCCATCACCTGCAAATCATTGCAGATATGAGAACCTGCTGCGGTGTCTAACACCCACGATGCACGGTTAATAGAAATATTAACTTCAACCAAGAAAATACCTTTGGCTACCAGTTTCATCTTTAGGTAGTCTGGGCAATTCCTTTTCCAGTGCCCTGCTTTCTTGCAATGGAAGCATTCGTCTTCTGGGCTTTTGCGCTTCTTTTCAACCACTTTTGTGAATGCCTTCGAAGAAAACACCTTCTTCTTCTTCTTCTTACCTCTCTTGGGCTTTGCAGCCTTCGATTGGTGTGCAATCATTACCGGCTTCTCTTTTTTGAGAGTCGATTCTGCCGTTACCAACAAATTGGTCAGTTCGTGAAGAGCGAGGGTTCTATCCTCCATGTTGAAGTTCAACACGAACTGGTCAAAAGAACAAGGCAACGTATGGAGGAGGAGGTCAGTGCTAAGATCAGCGTGCAAGTCCACGTCCAATCGCCCTAGTTTTTCAACCAGGTTGATGAAACGCAGACAGTGATCCTTGACACTGCTTCCCTCAGCCATCTTGAGATAAAACAACTCCTTAGTGGTCGCGAACCTTTCGGTGCGAGACCTCTCTCCAAACATCTGCTGGAGATGGAGAAGTATATCTCTAGCAAGCGGTATTTCAGCATGCTGTTTCTGCAGTTCATTTGACATTGAGGCTAGCATGAGGCAGCGAACCTGAAGATCATCATCAACCCTTTTAGCATGGGCGGTTCGTTGTTCCTCAGTAGCTCGTGCTGCGGGTGCAGCAGGCATAGGTGTGTCGAGCACATAGCTTCGTCGTTCAGAGTCGAGGACAATTCTGAGATTTCTCAGCCAGTCAACAAAATTTGAGCCATTCAACTTGTTTGCGTCGAGGATAACAGATAATGGATTCTTAGACATTGTACTTAATATCTACAAATGGAAAGAAGACAGCGTTTAGCTAACTGATCTTATGTCTAATACCTATAATTATCGAATTTTGGACTTGTTTTCGAAAAAGTTCTCCCACTATTTTATCGAAACAATCACCCCTTTGATTGCTCGGGAATTTCAATTCCTAGCAGGTCTTGACGTCCCAACAGCAATTAATTGCACCCACGACTCATGGCCGTACAATTAATTCTCCAGGTAGGTATACTTTTACCAATTGTGGCACCTCACAACCTTCAAGCTATTTTGCCTCGGTTTTCACATTTATCTAGCACTGCTACATCATAAATGCTACTAATCGTTAAGTAGAACCCATCAATCATGATGAGCAACGGGCCCGGTCGTGAATTCTCCGTAACTAGTTATCGGTCGATCTTCACATTCCGACCAGTCCTCACCCTTGTCGAGTTTAGTTAAAAACACGAGTCAAGGAATTTCGTGTATTGTCCCTTTCTTTGACTCGGGTGCCAGACTCTGGAACACCTCTGTCAATAAGTAGACAACATACACTAGTTCCTATTGATGGAAGGCTTGGATCTTTAAAACTTCATTTTAAATGTACCCAATAGACTTAATATTAAATTCGAGAGGGGAATTTCTGGTTTGAAAGTTATACTAACTCTCCTCGAGATCTCACCGATTCAGTTATGCTTTATCTTTTATTACGATCTAAATTCTAGCGCGCATCTCACAAGCTAAATATAAATCGACAAATAAATAAAAGCCATACAAGCCTAGCATGCATACTACCACAATATGTCTTCGATCGGGAGCCTCCTATGCAGGCCATCATCGAGCTAATGATGTTGGCCCCATTGGTCAATCTAAAGGGTTAGTAAACAGGCCTATGCTATTACACAATGTACCACGCATACATGGCCTTCACATCTTCTTGGGCTCCCACCTTGCTTGTAAACGGGCCTCCATCCTAATCTAGGAAAGCAGTAAAGCCCTATTCTATTACAAAGGCTCAAAGTGGCCAAAAAATATAATAGGCTCGCAGGCCCAATAAAAACCAACCATTAAATTAAACCAGTCACATCTACCCTAAGGTCAAGGCTCGGCGCGATCGAAAAACCACGAAAACAGTTCACGTAGAGCAAGAAACATACAAACATCCTTTACCTATTTCTTTCTTAATTTTAAAACAACCTTTTAAAACTAACTTCCTATGATTCTTACTTTTTAGTCACTACTAATTATGACAAAATGAATATTCGGATAAACAAAAATAAATTTTCTGCTCAAATTCAGATTCTGTTTTTCAACTTTTGAAAATTGCATTTTCGCCCCTCAACTTTCAAAAATTGCACTTTGACCCCAAAACTTTTAAAAAGTTACAAAAACACCCCAGAACAAATTCGGGCAGCAGACCAGAAAATAAATTTTGAATTCTGAAAATTTTCAATTTTTCAAAAAGACCCCTGAAGTTTCGGTAATTGCAAAACAGTCCCCAAACTTTCGAAAATTACAAAACGACCCCAAAATGCTATGCGACCAGATTTGCAAAACAGTCCAGTATTTTTGAAATTTCCAGATTCTAAAAATTCGAATTTTCAGCCCTTTAAAAACCCTAGTATCGATTTTTTTTGCACCAAAAAGTCCTGAAGTTTTCAAAAACTATAAATTCGCCACAGATCTAAAAAAGCAGTTTTACCCAATCATAGATCCAGTCATAACAAGTAAGAATCAATTTACAGAACAGAATTATCACGTGTTTACATATACATTATTAAACATATACAGTGAACACACATTATGTTCAGGCTTTTCGTATAATAAGTATGGAGTTGGCTCTGATACCACTGTTGGGTATGGGGCTCGATTGTCTGAACAACAAAGTGCGGAATTTAAAATTTTTCGAGGCACCCAAGGTCCCATATTTTAGATCTCCATATTATGTATACGAAAGCATAGAACAAAAACACACAATGAACTAAACAAAGGGGGTTTTTGCGATTTACCTCACCACAGGCAAGGTGGTGGCAACCTCCAACTCTGATCTGGATTCTGGTTCACGGTAGTGATCCAAATGTCTCACCTCCAGAGTTTAGTCCACACCAATTGGATTCTGGTAACACCTTCTAATCGTAGGCTCAGAACTGGATATAGGAGATTTGTTATTGCAGGACTGTGCAGATCCACTTGGCCGGGCAAGATCCAGCATGGTGGAACAAAGGGAGAGGCGGCGGCGGCGCTAGGGCAGCTCACGGCAGCAAGGTGGCGGCGGCACTAGCTTGGCGGCGCAGGGTTGGGGCGGCGCTAGGTGCATAGAAAGAGGCTAGGGTTTTGTGCTAGGGTGTTAGTATTTTGAGCTCTAATAGAACTCCATTTATAAGCCTCACTTGACCTAGGTTTGCAAGACTCCTTATGGGCTTTTATTTAAAGGCCCGTGTCTTGCAAGCCTTCATTTAATTAAATACTTTAATTAAATGTCCAATCCATTTTATAAATCAATATTTCCTTCATATAATTAATTAGTAACTTAATTAAGTATTTAATTAATTAAGTCAACTAATTAATTAATCTCCCACTTTGAATAAATACTTTAATTCATTTAATTGATTTAATTACCTTTAAATCAATTAATTCCTTTCATCTCCTTTTATAACAGTCACCGTCCAATTGTATTGTGTGACCCTCTGGGTTCACCATCAATTGGCAGCAGGCCCACGAATTCCTCGTGATTTAATTTATGAACAATAAATTGCTCCGGTCAATTAAACAACCTTTAATTGACCACTCCTAGAATTAAATCCTCTATTAATTCAGGAGTACTCACACTTCATGGTCGATGTCTAGCCACAAGCCCATGAAGCCAAACTTCAGGTGAATTGATATTTGTAAACCTCGTCTCATATAATTACCTTGTACGTAAGGTCCTTCTATCGACTAATATTCCCGATCAAGACTTAGGGTGTGTGAATTGATCGGCACCTCTAAATTCGTCTCGATAACTATACTTTGTAATTCAGGATAATATTCCAGTGTGACTGCTAAATTTGGAAACCCCTTTCCAAATTCGTCACCGACTGCGACCGCAGATTCCTTGGATATATTATCTAAGAATCGTATAGGAAATTCTCTCATCCATTACAATGAGTCAATAGATTCCATATTGGTGCTAACCACCCGCGTACATGTCTATACGCACCCAACCTAGGCATGTTATGATAAAGCTAGGTGACCTATACCTAGATCTAAGTACGCACTTTCATGTATCGAATTCACCCTAGCACCTCAAGTCAAAGGACTAAATCGTACACTATTATAATCCTTGAGAAACATCCCATCACCGATATGCGTTATGCACTTCCACAATGGGTTTCTCTGTTCGGGTCATTCGATGCGTTCAATCAACCATTGAACCACCTACTCATATGCACTGGCCTCAAATGTCTTGCTCATGAAACGCTACAAATTCACTCCATGTGAATCATGCATACTCGTACAAGTCTTGGCGATTCCTACGATACCCCGTCTCGTTCGGAATCTATGACTTGGAACAGTTTTAAGATTACGACCTTAGAGACTATTTCATGATTGCACTCAGTACTAAAGTGAATCGTCCCATAGTCTAATGTAATCTAAGGATTTCATCCAATCGCTTAAATGTATTCGCGAGAGATGAAGTTGGTCATTGTTTATCCTTATACATATATAAATAAACATGCGTATTATTATAAAATCAAAGATTGTCTTATACAGAATAGACCTATTACAAGCTTATTGAACTGGCTTGCTGGGCACTATCCTATCACTTTGTACCTGGGAGATCGTCTTAGGTGGTTTTGTCTCGGTTATGGCTCGAATCTTTTCGGGATTAGCTTCAATTCCTCGTTGATGAACCATATATCCCAAGAATTTTCCGGATTTGACCCCAAAAGTACATTTTGCGGGGTTGAGCTTCATGCAGTATTTTCTCAGTATCTTGAAGTATCGATCAAGGTGTTTTACGTGGTCGGCTTCATTCATGCTTTTTACCAACATATCGGTCACGTATACTTCCATTATTTCTCCGATCAGCTCTCTAAACATTAAGTTAACTAATATTTTGTATGTTGCACCATCATTCCTTAAGTCGAATGGCATTACAATAAAGCAGTATACACCCTGCTCTGTGATGAAAGCAGTTTTCTCTTGGTCTCGCTCATCCATGTAGATTTGATAAAAACCTTGAAAAGCGTCCATCATGCTGAAGATAGCGAATCCTGCCATTGAATCGTCTAATAGGTCGATTCTTGGGAGAGGGTAAGGATCGCGTGGATATAATTAATTGAGGTCAGTGAAATCGTTGCACATCCTCTATTTATTATCCTTTTTATCCCCCTTTGCTACTAAGACAACATTGCAGAGCCATTCTGAGAAATGTATTTCTCGAATTTGTTTAGCTTTGAGTAGCCTCTCGACCTCTGCTTTGATTATCTTATCTTTTGTCGGCCCATGATTCCTCTTCTTTTGTCTTGCGGGTTTTGCCATCAGATCAATTTTTAGAGAATGGGTGATTACTCTTGGGTCAATACCCTCAATGTCGTCCGCGCTCCAAGCGAAGATGTCTATGTTGTCTCTGAGAAAGTTTATCAACATTACTTCTCCTTCCGGACTGAGTTCGGTTCCGATCCGGGTCATTTTTAATGGATCTCCTTGCACGAGCATAATGTCCTTGTGTTCTGGTGGTTTTTATGTTTAAATCAACCGGCTCATTTCCCTTCCGATCTATTCTGTCAGTGCTGGGGATCTCGACTTCAGCTCTTTCGATGTCATCTTCGAGCTTCCTTTAGCTGGGGTAAACAATTTGGATCGATTTCCCAGTGTTAGGGAGGTATTATAGCAATCCCACGCCATGCAGTGATCGTTCACTATTTCTCCGATCCCAGAAGTTGTCGAAATTTTATCTTCTGATGGTATGTTGATACTCCGCGCGAAATAGATTGAGGGCTGGTCGTCCTAATATCGCATTGTATGCAAAAGGAGTTTCCACGACCAAGAACTTTATCATTTTCATCGCTCGCTGCGGTCTCTTCCCTAATGAGACACTCAAGTCCAAAGTCCCAGAGGGGACTATCTCTGAGCCTCCAAACCCCATGAAGGGAGTTGCTACTTTCTGGAGTGTTATTTCTCCCAAGTTCATCTGTATTAGGACTTCCTTGGATATAATGTTTGCTGAACTGCCATTATCGATTAAGATCCTTTTCACATTGTAGTTTGCTATCTCGAGAGATACTACCATCGGGAAGTCAAGGTTATCTTCCCTCGAATCCTAAACGATATTTCTTGGTACTTCGTTCTCATTGAAGCTAATGAGTTGTTCCTTTGGTAATTTGCTATCAAGGTCCATACATCTCTTGGATGTCTAAGATTTCCTTCAATTGATCTCGTGGTTCTACGGTCCTCCGGAGATTGTATGTATGGTTTCGTTGATTTGATCATTGTTCAATGTCGCGGACCATTATTAGGAGACCTCCTTCCCGGGGTTCTTCTCCGGTTACTAGTTCGAGGACTCCTGCTTCTGTTTCTTTTGCGGCTGTTTCTTTCGAGATAGTCGTCCAACTTTCCTTGTTCGATCAGCCTTTCAATTTCCTGCTTCAGGTGAAAACAATCCTTGGTTCGATGCCCATGGGCCCGATGGTATCTACAATATAAATTGTAGTTTCGAGTTCCTGGTTTTGGTTGTGCGATTCTTTTTGCCGGTGGAATACAATTGTTTCTTTCCAGTACAACCAAGATTTCTTGTTGGTCCCAAGTGGTTAGATGAGGTCTAGAGGGGGGGGGGGGGGGTGAATAGACCTCTGAAAATTTTAACTTTAAAATTTTCTACTTAACTGTCAACAGACTAAGCTGTTATAGAGCAGTAAGTTGACTAAGCTGATCGCGGACAAATCTTTGAATCAGCACAGTAGACCACTAATCTGATAATCACTTAGCTGATTTAGTCAAAATTAGTTTTAACACCAGAATACTTGCAGCGGATATTTTGAGTGTTTTTCACAAGTAGGCTTGGTAGACTGAAAGATTTTATCCCCAGTTTTATCAAACTCCTTTAAAAATCTTTTCAAACAGTTTTTCAAGTGTTCTTATGCAATTTAGTAAATATGCTAGAAAATAATGCATGTTTGAACACACAGAATTTTTACATTGGTTATATGGATTTAAATCCTTTAGTCCACTATTCCAAGTCACTTAGATCTTGGGCTATACTATAATCACAAAGTTTACAGTATACTCTGCTTGCGCCTGTAATACCCCTTAATTACTTTGTTTATTTTTTCAAGGTGTGTTAATTTTCATGGGTGGAGGCAAAATATATTTATATTTTCTAATTTGTGGAATTATTTGAGTTTGGGGTCAAAATGACATTATAAGAAAGTTTAAGGGTTAAAAATTATATATCTAAAAAGTGTGAGGGCCAAAATGCAATTTTGGCAAAAATTTTAGATAAAAATATATTAACACAGCAGCAAGACGTGTCTTGCTGCTGTGATTGATGAACCCAAGTGGTGGAAAAATCTTCATCCACCTATATTACTTCTTTAACACAAAGTGATTATGAATTATTTCATTTTCTCTCTTATCATTTCATTAAAAAAAAATAACACTAAATAATTGAGGGAGAGGGCTGAAACATGAAGAAAAGAAAGAAGAAAGAAAGAGACGAAAGAAGAAGGAAAGAAGAGAAGAAGATATAATTCTCTTCCAATCCTCTTGAAGGTTAGGTAAAAATTATTATGCTTTATTTTTTACTATATATGTATTCTTTATGGCTATATAGTTAGAGATTGAAATTATTGTTCCAATTTTGGATTTGAATGTTGATTTTGTTAGGTTTAATTTGGGGATTTTTGAGAGAATTGTTCAACTCCATGTTTGATTGAGTTTGATAATGGAATTCTTGTGGGTTTGTTAAATTGCTATAAATTAGAAATATTAAGTTTCATTTTTAAAGATCTTGAACCCATTCTACTTTTAAGGTGCAAGATGTGTTGGGGTTTTGATATATAAATGAGTTTTGGTCACATGTAAATAACCGAAATATTGGGTTTAGTTGGTTTTGATCTAAGGAAACTCTATTAACCAATTTTTGGGGTTATTGAAGTAAGCTTGCTTGTTAAGAAAAACTGAATTTGAATTAATATCTTGAATTTCGGGATAAACGACATCTGAAGTTTGGTTTAAATATTACATAATTTGATGTTAAGTGGGACGGCCATATTTTAAGATAAATGATTTTATGTGGTTTCAGAAATTTTGTAAGTAAAATGATAATTAAGATTTATAGAACCAATGAAAGTCCACTTGGTTATATGCAAGAGTATTATAGGAAAATTATACTTTGAAGTTAATCTTATGAGTTTTATACTATACATTTATAAGTAAGTTTGTTGCGGTTAGGTGAAGATAATCAAGTGAAACTTGGGAGATGGTAATTGAGGCTATATTAGTGATCTAGGTCTAGATAAACCCTTTGGTGCATTTCAAGTTTGAAGACAACAATTGCCAATGACCCAGGTGAGAGCTGCATACTTGCTTTCGTAATGTATATAATTAGATTATTTGAATACTCAGTCGGTGACTATGTGTTATATTTAAGATTGCTAGATTATATGGAATGCTCGTATTTCTTGCTTTTGTGCTATGTGAATGGTATATGTACCTTTGTACTTGTAATGTGATTAATTGCGAGATTTTACAATTGTTGAAGATAGTTGTCTGCGATGTTCGCAGTATTTGCTTACTTGAGTTATTTTAAGATTTCTAGAGATATCCAATTTCGGTAGCCGCAATACTTGTTATCGTTGAATAGAATAGCTAATGTGCAATCTATGATGCTCGTATTGCTTGCTCTTAAATAATTACTGTTAAGACAGGGCGTGTATTACTTTATCTCCCCTGTTTATAGTGAGTGATAGTGATAGTTCGGATAAATCTGGAACAAGTGGAGACTTGTCAGGTTGACTCCAAAATCGATCATTATCTTGGTCTCGTATATCTTGGTATACGGGACTTAAATTGGCAGCAATGCTCTTAGTGAGGGATGGTAAGATTGGCCCCTTACCCTTAGTGATAAAGTGGGATTAAATATCCTTATAGTTATTGAGTGATTATTTTGAATGTTTTCTTATTTTCTTGTATGTGTGGTTATTTAAATAATTGATAAAGTGGGATTAAATATCAATATGGTGAATGAGTGGTTATTTTGGATGTTTTCTTGTTTTCTTGAATATGTGGTTATTTAAATAATTTATCAATGTGAAAGACGTGTTATTGAGTGTTTAAATTATCATTCATTGTATATTTGTTTTTCATAACAAATCTTTTAGTAAGTGCATAAAATTCACTTATGCTTTTGCACCAGCCTCACTAAGTTGATTTATTCAACTTACGCTTTCAAATTATTACTTTTCAGAGTTACAGGAAAGCGAGGTTGTCGAGAAGGGATTCGTATCTTGAGTGGTCTCGTGCTCTGATACCTTTTGAACCAATGTTCTAGTTAGGTATCAGTTTGTTGTCGGATAGTCTTTAGATTAGATGTAGCATTGAAGTGAATTATGTCAGTTCCAAGTTGACTTGTACTCATTCAAAATTTATGTTTAAGTTGTTTTTGATTTAATTGTAGTATATTTAGTATTTTTCTGGGTCGCAGCGACTTGAGGAGGGCCGTTTCGGGTCAATCTCGGGTTGGACTGTTACAGATGGTATCAGAGCTTCGGCTCATAAGCCAAGACAAGGTCCTCGGCCTAGAGCACCATTTAGATAAGCTGTATCGAGTCTTTCTTCTCTAAAAGTATTAAAAACTCATGTTTTGGCCTTTTGAAAGAGTTTGAAGGATGTTTATTAAACTAGAGTTTCACACCTCCTAGAGTTCGATTGAAATAGTTACCTTAGGTTTAGTTACCCTCCTAAAGGCCATGTTTTATTTTCTTGTTTCGTTGTGTTAGTATCATCATAGACTCCTCTTGAACCTCATTCGACTTCATTATTGTTATCCTTGTCGAATCTTTTGTTTTAGAATCCTAATTTGATCTTATCAATGTTGTCTTATTAAAACTCTAGTATGCTTACTTTCTTGTTATCTTGGCAAGACTTTTGATTCAAATACCTTAAGATGTCTTAGAAGCCTAATTGAATTTAAATTAGTGGTGGTGGAAAAATTTTGATCCTTAGAATTTTGAAAATATGTAATCTGGGCGTACAAGCTAGCTTATCTTCAAGTCTTTGCAAGTACATGGCGTTTATGCGTTCTATTTGTGAAGAAGTGCCACCCACATCATTCTCACGTGATTGAGTAACCCATAATAACTTTAGAAGAATGTGAAACACGTCTGCATACTCGACAAGTTGAAAAGTCACGAGAGACCAAATGATCCCTCTCTTGAAGATTTTATGGCAATGCTAGAATTCTATAGAGACAACATGATAACTAGATAAATATGAATTTGGGGACCAAATTCTTTGAAGGAGGGGAGCATGTAATACCCCTTAATTACTTTGTTTATTTTTTCAAGGTGTGTTAATTTTCATGGGTGGAGGCAAAATATATTTATATTTTCTAATTTGAGGAATTATTTGAGTTTGGGGTCAAAATGACATTATAAGAAAGTTTAAGGGTTAAAAACTATATATCTAAAAAGTGTGAGGGCCAAAATGCAATTTTGGCAAAAATTTTAGAAAAAAAAAATTAACACAGCAGCAAGACGTGTCTTGCTGCTGTAATTGATCAACCCAAGTGGTGGAAAAATCTTCCTCCACCTATATTACTTCTTTAACACAAATATTACTTCTTTAACACAAAGTGATTATGAATTATTTCATTTTCTCTCTTATCATTTCATTAAAAAAAAAATAACACTAAATAATAGAGGGAGAGGGCCGAAACATGAAGAAAAGAAAGAAGAAAGAAAGAGACGAAAGAAGAAGGAAAGAAGAGAAGAAGATAGAATACACTTCCAATCCTCTTGAAGGTTAGGTAAAAATTATTATGCTTTTTTTTTACTATATATGTATTATTTATGGCTATATAGTTAGAGATTGAAATTATTGTTCCAATTTTGGATTTGAATGTTGATTTTGTTAGGTTTAATTTGGGGATTTTTTAGAGAATTGTTCAACTCCATGTTTGATTGAGTTTGATAATGGAATTCTTGTGGGTTTGTTAAATTGCTATAAATTAGAAATATTAAGTTTCATTTTTAAAGATCTTGAACCCATTCTACTTTTAAGGTGCAAGATGTGTTGGGGTTTTGATATATAAATGAGTTTTGGTCACATGTAAATAACCGGAATATTGGGTTTAGTTGGTTTTGATCTAAGGAAACTCTATTAACCAATTTTTGGGATTAGTGAAGTAAGCTTGCTTGTTAAGAAAAACTGAATTTGAATTAATATCTTGAATTTCGGGATAAACGACATTTGAAGTTTGGTTTAAATATTACATAATTTGATGTTAAGTGGGATGGCCATATTTTAAGATAAATGATTTTATGTGGTTTCAGAAATTTTGTAAGTAAAATGATAATTAAGATTTATAGAACCAATGAAAGTCCACTTGGTTATATGCAAGAGTATTATAGGAAAATTATACTTTGAAGTTAATCTTATGAGTTTTATACTATACATTTATAAGTAAGTTTGTTGCGGTTGGGTGAAGATAATCAAGTGAAACTTGGGAGATGGTAATTGAGACTATATTAGTGATCGAGGTCTAGATAAACCCTTTGGTGCATTTCAAGTTTGGAGACAACAATTGTCAATGACCCAGGTGAGAGCTGCATACTTGCTTTCATAATGTATATAATTATATTATTTGAATACTCCGTCGGTGACTATGTGTTATATTTAAGATTGCTAGATTATATGGAATGCTCGTATTTCTTGCTTTTGTGCTATGTAAATGGTATATGTACCTTTGTACTTGTAATGTGATTAATTGCGAGATTTTACAATTGTTGAAGATAGTTGTCTGCGATGTTCGCAGTATTTGCTTACTTGAGTTATTTCAAGATTTCTAGAGATATCCAATTTCGGTAGCCGCAATACTTGTTATCGTAGAATAGAATAGCTAATGTGCAATCTATGATGCTCGTATTGCTTGCTCTTAAATAATTACTGTTAAGACAGGGCGTGTATTACTTTATCTCCCCTGTTTATAGTGAGTGATAGTGATAGGTTCGGATAAATCTGGAACAAGTGGAGACTTGTCAGGTTGACTCCAAAATTGATCATTATCTTGGTCTCATATATCTTGGTATACGGGACTTAAATTGGCAGCAATGCTCTTGGTGAGGGATGGTAAGATTGGCACCTTACCCTTAGTGATAAAGTGGGATTAAATATCCTTATAGTGATTGAGTGATTATTTTGAATGTTTTCTTGTTTTCTTGTATGTGTGGTTATTTAAATAATTGATAAAGTGGGATTAAATATCCTTTTGGTGAATGAGTGGTTATTTTGAATGTTTTCTTGTTTTCTTGAATATGTGGTTATTTAAATAATTTATCAATGTGAAAGACGTGTTATTGAGTGTTTAAATTATCATTCATTGTATATTTGTTTTTCATAACAAATCTTTTAGTAAGTGCATAAAATTCACTTATGCATTTGCACCAGCCTCACTAAGTTGATTTATTCAACTTACGCTTTCAAATTATTACTTTTCAGAGTTACAGGGAAGCGAGGTTGTCGAGAAGGGATTCGTATCTTGAGTGGTCTCATGCTCTGATACATTTTGAACCAATGTTCTAGTTAGGTATCAGTTTGTTGTCGGATAGTCTTTAAATTAGATGTAGCATTGAAGTGAATTTTGTCCATTCCAAGTTGACTTGTACTCATTCAAAATTTAAGTTTAAGTTGCTTTTGATTTAATTGTAGTATATTTAGTATTTTTCTGGGTCGCAGCGACTTGAGGAGGGCCGTTTCGGGTCAATCTTGGGTTGGACTGTTACAGCGTCAGTCAACAAATGAAAAGGCCACAAGTGCGCAATAGAAAATCAGAAAGAAGACCTATTCTACAGAGTCTTATCACTCACAAAGACGGATAAGAACTCTCACAACACTCTTTTAATACAGATTCACTCAGAAAGTATATTCTTTTTGCTTCAACAAGCTTCTGTCAACAAATGACTTCAGCAGGCGAGTGTGCTGTTCTTGAGCTTCTTGAGACTTATAAATATTCTGCTTCGTAGATAATCTCTCAGTTGTTGTGTTATCTTTTTCTCTTCGTCTCTTGAGCTATTTATACTCACACATTTGAAAAATGTCCGTTGAAGAGAGACACAATTCAAATTCCTTGGGTACTGGTCCTTAATTTCCGCGAACGGCTCTCTGCACAGTGACAGTACTGCTAACTGTACTTTCTGTCAGGCAACATTTAATACACCTAGCTGATACGAGGTATTTCTTCAATCATTTGCCATTAATATCCTCGGTCTTCAGCATTTATTACTCTAAGGGCATTTATTACCGTTGGGGAGACTTCCTGATCCTTTCCACTTGGCTGATGAGAACACAAGTCTAATGGTGAGCAGAGCTGATCCCAAACTTGAACAAATCTGATTTGAGTCGGCTGATTTTCACCAGTTTGATTTCTTTCTTCAGCAGATCAATAGTCTTCTGGACCTTGAATCTTTGACCCTTCTGATTGATCTTCTTATTTGGTCAAAATTCTTTCTAAGGGTTTTAACTAAGTGTTCCATACTTAGCTGATCTTGATGTTTTGGAAATCATCAAAACCTCCCTTAACTTCTTTATTTTTAATACACTCTATCTTCATCTTCATCCAACAATTTCCCCCTTTTGATGATGACAAAACTTCAGCTAAGTACATGTTACCTATACTAAAGTTTTAATCCTCAAAATTTCTGAGATAGAAATATATGTTGGAATAAAAAATTGAACTTTTATATATGATTGAAAATGATTACAAGTTACAAGCTTTTATCAGATGAGACAACTTAAAAAGTAAAGTGAACTGATACAATGATAAAACAGTCTATACTAATCATCAACTTCTTCACTTCCTTCTTCTTCAACTTCCTCATACTCATATTCAGATTCATCATCTTCTTCCTCTTCGTCATTTACGTCATCAGTTAGAAGATTTTGTTGAGTAGCTTCCATCTTTTGCTTCATTTCTCTTTCACGCTTCAGTTCATGTTCTGCTTCAGCAATTCTTCTCTTCAGACGATCAACGTTTTTGTACTTGGTGTATGGATCCAGTTGCTCTTTAGGAGTGTCCTTAGTTGCAACTAATTCTTTATCAGACTTGACTGGTTCCTTAGATTCTTCATCAGCATTCTGTTCATTAGTTTCCTTGTTATCAGCTTTTCCATCTCCTTCAGCTTTTTCTTCAAGTACTTGTTTCTCTGGCTCTTTTGGTTTCTCTTGAGCAGCAGCAGAGTCTTCTTCAGAACTTGAGCAGTTAGCTCTTCCCTTTTCTCTTCTCCCTTTTTGTCATCATCAGCAGGGTTAACAGCAGGGTTGAGTTCAACATCTTTGATTTGGACAGCAGCACATAAGTTTCTGATGTTCTGATCCATTACATCCTGTCTTGTATTCAGATGATTCAGAGTAGAATTGATGGTTCCAGATTGATCATTGACGCAGACAACATTGAGTTGTAAAGTAGAGATTTCTTGATGGACTTTATTGGCAGTGGTTTGAACTTCCGCAACCAATAACAAATTCTTTGCAGTCTCTTCATTACTAACTTTGATGAATGTGTCAGTCAGATGAGCAGTAGTGTCTTCACTTCTCTTAAAAACAGCATGAAGATGACCAACATCAACTTTGACATCTTTAATGCTTCTGTTCATATCTAGAATGCTTTTGGTCAGCATAAGAGAATTATCTTGTGGCAGTGGGAAGTTGTCAATGGCATCCTTGACCATTCTTGCATTTTCTTCATGCATTTGCTTCATCAGCATCCTATTCCTCTCTTCCATTTCCTTAAGTGGATTTTCAAGCATCAGCTGGAAGGATTCCATCAGCGACGAGTGCATATCAGCTGTTGGAATAGAGGGTGATGCAGACTGATCTTCTTCCTGGTGGACAAGAGCGTCTTTTAGAACAGGTTCTTCTTCAGTCGTCTCTTTAGCTTTCCACTCAATAGCTAAAGACTTTTCATCAGCAGCCTGTTCTTTGACATCTTCAAAGATCTTAGTAACAATAGTTCCATCTTCAGTGAAAGCAGTCGTCTGGCGGATTCTTTTTATAACAGGTAGACTACTGGCAGCAGGTGTCTTCACTTCAGGCAACTCTTGATACTTTCTCATTTCTTTGCCAAAAGTAATCTGTTGTATGCTAGGTAGAGTAGGCAGATCACTAGGAGATCCTTGTTCATATCTTGAACGTTCAACCCATTTCTCCAAGGCAGTGTGAACAGCAATTTGCACAGCCCTCTTGATAGGATCATCTTCTTTTCTTCTCTTGGCTGACAATGTATCAGAGACGATTTTGGCTTCTGCAGCAGCAAATTCACGTGCATATATGTGCATAACATCTCTTACATAATCAGTATCCAGTGCTTTGTTGATTGAAGTAGTCTGCAACTAGCTGAGGACTCATTTTTCCTCACTTGCAAACTCCTTCCAGCTCTGGATCTTTTCAACAGATTTGTTCATCCTGTAATCCCTCCATCTTATATATCTTGCCTTTTCTTGGATGAACAAGGTTTTACGCTGCAGCTTCTCATCAATATGAGCCAGGGCAACTTCAAATCTGTTGAAAACAGAAGTGTCAGTATTTACAATTTCAAAAGCTCTTTTCACTTCAAACTTTTTCTTTTCTGGTCTCATGCCAGGAGGCAGGATCAGCTTGGCATTCATTGATTCGCCAATCTTGATGCCACCACTTCTGTTTGGAACATGAGAGTCTTTCTTGCTTAGCTCAAGAGCAAGTGCCAATTCTGCATCTTCAGCAGCTTGTCGTTCAGCAGCAGTCATTCGTCTATTTTTCTCATCTTTTTCAGCTGCAATCTTGCTAACCTCAAGAACTCTTTGAAATTCTTGTTCGTCCCTTTTCCTTTGCTCTGCTTCTTCTCTCTTTTTCTTGTCAGCAGCAGACACCTTCTTTCTCCTTATGAGTATTTTTCTTTTTCCTTTCTTTTTATCAGTTGTATGTGCTTCTTTAGCAGCAGGTTAAGGGGCAGCAGATGCAAGTGGTGCAACTGCAACATGATTGATGATCTGCACTTCAGGATCATCATGAGGTTGAACTACCTCAGCTGTTGGTGCGGTGGAAGTAGTCTGTTGGACAGCTTGATCAGCAGCTGACTCCTTAGCATCAGACTCTTCTTCAGCTCCAACATGCCTCTCTGCTAATTGAGGACATTCTCTGACTAAGTCAGAAAGTTTAGCAGGAGATGGTTCAAAAACCACCTTCCTCTTAGCAGACTTCTTTATAGCAGCCTTTTCTTTGACAGGCTTAAAAGCAGCAGTGTCTCTCAACTGGCTTCTAGTCCTTTTGCTACTTTGTCAGCAGATCTTTCTTCTGACACTGTTCTTGATGGAGAACCAGCTGATATCTCCAAAACTTCATTAGTGATCTTCTTTATAGTAGCGTCAGCAACAACTTGCTTTTTCTTATCTGTTCTGGCTTGAACAACAGGCTTAGTTGTTTGAACAGACTTCTTTTGTTTCTTAGCAGGAGCCTTTTCCTTAGCCTCCTCAGTCTCTTCTTCTTCCTCATCATTCTTTCTCTTCTTTGTTCCTTCCTTAACAGTCTGATAGGTTGCCATGGCCTTGGCATTATGTATCTCTTTCCTTCCAGTCATTCCACAACCCAGATTATAGAACATATAACTTAGGGTAATCCTGTGGTTGGTTTGCTTATTCTGATGAAAGTTTGCCAGAATGTACCAAACGACAACAGACCAGTTCACCTCATAGCCATAGTAAACAACCATCATTATGCAGTATCTTTTCATGGTGACACTGTCTAGAGAAAAAGTGCAGTTCTTTATTAGCTTGTATACCATATCAGCCATGCGCTGATATTCATCCTTGAGCTGTTTCTTCTTGAGATTACCAGACATAACTTCTCCCTCTTTGGCACAGATAGCCCAGAATTCATGGATTTTGTCTTCTGCCATAGAAGTAACATCAGTCCTTCCTTGATTTGACAGCCTGAATTTTTCATGTAGCAGGGCAGGGGTGATGACTATTGCTTCTCCTCCGACGGTGGCCTTGATTTCAAGTTTTTCGAAATCAACAACGTCTTTGGTGTTGTAATACTCCATCACTTGGTCATTCCACACCATTTCTCCGTGAGCTTCCATGAAGTTCACTAGGGTTGCTGCTTTGAACTTTTCAAGGATTTCTTTCATTAAGACGGTGCCAGACTAGTGATATGTATCATAGACGAGATACATACCCTCTGCCTTCGCTTCTTGTTGAGGAGTCATGATGATTCTGTGAAGAGATTAGAGAAAACAAGAGACTTTTGCAAAATATAGAAGCAGAAATTTTCAGAAATGCGTTTGAATATTTTTGGGTGCGTAAAGAGACAGTGAGCTGATCAGATCTAGTTTTAAAGAGGTTGAGGGTGCGTCGGTTTCCGTGTTACACGCTAACCGTTTGATCCGTTTTGTGTCAGCTTTGATCGTGCGGCGTCAGTTACGCATTTTCAAAATTTAAAAAGCATTTAGTGTCAGGCGGGAATACGAACCGCCTTAGTTTACTAGTAAAAGCGCACTTTAGATAAAACGTTTTTAAACAACAGAGCTTTTATGTAAACGATCAGACGAGTAAAATAAATACTTATCTGATGAGACTAGTGTCCTGATTACAGATTATTACTAGTGAAAGCCAATAACTAGTAATCTTCCTCGGCTGTTTGTCAATCCAGCTAGATAATTAATCTTCAGTCTTCAAGAATTAAGATCTTCTGATGAAAATATAACGTTCCCCCTGACATTAAGAATCCATCAGTTAACTAGTCTGTTGATAGTTAACCTTGAAGAGAATAAGGTGAGTAGGCTGATGAAATTCAGTCTTCTGTTGAGTTCCCCCTCAGCTTATGCATCTAAATTTAGTAGACCTAGTTCAGCTCTTAAAGTTGAAAACCTTGCATCACCTAGAGGTTTTGTGAAAATGTCAGCGATCTGATTTTCAGTATGAACATATTCTATCATGACATTTCCTTTTTCCACATGATCTCTTATGAAGTGATGTTTGATCTCTATATGCTTAGTCCTTGAGTGACTTGTAGTGTTCTGAGTAAGAGAGATTGCACTTGTATTATCACAGTAGATGGGTATTCCACTGATTTTGATGTTGTAATCTTCTAGTTGATGCTTCAACCAAAGTATTTGTGCACAACAAGCTCCAGCAGCTGTGTACTCAGCTTCAGCAGTAGATATGGACACTGAAGTCTGTTTCTTACTCATCCATGAGATCAGGCGAATACCTAAGAATTGACATGCACTTGTTGTGCTCTTCCTATCAATTTTGCAGCCAGCAAGGTCAGAATCTGAATAGCCTATCAACTCGAATCCAGATTCCCTAGGGTACCATAATCCCAAATTTTGAGTGCCTCTAAGATATCTAAGTATCCTTTAGGCAGCTAGAAGATGAGATTCCTTAGGATTTGATTGATATCTCGCACATATCCCAACAGAGTACATGATATCAGGTCTGCTAGCTGCTATATATAACAGTGACCCAATAATGCCTCTGTACTTGGTTATATCCACTGATTTACCATCTTCATCTTTAACCAAACGAAGTCCAGTAGACATAGGAATACTAACAGTTGAGCTAGTTTTCATACCAAATTTCTTAAACAGATCCTTTGTGTATTTTGCTTGGTTAATGAATATTCCATCAGGCAACTGTCTTACTTGCAAACCAAGAAAATAATTTAGTTCACCCATCATGCTCATTTCAAACTTGTTTTGCATCAGCTTGGAGAACTTTTCACACATCTGTTGATTTGTTGAACCAAAAATAATATCGTCCACATATATTTGCACAAGCAATATATGATCCTCCCATTCAACAGTGAACAGAGTCTTATCTACCTTACATTTACGAAATCCTTTAATTAAAAGAAAATCAGATAGGGTATCATACCATGCTCTTGGAGCCTGTTTCAGTCCATAGAGGGCTTTCTTCAGACGATACACCTTGTCTTCTTCTTTGTAAGCTTCAAATCCAGGTGGTTGTTCAACATAAACTTCTTCTTGGAATTCTCCATTGAGAAAAGTTGATTTCACATCCATTTGATAGACTGTGAAATTTTTATGAGCAGCATAGGCGAGAAATAGTCTGATTGCCTCTAATCTTGCTACTGGTGCAAAAGTTTCATCAAAGTCAATGCCTTCTTCTTGGCAGTAACCCTTGGCCACTAATCTTGCTTTATTTCTGGTGACAATACCATCTTCATTCATTTTATTTCTGAATACCCATTTAGTGCCAATTACCCTTTGATGACTTGGTCTAGGAACTAAGTACCAGACTTCATTCCTTTCAAATTGATTAAACTCTTCTTGCATAGCTTCAATCCAATTTGAATCACTAAGAGCTTCTTCAATCTGTTTGGGCTCTATTTAAGATAGGAAGCTGACAAACATGGCATCATTTGCAGCAGCTCTCCTTGTCTTTACTCTATCCAAAGGATCACCAATCACCAGCTCTGGTGGGTGATTCTTGAGCCATCTGAGATCAGGTTGCAAATCTGAATGTTGTCCTCTGTTTTGATCTTGCAACACTACTGTTAGAGTTCCAGTAGTAGTCTGTTGAACAGTCTCTGGTCTGTCAGCTGTTTGCAACTCTTTTGTTAGACAATCAGCATTGTGATTTTGAACAGCACTTGAGTTAGCAGCTGAGTTGAGATCAGGTAGTATGATGGGTATATACTCTTCATTTCTTTCAACACTCAATTTCTGAAAATCAGTAGACAGATTTTGATAAGTACTTTGATTCTTTTAGAAGATTGATTTTGTTCATCAAATACTACATGAATAGATTCTTCTATAAGTAAAGTTCTTTTGTTAAAGACTCTATAAGCTTTACTAACTGTAGAGTAACCTACAAAAGCAGCTTCATCAGCCTTTTCTGCAAAGGCAGTAAGGTGATTTTTCCCATTATTTAAAACAAAGCATTTACGATTAAAAATTCTGAAGTAATGAATGTTTGGCTTCCTGTTGTTCCAAACTTCATATGGAGTCTTGTTTTGGTTTTTGTTAATCATGCATCTGTTTTGGGTAAAGCATGCTGTATTTGTGGCTTCTGCCCAGAATCTTTGGCGCAGCTTTACTTCAGCTATCATAGTTCTGGTAGCTTCTTTTAGAGTTTTGTTTCTCCTTTTAGCAACTCCATTCTGTTGAGGGGTTCTGGCAGCAGAGTACTCAAGGGTGATCCTCTAACATTACAATACTCTTCAACAGTTGAGTTTGTAAATTCAGTTCCTCTATCTGATCTGATCTTTAATATCTTCATGCTCTTTTCATTCTGGATCAGCTCCATCAGATTTGTAAGATGCTCCTTGGTTTCACTTTTCTTTTTCATGAAAATCACCCAAGTGTATCTTGAATAATCATCCACAACAGCTAGGCAATATTTCTTTCCACCATTGCTGATTGGATCAATTGGTCCAAATAAGTCCATATGTAGCAGCTCCAAGATCCTTCCAGATGATTGGTACTTCTTAATCTTGAAAGATGACTTGATTTGTTTACCCTTCTGACAGGCGTCACAAATCTTATCTTTGCTCATGACTATTTTTGGAATTTCTTCTACCAGATCATTCTTGATAAGTCTGTTTATGGTCTTGAAATTGACATGGTTCATTCTTTTGTGCCACAACCAACTGACTTCACTTGGTGTTGATGCCACCAAACAAATATTAGAACTCTTGTCAACAGAATTCCAGTCCACTGTGTAGACATTTCCTTGTCGTCTTCCAGATAAAATAACCTTCTTTGTTCCAATCTGTTCAACGTAGCACTTATCTGATGAGAAGATGACTGAAAATCCCTTGTCACAAAATTGACTTATGCTCAGCAAATTGTATCTGAGGCCTTTAACATAAGAGACGTCAGATATCTAAATGTTGCCTTTGATTAATCTTCCACTTGCTACAATCTTGTCTTCCTTGTTGTCTCCAAAAGTAACTTTAGGACCATCCACAACAACAACAGCATCAGTCAGCTCATGTATGCTTCCACACATGTGTCTTGAACAACCACTATCCAAGTACCAGATTTTCTCTACTTTACTCCTACTCCTAATCCTAACCTACAAAACAAAATAAAAATTATTTTAGGTACCCTTATTGAGAGGGTCTTGAAGGATTAGTTGCACCTTTGACAACACAAGATGTTGAAGTCTTAGGCTTCTTGGGCTTCTGAGTTTTGACAGAAGCATGAACATGTTTATCTTCATCATATCCATCAGATTTGCCAAGTTGAAAATCAGTATGATAAGGATGATGCTCATAAGCAGAATAGGATGCATGATAAGCAGGGTATGCATGCATTGGATGAGCAGGATATGGTGAATAGTAAGTTGGAAATTGTGGTGCATGATACATAGGAGAATATGCAGCAGGTTGCACATAATATGACTCATTTCCATACAAAGCATTTTGGTTTTTCTTTGTTCTTATGCTTCTTTGGCTTACTAGGGGCTTGATCATTAACAGACGACTTAGTTTTACCACTAGTCTGATTGGTTTTAGCCTTATCAGCAGACTTCTTAGGACTCTGCTGTCTAGTCTTACCAGTCTGTTTTCCTACACTAGGCTCTTTGCTCTTTTTAGCCTTAGGAGTTTTCTTCTCCTTTAATTCTTTCTCAGGTGACAGGTTTAGTAGTCTGAACATATAAGATGACCTTACTGTTGTCAGCTGATAAAAAAATTTCAGTATGGTTCAGTTCTAACTTATCCTGTTCTAAAGGTATCTTCTGTTTACTAGAAATGTGAGTGGATGCAACTGATGATTTTTCATGAAACTCAATTATCTTTTCAAGTTCCATGATTTTACCCTTATATACTTCACATTCAGCTTTCAGAGATTCATTCTCTTGCTCAAGCAGTTTATATTCAGCTAATTCTTCTGGCTTGTCAGCTTTAAGTTTCAGTGAACTGTTTTGCTCTCTTAGCAATATCATCTCTTCCTTAAGCTTAGTAAATGCTTCAGCAATACCAGTATTGTTAAGCATCATTTGTTGAAAAGAATCAAACAATTTATTTTCAAGAGGAGTTACCTCATCATTCTCAGAGTTATCAGATTCCTTGGCCATCAGGCAGATAAGAGCAGGACTCTCTTCTTCAGAAGACTCTTCGTCAGAAGTGTCTGAGTCTGAATCTGATGAGTAGATAGTAGTTAGCTTCTCTGCTTCTGCTATCAGCACTTTGCCTTTCTGATGCTTTCTTTCTTTTCTGATTCTCTTTTCCTCTTTCGTGTACTTCTCAACTTTAGGATATGGGCAGTCTCTGATGAAGTGACCCAATTTCCTGCAATTATAGCACATCATTTTGGATTTATATGAATCCTTATCTTGAGAAGAAGAAGTAGGGTTAGAAGTAGAAGCATTGTTGTATTTGTTCTTCATTTTTCTTTAGTAGAACTTTTTAAAGTTGTTCATCAGCAATGCAACGTCTCCAGCTGTGTACTCCTTTTTGTTGAGTATTGTGGTTTCATCAGAAGAGTCCACATCTTTGCTTTTGTATGCTGGTCTTCTCGGATTTTCAGCAGCAACTAGGGCAGCTGTGGGACTTGAAGTTGAGGTTTCTTCAACACCCATTATTGGCAGTTTATACTCATACGCCTTGAGTACTGAGAACAGCTCGGTGAGTGAGATCTTTCCCAAGTCTCTCGACTCTTCCATGGCTGTCACCTTCATGTTGAACTTTGGAGGTAGAGCCTTCAGCACTCTGATGGTTATCTCCTTATCTGTGAAGGTTTTTCCAAGCTTGAGAACTTCATTTAATGTCCTTGTAAACCTTGTATCCATCTGATCAATGGTTTCCACAGACATCATTTTGAAGTTGTCCAGCTTTTCCAGAGCAACACTCAGCTGATGCTCTTTGATGGCGTCGTTTCTTTCGCTCATGTCACGAACCTTATCCCACATTTCTTTGGCAGTCTTGCAATGCTTGACTTTATCAAATCGATCATTGTCCAGGGCTTGGTCATGATGAAACGGCCAACTTTGTCCAGATTGTACAGCTTGATTTCTTCAGCTGTCATCTCATTCAAGTCTTTCTCCACCACTATGTCCACTTCGTTAACTTTATAGTCTTGGTGAATTTGAATGGACCTTTTACGATACATGTGTACATGTTATTATTATAAGCAGCTAAGAAGATCTCCATTCTGATCTTCCAGTCCTCGAAACTCATACCAGCTATGTGGGGAACATGGCTGATACAATCCATTTTCAAAAAGTTTTGGTTTTTTAAAAAATATGCTCTTTTGAAAAAGTTTGAAAACCTTTGAAAAACACTAGGATCAAGCTCGTTGATCAGGCAGCTGATTCTAATGAACCACCTGCTCTGATACCACTTGTTGGTCCCAAGTGGTCCGATGAGGTCTACAGGGGGGGGGGGTGAATAGACCTCTGAAAATTTTAACTTTAAAATTTTCTACTTAACTGTCAACAGACTAAGCTGTTATTGATGGGGGCTATTTCACACCCCTTAGAATCTTCAGATCGACCAAGTAATATAAAGATCGATTCGACCAGACGAGCCTATTCGGGAACATCTATCGAGCCGATAGAATACGACTCTCCACAGCGAGTGGGCTAGGATTATTGGGCCGAGTCCTACTAGATCTATGTTTCCTTGTAAAACTAGGTTAATGATGATATAAATACCTAGTTTATCTTTGCATTAACACAGATTCAAGATACTGAGTTTACGCTTGCATAACAACGTAACTTAAGATCATCAAATAGAAAAGCTTTTGCTATACTATTAGGGTGTGTTTGCTTGCCCCAATTTGAATCGGCCCAATTGTCAATTGCTACTAATTATCTCAAAGGCCCAAACATTATAATATGGTGTTTGGCAGATTATAATATTAAAATTGGAATTGGGCTAACTATATAGTATCTTGTTTGGTTTAACTGATTAACTTGAAATTACTAAAATACCCTTCTCTAAATTGAATTTGGACCATCGATTTGTAAGTCAATAATCAACCATTGACCATGTGCTATATCCCATAAGACCACCCTTCCCAGTAAGGTCAAATAAACCAATTCTTGGCATGGCCCTCAAATGATTCCAGATACTTTTAAAGTGATTGAGATGAAAAATTGGATCATAAATACTAGTATATGTTGCACCGAATAGATAGCTACATGAAATAATTTTTCAAAGAACCTGAACCTGAATTTACATCTTAATTGAGGGCAAAAATTCATTGTTGGCATCATACAACTAGGCTCTTTCAATTTTGGTACCATTGTATCAATTTTGGTACCAATTCTCGTTTTCAATTTTGGCACTTCCGTCAGTTGACCGTTAAGTCAACTGACGGAAGTACCAAAATTGAAAAGGTCAGTTAGAATTGGTGCCAAAAATTGACACAATGGTACCAAATTAGAAGTATCTAAAGAGATATTCCTTAATTTAAAATTATATATATTATGAAACTTATGAATAAATATTGATACCATGGTACTAAAATTGAAAACGACAGTTAGAATTGGTACCAAAATTGATACCATGGTACTAAAATTGGTGCCAAAATTGAAAACGACAGTTACCATTGGTACCAAAATTGGTGCCAAAATTAAAAACGACAGTTATAATTGGTTCCAAAATTGATACCATGGTACCAAAATTAGTGCCAAAATTGAAAACGACAGTTATAATTGGTTCCAAAATTGATACCATGGTACCAAAATTGAAAACGACAATTATAATTGGTTCCAAAATTGATACCATGGTACCAAAATTGGTGCCAAAATTGAAAACGGAGTCACATCTTTGTGTTATGATCATTAAACTAGATCAAGTATAAATTTGGAAGAAATTGAGGGGATATGATTTTAAGCTAGATCAAGTATAAACACAGGCCATGCCTAAACTATGCCATCCATATTAATATAAGATAAAATCTCCCCCTACATTGACATGAGTATTTTACACGAATCAGGCATGTTCCTCGACCCAAAACCCACATGCTTTCTTATCACCTCCAGTACAATTATACCCCTTTTTTCACTCAGACAAATTCACAAAAATTCTCCAAACATTCAGATACTTCAAATATGTTCAGTACAACATAATCTTAAAATGTCATAGAACTATTCAATATGATTAATAGTACCATAAAATTCATACACCAATGCTAATAAGTCATCACAAAAGCTAGTCATTTCCCAACAAGATCAGTATTTTGCAAAAGATACACACAATACATCCCAAATATACACAAAATAGATCCCAAAAATAAAGTTGAAAGGTTTCACTCTCAACTTTAAACAAAAATCATTTTCCAGTCCTAGAGATGAAAGTTCATATTTCCATAGTCAATCAAGAATGTACACACATTCAAAGTCACATCTTACCATTCAAGATCATATGAGCTTGAATTTCACGATTGCGTTCGGTAGAACGCAAAAATAAACTAGTGTGCTTTGGATTGTCCATAATCTTGAAACAAAGTAGGTTCATGTCTTCTTCACTTAACCCGGGAACCTTATCTAGTGCAGCAATCACCTTCGTAGCCTTCTCATCATCCGTATCTTCTTCCTTGTTCATAGTCGGTGTGAGATTCTTGAATATAGATTTTGCCTCCTCCATGAATGAGGACAAAAATGGCATGACAGAAGTAGGGGGAGAAGATTCCGGTGTTTTCCTGTTCTTATCCCTCATGATCTTAACTTTCTTGTTCTTCGTGTCTCTAGTCCCCTTTTAGTCCCAAATTGCTTCTCCTTTTTGTTTTTAGAATCACCCCCGTCTGATGCATCCGTGGTTAAATCGATGCAAGGACTACTAATTCCGTAGTCATCATTACCATGTTCAAGTACAGGTTCATTTTCCACCACCAAGTCTTCCACTACTGAGGGATTATCACTCCGTAATAGATCCTCCACCACATCCATGAATCCTTCAGCATTGTCACCATTAGCTCGGTCCTTCCCGAATAATTCACACCGGTCGTCGTAATACCTCCACGTCTTCATTCTCATAGCACTCACTTCACGGTTTGCCTTCAATTAAAAAAGTTTGGCTTAATTACACAAATACCTATGATCATATGTAACGATTAATAATATTATATACACAAAAACAAATTACCTTGACATACTCAGCCCATAGTCATCATTAACCTCGAGCACTTTTGCACTATCATTCCACCCAAAACCGCTCGTGCCTAACATACCTAGCAATAAGTAATAATGTTTTTTCCACACGGTAAGTTTTGAGTTGATATGCCTCACAATAATCTTGCTATTAGGTAACCTTGCTTTCATTGCTAACTTCAACGCTTGCAAGTAACCTGGCTTGAATCCATTATCAGCTTTCCATCCATTCACAACCATTTCATGCAAGCAATTTATCAAAATTTGTTCTTCTTCGGTAGTCCAGACTCTACGGGGACCCTGTGGATTCTTTGGCTTACGGGATGTAGATCCATATCTTGGTATTGACTCCATGTCTGTGACTGTTACATGAAATTGTTATTTATATCAAGAATGTATATATCCACATAAATAAATAGGGAGTACAACAAACCAACATAGTTTATATTTTTGAAATAGCAACCAACAAGTTTTCACACAAGGCACTTAATACACATTTCCAATAATAATAAAAAAACTCACGTAAACAAACATAATCCAAGTGCTAATTAATTTAAATGATACAAGAGAACTTATGAAACAATAGTACAACAACTACCCAACCTCAAACGTATATCTATCGAAACAGAAAACTTAGACATCTAATTAAACATATGAATTTTGTTTTGTTTATCCATTCAAGAATTTCGCAACAACCAGTCGGCGTACATGGTTTGGGCCATATTTTCGCGAAATGCAGTCCAAGCCGGTGATGGCGCAACCACATCAATGTAATCATTATTACTACCGACACCATTTTCATCATCGTCAGACTCTGAGTCACTAGATTCATCTGAATCTGACATGTCATTTGGCATAGTCATCAATTGGAAGTTATGAATCAAAATGCACGCCATTATTATTCTATTCTGAATCTTCAGAGGGTAGAATGTAGGTGAAGCAAATATTGCCCACTTCTTCTTCAATTGTCCAAAACTACGCTCAATGACATTTCTCGCCTGCGAATGTTTCATATTGAAGTATTCTTTATAATCTTGGGGAGCATCATGACTAATACCCCATTCTTTGACATGATACCTTACACCTGGATAGGGTGTGAGAAATCCTTCTCCATTGGTGTATCCGTTATCACAAAGATAATATGTACCTAAAACAATTCCATAAATAAGGAATTACATTATACATTCGTATGTACTTTATTATGGATTTAAACTAAGCACGTGTAATTGCATTAAACACACTTATTTACCCGTAGGAACCAGAAGACCATTCGGACGTGTAATAGCATCTCTCAAGACACGTCCATCTGCAGCTGAACCCTCCCACCCAGTAAGTGCATAAGTGAATCTTCCTTTCACATCACATGCGACAAGTACATTTGTTGCAATGTCTCCCTTCCTTGATCGGTACCGTGGTTTATCAATCAAAGGAACGTGTACCTTCACATAAGTACCTGTTGGGTTTTTCCGGGTATGATTGTCAACTACAACGGTGCGGAATTTAAAATTTTTCATACACCAATTCCCAAGATTTACTTATTAGCACATACGAAAAGGTTGAATACAATTCAGCAAATAAGTTACTAAATTATAAGATGGTAAATAGCAATTTACCTCACCACAGGCAAGGTGGTGGTTTTTCCTCCGGTCTTCATTCAGATCTGATGGATCTGGTTCGTGAGAAGCACCCCATGTGTTGTGCCTCTAGAGAATAGTCCACACCAGCTAGATCTGTGACTGCTTCGATCCTCAGGCTCAGAACTAGGATGGAAACATGTCAAAATCAAGAGTTGGATCAAGATCCAACTCTAGATGTACTTGAAGAAGGAAGAGAGAGAGGGGCGGCGGCCGATCCCATTAGCACACATCGGCGGCGGCGGCTAGGGTTAGGCGGCGGCGCACTAGGGCTAGGGTTGAAGGGGGCGGCGGCTATGTAGGAGTTGGTTAGGGTTTGAGTGTTTCTTGCTATTTGGATTCTCTCTCTTGAGTTTCATTTCTCCATTAGGTTTGAGTCTCTAAGACTCCCTATTTATAGAGAACACCAAAAACCCTAACTTCTTGTGCAAGACTTTAGTTAATGGGCCACTAATTAAACTGGCCCATGTTTTGCATCTATTTAATTAATACTTTAATTAAATAGCTCACTCATTTAATTAACACTTTAATTAAATGGCCCATTCATTTAATTAATACTTTAATTAAATGGCCCATTAAATCTAATTAAAGATTTAATACTTTAATTAACCCTTTAATTAACAATTTAATTAATTAGAATAATCTAATTAATTTTCTCTCTCTTAGAATTAACCCTTTAATTCTATTGATTTAATTCTTTAAATCAATTCTTTCTTCAGTTGACTGTCACAGTTCCAACTGTATTGTGTGTGACCCTCTAGGTTCACCATCAATTGGCCGCAGGCTCACAATTACGTGATTTAATTAGTGAGCAATTAATATTTCATTAATTGCTCCGATCAATAAACTTCCTTTATTTACCACTCCAGAATTAATCTCCCTATTAATTCAGGAGTACCCACACCTCATGGTCGATGTCTAGCCACAAGCCCATGAGGCCCAACTTCAGGTGAATTGATCTTAGTGAACCTCACCTCTTATAAGTACCATGTACATACGGTCCCTCTATCGACTAATTTCCCGATCGAGACCTAGGGTGTGTGAATTGATCGGCACCTCTAATTATCTCGATAACTATACTTTCTAATTCAGGATAATAATTTCAGTGTGACTGCTAAATTTGGAAACCCCTTTCCAAATCCGTCACCGACCGTGGCCACGGGTTTCTCGGAATGTATTATCTAAGAATGTATAGGAAATTCTCTCAACGGACTACGTCGAGTCGGTAGATCCCATTTTGATGCTAACCATCCGCGAATACGACTATACATACCCAACGTAGGCGCACAATGGACAAGCTATGTGCCCGGCTCCTAAATCAAAGTATGCACACCCGTATACCGAATTCGCCCTAGCATCTCAAGTCTAAGGACTAAATCGTACACTGTTATAAGTCTTGAGAGACATCCCATCACCGATATGCTTTTACGCACTTCCACAATGGGTCTCTCTGTTCGGGTCGTTCGATGCGTTCGATCCCCTATCGAACCACCTAGTCATATGCACTGACATCAAAATGTCTTGTTCATGAAACGACAACAAATTCACTTCATGTGAATCATGCATAATCCTACAAGTCTTTGCGATTCCCTCGATACCCCGTCTCGATAGGAATCTATGACTTGGAACATTTTCGAGATCACGACCTTTGAGACTGTTTCATGATTAATCGCACCCAATACTGAAGTGAATAATCCCTTAGTCATAAGTGATCTCAGGGTTTCATCCAATCGCTTAAGTTATTCGCGAGAGATGAAGTTGGCCATTGTTTGATTTACATAGCATAAACAAACGATCGTATTAATTCATTTATACTAGAGAAAGCTTTTCACATGATAGTCCTTATACAAGCTAAAATATATTGGCTTGCAGGGCACTATCCCATCAATCTCCCACTTGCCCTAAAGCCAATCACAAACGCTTCTAAGACCCATCTTTCATAGACGTTCTTCGAACTCATTTTGTGAAAAAGCTCTGTTTAGTGGATCTACTAGATTTGTCTTCCGAATCAACGCAATCCATCACGTGCGTCAACTCTACCAATTACTTCTCTAATCAAATGGTACTTTTATCTTGTGTTTAGATTTCTGGTGAGATCTACCTTTGCTTTAGCAATAGCTCGATTTGTTATCTTAGAAGATAATCACGAGCTTCGCAATGCTAGGCACTTCATCCAAAAGTTGGATGAGGTTTTTTTCATCCAAACACTTTTCTCACGCTGCACTCCTTGCTGCGAGATATCTTGCTTCAGTGGTTAAGATGGTAACGGTGCTTCCTTTGGAACCCTTTCCAACTTACCGCTACCCCATTGAGGTAAATTATGTATCCAAAATTGGATACACATATTTATCCACATCAGACCAGAAATTCGAATCAGTAAATCCTTCGAATTTTAATTCTCCATTATCACCGCAGACCAAGATCAAATCCTTAGTCCTTTTCAAGAGCTCAAGGATATCTTTTACGGCGATTCAGTACTCTTCACTGGAGTTTGACTAGTAACTGCTCGTGGCGCTTAGAGCAGGTTCTACGTCTGGTCTAGTACATAGTAAAGCATGCCACATGCTTCCCTTTTGTTTCAAACATAAGGTATTTGAGACATTCTCCTTTTTCACATTCAATGTAGGGCACATTGATCATGGAGGAGAGATATGGTGTCTCACTGGAAGCAATCCTTTCTTGGATTCTTCCATACTGAATACTTTCAGTATTTGCTTCTATGTACTTAGTTTGAGAGAGTTCTAACATCTTTCCTGATGTCTCTCTCAAATCTTTCATGGAGAATTGCATGAACAATCATGCTTCCGTCTGTGTTAAAATTCCAATATCATCCCAGATAATCAATATGTTATCGACATGTAAAATTAATGAACTCCAAAGAGCTCCCACTAATCCTTTGTACATTCCAGTTTCACATTTGTTTTTCAATGAAGTCGAATGCCTTGACTTTCTCATCAAAATGAATGTGAGTCCCAATGGATTCGGTCATTGCCAAATGGAGAAAGGATTTCATCAAAGTCCATTCCAGGCCTTTGTGAATAACCTTTTGTCTTTAGGCAAGCCTTATAGGTTAACACCTTTTTCATTCATTCCTAGCTTGCGCTTGAAGATCCATTTGCTTTCCATGGGGTACTTCCCTTGGGTGGATCGACCAAGGTCAATACCTTGTTGGAATGGATGGAATCCATTTAGGATTGTATGACCTCTTGCATACATGAGCGTCTACATCTAATGTAGGTTCTTCGTATATGGTTTAACCATATCTATCAAGTTCCTCACGAACTCGATCAGATCTACGAAGTACTGGTGTACTTGATGGTTCAGTAGTTTCTGGATTAACTCCCACTGTTTGTGGGGATGAGTTCCACTTCTTGGACCTCATCATGTTCTACTACGGTACCATTTCTATTCACGAGGAAGCCATCCTCTAAGAAATGGATATTCCTTGAAACAAACATCGTTTGTTCTTTAGGAGTGTAGAACAGGCATCCAAATGGATTTCTTTGGATACCCCACAAATTTGTACAAACTGGATCCACTATCCAATTTATCTCCTTTTTGTTCCCGATTTAGGTAGGAGATCCCTATACTCAAAAGAGTATAGAGGTATTTTACCACACCATTCTTGGTAGGGTTTTACAGGCACGAACTTTGAAGTTACTTTGTTCAGTATCTTCAATGCAATCATTAGGGTCAATCCTTAATATGCATAAGGATGTTAAACGAAACTCATGACGGATCGAACTATGTTCAACAAGGTTCGATTCTCTTCTTTCAGACCCTCCAATACCTTGAGGCGTCTTAGAAGGAGTTCGTTGTATGAGAACATATTTCTCAGTAAGATAATTGAGGAACTTTTAGCTTAAGTATTTGCCATCCCGATTAGATCGAATAGCTTTAATACTATGCCTAGTTTGATTCTCTACTTCGTTTCGAAATTCTATGAATTCTTTCAAGAGTTTCGAATTGTACATCATAAGATATACAAATCACTAGTGACCAAAGTCATTAGTAACTCTTACGAGGTATGAGTAATCTCCTCTTTCACTAACACTTTAGTGGTCCACATTCATTCGTATGGATTCAATCCAAAGTTGGTTTGGTACGCACCGGATGCCTAGCAAACGGTAACTTTGTCACCTTTTCCCTTCAGACAGGATTCGCAAGTTGATAGTTCATCTAAGCCCTGTATTTCAAGAAGCATCGACGACACCAACTTTTGATTCCTTCCTGTGGAAACGCGACATAATCTTGCGTGCCATATGATTGCGGATTATTATCTTGGTATTGATTGAATATATTAGTTCATTCAATTTCCTTTCAATTAACTCTTTAATTGAAACGTTGCCTTCAATTAACACTTTAATTGATATATTTCCCCTTTTCAATTAATTCTTTAATTGAATTGTTGCGGCTCGATTAATTCTTTAATTGAGACTTTTCTTTCAATTAACTCTTTAATTGAGACGTTTAATTAATTAGAATTTCTAATCAATAAAACATGTCAGTGCCTTTATTAGGTGCAGCGGGATAATTTCGATTTTAGGCTACTTGCGTTCTATCCATTACCTTTATGTTCGCCTTGGAAGAGAACCCTTTCTCCTTCCTTTTACTCTTCTTTGACTTTGCAGTCCTTGAAGTGTAAGCAATCATGACAGGTATACCTTTAAAAGGTTCCTATTTGCCTTTTACCAATACTTTGGTTATTTCGAGAAACCTGATCAACTTATCAAAGAAGTTCAGAGTTGTTCACGAATAGTTCGAATGAGCGGGGAGGAGAATTTTAGGAGGAAGTCAATGTTAAGATCACTTGCAGGCCTATGTTTAAACGATCTAGTTTTCCAACCAGACTGATAAAACAATGACAGTGATCCTTGACATTGGTTCCTTCATTTATTCTCGAGTTTCAAACAATACCTTATAGATCTCAAATCAGACGATTCGAAAACTACTCCTCAAAACAAGCCTTTTGAGGTGAAGGTATGTTTTAGAAGCTTCAGACATTTTCTTATGTCGCTTCTTTAGCTCGTTCAATCTTGATGCTTGTATGAGGCAACGATCATTAAGATTCCCATATTCAATAGGTGATTCGTTCCTCCTTTTTGAGACTCATCTCAAAATGCATCAGGCATAGGTTGGTTTTTTAAGAACACGATTCCGGCTTTCGGATTTGAGGATAATCCTCAGGTTTCTAAGCCAATCGATATTTTAATCCAGATATTTTATAAGTCGAGGATAAATAATAAATAATGGATAATTCATTCAGATATCACAATATCTAATTTAAAGAGAAGACATAAAATCTAGAAGACTAGTTAATGAAAATACTTATAATCTACGAAGGTTGGACTTTCTATCGTAAAAGTTCTCCCACTATTTTATCGAAACAATTACCCCTTCAATTGTTCGGGAAATTCTATTTCCTAGTAGGTCTTGACGTCCCAGCGGCCATTAATTGCACCCACGACTCGTGGCCATACAACTAATTCCCCAGGTAGGCATACTTATTGCCAATTGTGTCACTACACAACCTTCAAGTTATTTTGCCTCGGTCTTCGCACTTATCTAGCACTGCTACATCATAAGTGTTACTAATCGTTAAGTCTAACCCATCAATCATGATGAGCAACTGGCCCGGTCGTGAAGTCCCCGTAACTAGTTATCGGTCGATAATCACATCCCGACCAGTCCTCACCCTTGTCATGTTTAGTTAAAAACAAGAATCAAGGAATTTCGCGTATTGCCCCTTTCTTCGACTCGGGTGCCAAACTCTGGATCACCTCTATCGATAAGTAGACAACATACTGATAGAAATAGTGTCCTGCAAGCCAGCTGTATGGCTAGCATTAATTGTAATTAATGAGGAACTATTCAATTTAGATTAATAAATGCACTTTTATTAAATGGTCAACTTTATCTTATGTAATATTTGTCTACGCATAAGGATAGAAGTCCTTAGATCACAGGGCTATGGGACAACCCGTGGACTGATCTCTAAGGCCGTGATCTAGAATATATTCAAGAGTCGTAGAATCCAATCGAGATAGGACATCGTTGGATTCGGTTAGACTCTCACTATTGTGTATACTCCGATGAACTGGAGGACGCTGGGGTCCACGAGCGTGACTGGGATAGTCGATACACATAAGTGGGTGGCTTGCTGGGATGGCAAGTGCACTGAATACCCCAATTAGGAAATAACTCACCATGGAAGCGGTAGTCGCATATCGGGGTTGAAGTTATTCCAATTTACAATAGTATACGAGGAACGATCCCTAACAACTTGAGATGATAGGGTTTATCTGGTGCGAGAACGTCTATGCTTTGATGTGGGTTCCGACTGACTGGGGATCACCAGAAAGTCTCTGTGGACTCACATTGGGTTTAGAGGAACTCGTATGCAGATTCATATCATCAACAAAGGATCCGTTGACCCGACTTGATAGGTTGGGAAATTCTCCTATGGATTTCTGTGAGAAATTAATTCTGGTAAATCCTTGGCCAAGGTATCTGACGACTTTATGTAAGTAGCTCATAAATGTTAAGTCAAAGAGAATTTATTTCGAGACCAGAATACATAAAGTCAAGACAAAAGAAAAGGGAATCCGATGAAAGACCATACCCTTAAGTCTCGACTGGGAGATTGATCAATGGAGAGATTATGTCGTATATGGAAGTTGTAAATGATAAAAGGTTCACTGAATTAATTCACCAGTGATTGGGCTCCATGGGCTTGTGGCTGGACATCGACCGTGGAGTGTGGGAGAATTCTCAAATTGGCAGGGGTGCTAATTTTGGAATGATCAATCGACAGAGTGTTCGATTGATTTAGAGTAAGTCTTACTCGAATAATTAAATAATATTTAATTATAACCCACGGCCAATTATGTGGTGAACCTACGGGGGCATACACAATACACATGAAGCGAAAGCGAGGAAATAAGAACGACCGAGTCGACTGGGTTGACTGGGTGAATAATCGACTGGGTCGATTATATTGGGTGGGTCGACTGGGTCGACCCAATTGGAACAAAATGGGATCCAATTGGAATTGGATCAGGATCATAAATTAAATTGGAATTTAATTTGTGGATTAATTAATTAAGTTGGATTTAATTAATTAAAAGGATTTTAATTAAATGGGCTTAGAGTCTGATTTAATTAAATGGGAGATTAAGTTAATTAATTGGGCTATTTAATTGGGAGATTAAATTAGGCCTGGTCAAATTAATTAACTGGGCCATGAATTAATTAAGAGACTAGGTCTTCTAATTAAAGAGGGCCATGGCCCATGTAGGAGAGAGAAGACCTAGTCCTAATAGGACTAGGATAGAAAGAAAACTATAAATAGCTTTCTTCTAGTTATTTTTCACATAACTCCTTAAGCAAAAATTGAGCAAAGCAAAACTCTCTCCCTCTCCCCTACCAGATCGGCCGAACCACTTCTTCCCTGTGGAAGAATTTTTCGTTTTTCGATCTTGTTCCAAATCGTTCCTAATTCCTAGTCTATAATATATCTTGTGTTCTAGCTGATCGAGATATATTATTTTCGTGATATTGTGGTGTATCAACTCGTAGAGGCGCAACACGTGGGGCGCTCCTGAGAAGCCTGGATCGATTTTGCTGGAGCATAATTCAGAGCTCATATTGCTAGCCTAGGATTTGCAAGGAGACAGGTATAAACGAGAAAACTTATGCTGTCATTTATTTATATTCATATATATGCAACTAGAGAATATCCTGGCAAGATTCTTTAAGAGGCCCTAGAAAATTTTTATATTCCGTTGTGCCTAGGGCTGTTTTTCTTACCGAATCCCAACAGTGGTATCAGAGCCAACTCTAGGCTTTGTATATATATGAATTTGCGAATTCTGTGTTTATTAAATCATATGTTTGATTTATGTGGCTAGTTCTTTAACTATGTATGTTTTAGGACTTTATAGTTAACTTAGAGTTAATGGGTAATTTTAGATTCGTAATTTTTATCATGTTATTTTAATTTTGGATTATGATTTAATTGGGACTGTTTTTAATTAAATCGAAAGTAATCAAAACAAAAAAAATATTTTTGGATCCAACCCTGCGGTGGCACGCGGCGGTGCGCGGCAGCGCACCGCGGCTGGGCGGCCACCGCAAAGCCGCGGCATGCGGCAGCATGCGGACAGCATGCTGTCCGCGCACGCTGCGCACAGCAGCAGCCCACGGGCTGCTGTCTGCGCGTGGCTGTGCGCGGCAGCCTGCTGCCGCGCGCTGTCACGCGCCGCGGCTGCTGCCCGTGGCAGCTCACGCGCCCCTGCGGGGTCGCGCGTGGGTTGTCCGCGTGGCAGCTCCTGATTAGCTTCGACTGGTCATGTTTGGGTTGGACTCTAACTCTGCCTATTTTGAAAAATTCTGGAAATTTAGAATTTTGGGAAGATTAGGAAACTTGGAGTTTTTGGATAAGGTAGTTATTCTGTTAGAATTAAACACTACCTTAATTAAACTAATCTAATCAAAATAGGATTATCTTGAGAATCTTGGAGATTTGGGAAACTTAGAGTTTTGGATAAGGTAAGAATCTTAGAGATTTAGATTACCTTAATTAACCAATCTTAATCAAGATAGGATTTGTAGATTACTTGGAGCTCAAGTAAGAGCTAATTAATCTTAGAGGTTAATTGTTAATTCAAAATTAATTAACTTGGATAAAATTTATGAATTAAAATTAATGGAGCCGGTAAATTTACATTTTTGCCCTTATGTGAATTTATGCATGTTCTTGAGTGAATATGTGGATTGGTCAATTTTGCCCTTAAGCCCTGTGTTGTTTTTGGTTTATTTAATTTTGGGTTGTAATTAAATGGGCCTGATTGGTGCCCTTGCTTGCGCAAACAAATGTAATAGAATAGGACCATTTAAATTATGTAAGCTAGGCTTAGATTAGGCTTGGAGCCGAGAAGACCTCATGAAGACTTGGAGATCAACATGGAGGCCCATTTACCTTGGAGGACATGGAGGCCCAATTCATTACATGGAGGCCCAATCAAGCTGGATATTACAAGAAGGCCCATGATGTATGGGTTTAAAAATTGTAATAGTTAGGACATTTAATTTTCACCCTAGACTGACCAATTGATTCATCACAAGGCTCGTGATGGATCGCATAGGATGGGCAATCGACCAATCATATCTTGCTAGGTGATGAATGTTTACTTTTTCGCACATTATTCTTTGATGTATGAGATGCATGCTTAGGATAGAAAACGTAAACAAGATAAGCATAATCTGATGAGACCTCGCACACTTAGAAACCTCCAATTGAACTTAAAATTCAATTAGAATATTAAATCGAATAACGGGCGCATATGAATAGTGTCTATGGTCCGAGCCTATCCAATTACTAGGTCTTAGGCATATTGTACGAATATATCTCGATGTCTCACGAGTCGTGGGTCGAGCTATAGGAAGATAATATGTCTATTGCCTCGATGCACGAGTTTAGTGCCAAGGGAGGGGATAGCAAGGTTTTAGGCGCTGTCTCACGAGTCGTGGGGCGTCTAGGATTGAACTATTTCTCTTCACGAGTATTGGACATGATTTAACGCTAGTAAATATGGATGTCTCACGAGTCGTGGGTCCATATCGAAAAACGAGGCTAAATGAACTTAAGGGTTAGCTGCGATGGTTAACCGTTGACATAGTCGACCACCAAATGGATCGATTAGTATGGCCAACGAGTCGTGGGTACTAGGAGATTGCATTTGGGCCTTAAGCCCGCTAGGATATTTTAAATTCCCGAAACTTATGTGGAGGCATAAGATTTTGATTAAAATAGTGGGAGTAATTTGCAAATAAAATCCATGTTTGTGAATTGTGCATTTTAAATTAATCTTTCGCGTATTTATTTCTTCTATCGTCGTTTTGTAGATATAATGTCTAAGAATCCGATTTCCATCATACTTGAACAAAACAAATTAACTGGACCAAACTTCCATGACTAGGTCAGGAACCTTAAGATCATTCTCGCTTCTGAAAAGCGAAGTTTTGTCCTTGATGGGCCCCCTCCCGAACTTGCTAAGGGTGCCGATGAAGCTGAGAAAGAAGCCGTGGATTTATGGCTTGACGATGACTTGCAGTCACGTTGTCTCATGTTGGCATCCATGTCGAATGAGCTTCAAAAGCAGCACGAGCATATGAAGTCTTCTTTTGAAATCTACACGCACCTGAATGGTTTATTTGGGGTGCAAAGTAGATATGAGCGGTATGAAACCGCTAAGACTTTGCAACAAACGAGGATGGCTGAAGGTGCTGATGTTCGATCTCACTGCATCAAGATGATTGGGCTTATTGAAAAGTTTGGTCATCTTGACGTAAAGATGGACAAGACCTACTGCCAGGATATAATCCTCCAATCGTTGCCAAGATCATTCGAGCAATTCGTAGTGAACTACAACATGCACAAGATGAATGTTGAACTTCACGAGTTGGCTAATATGCTCGCCACTGCCGAGGCTTCCATGAAAAGAGAGAAGCCAGTGATGGTTGCTACCTCAACCCAATCCAAGTCCAAAAGGACAAAGAAAGGGAAGGGGAAAGGAAATGCTTCT
Source organism: Penstemon barbatus (assembly GCA_003313485.2). Classification (NCBI taxonomy): domain Eukaryota; kingdom Viridiplantae; phylum Streptophyta; class Magnoliopsida; order Lamiales; family Plantaginaceae; genus Penstemon; species Penstemon barbatus. The sequence continues at coordinate 39,990,883 of CM064884.1, read as the reverse complement.
TCAAGCAAAGGCAAAGCACCATCTGGGCCCATAGGGAAGGGAAAGAAGCGTAAAGCTTCGTCTGGTGAACAAAAATGTTTCTACTGCAAGAAACCTGGACACTGGAAGAGGAACTGCAAAGAGTTCTTGGAGAGCTCGAAAGGTATATTCCTTGTTGAAGTTAATTTATCAATTAACTGTGCATCATGGGTGCTAGACACTGCTTGTGGTTCTCATCTTTGTAATGATTTACAGGTGATGGGAGCAACAAGGCCACTTAGGCCAGGGGATTGGATCCTGAGATTTGGCAATGGAGCTAGAGATGCTGCCGAGGCCATAGGCGAAGTGGAGTTAGATTTAGGTGGTAATAAATTAGTCCTTAGGAACGTTCTTTATGTACCTGGTTTGGTGAAAAACATTATTTCAATTCCTGTTTTGGATAATGAAGGTTTTAATTTTACTATTAATAAATGTTCCTTTTCGTTATTCATGAATGATAATATGTTTTTCACTGGTACATTAAAAGATGGACTATATACCATTGAACCACCTAAGTTAGTGATGCATGTACAACAAAACAAAAGGAGACGAGATAATGAAATATCTGCCCAATTATGGCACGCTAGACTTGGACATATATCTAAGTCAAGGATTCAAAAGTTAGCATCATCTGGCGCGATTGAAATCAATCGCATTGATGAAATGCCGACATGTGAACCATGTTTGAAGGGTAAAATGGCTAAGTTGCCGTTTAAGGGAAACCCTGAGCGAGCCAAGCAAACATTGGACTTAATACATACTGACGTATGTGGACCACTAAGAAAAAGTGCCCGAGGTGGCTATGACTACTTCATCACTTTCACTGACGACTTTAGTCGTTATGGATATGTGTTCCTGTTGAAACACAAGTCTGAAGCCTTTGAGCGATTCAAAGAATTCAAGATGGAAGTAGAGAATCAACTTGGTCATACGATAAAGGCTCCTCGTTCTGACCGAGGTGGAGAATTTCTTAGTAACGAATTTCTAAATTATCTTGTAGAGCATGGAATATTATCGCAGTGGACTCCTCCTGCAACACCCCAATTAAATGGAGTAGCAGAGAGAAGGAATCGAACCTTGATGGATATGGTTCGATCCATGATGAGTGCCACTGACCTTCCTCTTTCATTTTGGGGACATGCCCTCCTCACGGCAACGAAGATACTGAATATGGTACCTTCGAAATCCGTAGAAAAGACACCATACGAACTATGGTTTGGCAAGGCACCCTCATACGCATTCATGCGCATATGGGGATCTCCCGCTTACGTTAAAAAGCTAGTGGGAGATAAATTGGAAACTAAATCCACTTTGTGCAAATTTGTGGGGTATCCGGAAAACTCAATAGGATACGAGTTCTACGATCCTACAAGACAAACAACGTTTGTCTCAAGGAACGCTCACTTCTTGGAGAAGGATTTCTTGGTGGACAAGAAAGAAAATAACGTAGAACTAGATGAGGTCACTGAAACTGAAAAGGCCTTAGAGGTCAATCGAGCTGACCCGTCACCACAGGCAGTGGGAGAACAAGAGCATGAAAGTGCACCAGAAAGTACACCGATACTTCGTAGGTCAGAAAGACAACGTAGAGAACCCGAGAGGTACTACGGTCTGCTGCATGAGACTGGACAGTCTCTAACCGACCCAAGGACTTACGAAGAGGCTATACTAGACATAGACTCGGGAAAGTGGCGCGAAGCCATGGAATCCGAACTGGACTCCATGCACTCAAACAAGGTCTGGGCCTTGGTAGATCCACCAGTGGGAGTGGCTCCCGTGGGTTGCAAGTGGATCTATAAGCGAAAGCTTGGAGTGAACGGAGAGGTGATTACCTACAAGGCGCGACTAGTGGCGAAAGGATACACTCAAAGACCTGGTATCGACTTTGAGGAGACCTTCTCGCCCGTCGCAATGCTCAAATCCATTCGGATCTTGCTGGCCATAGCTGCGTGGTATAACTACGAGATATGGCAGATGGATGTAAAGACTGCCTTTCTCAATGGGGACATTGATAAGGAGATCTACATGGAGCAACCAAAAGGATATGCATCCAAAGGAGATGAACACAAGGTGTGCAAACTCCAGAGGTCCATTTATGGACTGAAGCAAGCTTCCCGAAGTTGGAACATTCGTTTTGATGAGACAATCCAAACTTTTGGATTCATCAAGAACATGTTCGAACCTTGCGTGTACAAGAAGATCAGTGGGAGTACAGTTGAATTTTTGGTGCTTTATGTTGACGACATTCTTCTCATTGGAAACAATGTAAAAGCATTGTCTGAAACTAAAGCATGGTTGTCTACACAATTCTCGATGAAGGATATGGGAGAAGCATCCTTTGTACTAGGTATAAGGATCTATCGAGATAGATCAAAAGGACTGCTGGGCCTCTCCCAATCCCAGTACATAGACAAAATCTTGAAAAGATTTAGTATAGAAGAATCCAAGAGAGGATTGCTTCCAATGAGACATGGAATTGCACTCTCCAAGTCTATGGCCCCAAAGACGCCAGAGGAGAGAAGCAATATGTCTCGAGTACTATATGCATCCGCGATAGGAAGCATAATGTATGGTATGCTGTGTACGAGACCAGACGTAGCATACGCTCTAAGCGTTACAAGTCGCTACCAGTCTGATCCAGGTGAGCAGCACTGGATAGCCGTAAAGGTAATTCTAAAGTACCTGAGAAGGACTAAGGAATTGTTCTTGGTATACGGTGGAGGAGAATTGAAATTGGAAGGCTATACAGACTCGAGCTTCCAATGTGATGTAGACGACTTCAAGTCGACATCAGGATATGTTTTCTGCCTCAATGGTGGTGCGGTTAGCTGGAAGAGCTCCAAGCAGGAAACAACCGCGGATTCAACCACTGAAGCAGAATACATTGCCGCGAGTGACGCAGCAAAGGAAGGTGTTTGGATGAGGAACTTCATCCAGGAATTGGATGTGATACCTAGCATCGCTGAGCCCGTTATTATCTTCTGCGATAATAATGGGGCAATAGCGCAAGCAAAGGAGCCGAGATCTCATCAGAAATCCAAGCACGTACAAAGACGATACCATGTGATAAGAGATATCATTGGTAGAGGAGACATTAAGATGGAACGTGTCGACTCGGAAGATAATACGGCGGACCCGCTAACGAAGCCTCTGCCTCAAAAGGCATTTGAGAAACATCTACATAAGATGGGACTCAAGAACATAAAAGACTGGCTTTAGGACAAGTGGGAGATTGATAGAAATAGTGTCCTGCAAGCCAGCTGTATGGCTAGCATTAATTGTAATTAATGAGGAACTATTCAATTTAGATTAATAAATGCACTTTTATTAAATGGTCAACTTTATCTTATGTAATATTTGTCTACGCATAAGGATAGAAGTCCTTAGATCACAGGGCTATGGGACAACCCGTGGACTGATCTCTAAGGCCGTGATCTAGAATATATTCAAGAGTCGTAGAATCCAATCGAGATAGGACATCGTTGGATTCGGTTAGACTCTCACTATTGTGTATACTCCGATGAACTGGAGGACGCTGGGGTCCACGAGCGTGACTGGGATAGTCGATACACATAAGTGGGTGGCTTGCTGGGATGGCAAGTGCACTGAATACCCCAATTAGGAAATAACTCACCATGGAAGCGGTAGTCGCATATCGGGGTTGAAGTTATTCCAATTTACAATAGTATACGAGGAACGATCCCTAACAACTTGAGATGATAGGGTTTATCTGGTGCGAGAACGTCTATGCTTTGATGTGGGTTCCGACTGACTGGGGATCACCAGAAAGTCTCTGTGGACTCACATTGGGTTTAGAGGAACTCGTATGCAGATTCATATCATCAACAAAGGATCCGTTGACCCGACTTGATAGGTTGGGAAATTCTCCTATGGATTTCTGTGAGAAATTAATTCTGGTAAATCCTTGGCCAAGGTATCTGACGACTTTATGTAAGTAGCTCATAAATGTTAAGTCAAAGAGAATTTATTTCGAGACCAGAATACATAAAGTCAAGACAAAAGAAAAGGGAATCCGATGAAAGACCATACCCTTAAGTCTCGACTGGGAGATTGATCAATGGAGAGATTATGTCGTATATGGAAGTTGTAAATGATAAAAGGTTCACTGAATTAATTCACCAGTGATTGGGCTCCATGGGCTTGTGGCTGGACATCGACCGTGGAGTGTGGGAGAATTCTCAAATTGGCAGGGGTGCTAATTTTGGAATGATCAATCGACAGAGTGTTCGATTGATTTAGAGTAAGTCTTACTCGAATAATTAAATAATATTTAATTATAACCCACGGCCAATTATGTGGTGAACCTACGGGGGCATACACAATACACATGAAGCGAAAGCGAGGAAATAAGAACGACCGAGTCGACTGGGTCGACTGGGTGAATAATCGACTGGGTCGATTATATTGGGTGGGTCGACTGGGTCGACCCAATTGGAACAAAATGGGATCCAATTGGAATTGGATCAGGATCATAAATTAAATTGGAATTTAATTTGTGGATTAATTAATTAAGTTGGATTTAATTAATTAAAAGGATTTTAATTAAATGGGCTTAGAGTCTGATTTAATTAAATGGGAGATTAAGTTAATTAATTGGGCTATTTAATTGGGAGATTAAATTAGGCCTGGTCAAATTAATTAACTGGGCCATGAATTAATTAAGAGACTAGGTCTTCTAATTAAAGAGGGTCATGGCCCATGTAGGAGAGAGAAGACCTAGTCCTAATAGGACTAGGATAGAAAGAAAACTATAAATAGCTTTCTTCTAGTTATTTTTCACATAACTCCTTAAGCAAAAATTGAGCAAAGCAAAACTCTCTCCCTCTCCCCTACCAGATCGGCCGAACCACTTCTTCCCTGTGGAAGAATTTTTCGTTTTTCGATCTTGTTCCAAATCGTTCCTAATTCCTAGTCTATAATATATCTTGTGTTCTAGCTGATCGAGATATATTATTTTCGTGATATTGTGGTGTATCAACTCGTAGAGGCGCAACACGTGGGGCGCTCCTGAGAAGCCTGGATCGATTTTGCTGGAGCATAATTCAGAGCTCATATTGCTAGCCTAGGATTTGCAAGGAGACAGGTATAAACGAGAAAACTTATGCTGTCATTTATTTATATTCATATATATGCAACTAGAGAATATCATGGCAAGATTCTTTAAGAGGCCCTAGAAAATTTTTATATTCCGTTGTGCCTAGGGCTGTTTTTCTTACCGAATCCCAACACATACGCTAGTCCCTATTGATGGAAGGCTTGGATTTATATAAATACTTCATTTTATTTTAATCCAATATGACTTAATATTATTTTCAAGAGGGGTTTTTCCGGGTTTAAGAGTTTGAGGTAACTCTCCTCGAGATCTCACCGTTCCAATTATGCTTTACGTTTTATTTACGATCTAAATTACTAGCGCGCATTACCATACATGCTAAAAGATAAATCAGTAAATAAAACATACACACCTAGCATGCATTCTACCACAGTATGTTTTCGATCGGGAGCCTCCTATGTGGACCACCATCGAGCCAAAGATGATGGTCCTATTGGTCAATCTAATTGGGTTTCAAAGAGACCTAGTCTATTACACATACTACCATGCATACATGGCCTTTAGTCTTCTTGGGCTCCCACCTTGCTTGTAACGGGCCTCCATCCTAAACTAATAAAACAGTAAAGCCCTATCTATTACAAAGGCTCAAAGTGGCCCAAAAAACTTAAGGCTCGCAGGCCCAATAAAACCAGCAAAATTAAATAAACCAATCACATCTACCCTAAGGGTCAAGGCTCGGCGCGATCGAAAACCACGTAAACAGTTCACGTAGAGCAAGAAACAAGCAAAAGTTATTTTCTTATTTCTTATCTCCTATCATATTTTAAAACCACCTTTTAAAATACCTATAGATTCTAGTTTTAAAAACCCCTTTCTAAAACAATCTCTTAACCATCATTTTAAACCCCTTTTAAAATGACCCTTTGATTCTCACTTTTAGTCCCTACTAAATATGATAAAATTAACTTTCCGGATCCACTAAACCCTTTTAGTGCACAAAACAGTTTCTGTTTTTCAACTTTGAAAAATTGCAGTTCGGCCCCTGAATTTTCAAAAATTACATTTTGACCCCTCAACTTTTGGAAATTACAAATCAGCCCCAAAATTTCCAGAACATGCAAATTAGACCAGAAAGTAGAAAATTAACAAAATTTCCAGAAACTTTTGTTTATTGCAAAACAGACCCCAATTTTACGTAAATAGCAAAAACAGCCCCTAACCTTTCGTAAATTGCACAACAGTCCAGATTTTTTTAAAAAATTCCAGAAATTACAATTTTGGTCCAGAATTGCAGAAAATGAAAAATTTACTTTCTGTCCAGATTTTGAAAAATCACAATTTGCAAATAAGCCCTCCAATTTTCGGAAATTACATTTTTGGCCCAAAAACCGAAAAGTGCATAGATCCGAACATTCAATTTATCATAACAAGCAAGAATCAAAGATCGGAACACAACAATCACATATAAGCATATAATTTGATGTGTTCAGGCCTTTTTCATATGTGCATAATAAGTTAGGCTCTGATACCACTATTGGGTTTTTCCGGGTATGATTGTCAACTACAACGGTGCGGAATTTAAAATTTTTCATACACCAATTCCCAAGATTTACTTATTAGCACATACGAAAAGGTTGAATACAATTCAGCAAATAAGTTACTAAATTATAAGATGGTAAATAGCAATTTACCTCACCACAGGCAAGGTGGTGGTTTTTCCTCCGGTCTTCATTCAGATCTGATGGATCTGGTTCGTGAGAAGCACCCCATGTGTTGTGCCTCTAGAGAATAGTCCACACCAGCTAGATCTGTGACTGCTTCGATCCTCAGGCTCAGAACTAGGATGGAAACATGTCAAAATCAAGAGTTGGATCAAGATCCAACTCTAGATGTACTTGAAGAAGGAAGAGAGAGAGGGGCGGCGGCCGATCCCATTAGCACACATCGGCGGCGGCGGCTAGGGTTAGGCGGCGGCGCACTAAGGCTAGGGTTGAAGGGGGCGGCGGCTATGTAGGAGTTGGTTAGGGTTTGAGTGTTTCTTGCTATTTGGATTCTCTCTCTTGAGTTCCATTTCTCCATTAGGTTTGAGTCTCTAAGACTCCCTATTTATAGAGAACACCAAAAACCCTAACTTCTTGTGCAAGACTTTAGTTAATGGGCCACTAATTAAACTGGCCCATGTTTTGCATCTATTTAATTAATACTTTAATTAAATAGCCCAGTCATTTAATTAACACTTTAATTAAATGGCCCATTCATTTAATTAATACTTTAATTAAATGGCCCATTAAATCTAATTAAAGATTTAATACTTTAATTAACAATTTAATTAATTAGAATAATCTAATTAATTTTCTCTCTCTTAGAATTAACCCTTTAATTCTATTGATTTAATTCTTTAAATCAATTATTTCTTCAGTTGACTGTCACAGTTCCAACTGTATTGTGTGTGACCCTCTAGGTTCACCATCAATCGGCCGCAGGCTCACAATTACGTGATTTAATTAGTGAGCAATTAATATTTCATTAATTGCTCCGATCAATAAACTTCCTTTATTGACCACTCCAGAATTAATCTCCCTATTAATTCAGGAGTACCCACACCTCATGGTCGATGTCTAGCCACAAGCCCATGAGGCCCAACTTCAGGTGAATTGATCTCAGTGAACCTCATTTCTTATAAGTACCATGTACATACGGTCCCTCTATCGACTAATTTCCCGATCGAGACCTAGGGTGTGTGAATTGATCGGCACCTCTAATTATCTCGATAACTATACTTTCTAATTCAGGATAATAATTCCAGTGTGACTCCTAAATTTGGAAACCCCTTTCCAAATCCGTCACCGACCGTGGCCACGGGTTTCTCGGAATGTATTATCTAAGAATGTATAGGAAATTCTCTCAACGGACTACGTCGAGTCGGTAGATCCCATTTTGATGCTAACCATCCGCGCATACGACTATACATACCCAACGTAGGCGCACAATGGACAAGCTATGTGCCCGGCTCCTAAATCAAAGTATGCACACCCGTATACCGAATTCGCCCTAGCATCTCAAGTCTAAGGACTAAATCGTACACTGTTATAAGTCTTGAGAGACATCCCATCACCGATATGCTTTTACGCACTTCCACAATGGGTCTCTCTGTTCGGGTCGTTCGATGCGTTCGATCCCCTATCGAACCACCTAGTCATATGCACTGACATCAAAATGTCTTGTTCATGAAACGACAACAAATTCACTTCATGTGAATCATGCATAATCCTACAAGTCTTTGCGATTCCCTCGATACCCCGTCTCGATAGGAATCTATGACTTGGAACATTTTCGAGATCACGACCTTTGAGACTGTTTCATGATTAATCGCACCCAATACTGAAGTGAATAATCCCTTTGTCATAAGTGATCTCAGGGTTTCATCCAATCGCTTAAGTTATTTGCGAGAGATGAAGTTGGCCATTGTTTGATTTACATAGCATAAACAAACGATCGTATTAATTCATTTATACTAGAGAAAGCTTTTCACATGATAGTCCTTATACAAGCTAAAATATATTGGCTTGCAGGGCACTATCCCATCAGTACCATCCAAAGCTCCAATGCAACCCTACAAAAATGTATCAAAAGAGTGATTAGAATATAAGATATATACAAAATACAATGTTATGGAAATGCAATTACGTACGTACTGGAAAACAACACCACCGGTCACTTTCATCATTGTCTTGTATAGGAACGGGTTGTGACAAAAGAATTGGATGGAGCTGAAGTAAACAATTCAATACCCGGTGGAAGCACTTGCTTATAGTCTCCCCAGAACGGCGGTAGTCAAACCCGACAATTCGATTTTTTTTATGATGGGAAAGGACAGACAAAAAAATTGCTACTTGTTCTTTGTGTGAAACATACTTCGTGTCCCTTAGACCCCCAACATTATGCAACAAGCTACATAGCTTACTGAAAGAACTCATAGTCAACCTTAGATTAAACTTACTCTTAACGTCACTCTTCGTTGTAACTCGATGTAAATACTTAGCCTGTTCTCGTTTCTTACGGATTATGCTATACCGTTTTCTTTTCCTTTTAGACAATTGGGAATTTAAATGTGCTTCATGTGCAATTAGGCAAATACAAATAATAATCACACATGTCCAAAAAAAGTGACGGAGCAAATTCAAGTAAAATTCTCTCCTCCTTGAATCCATAAGCATATAGTATGTATTACATTTGAAAAAAATACAAATTTTAGCTACTCAATAATGAAATCCAATTTATGATGGTTTATTTAACAATCACTTTGGAAAATGTTGCATAACAAGGGATTAGTAAAATCTGAATACCCAACAACAAAAGAATGGTGCATTAATCCAGTAGCACCAACATAGATCCATCAATATGGTTTAGGGGATGTTCTGTTAAGGGCTGAAAAAGTAGTTATATTTTTTTCCAAATCTGGGAATTAATTCTAAACAAACCATGGGGTTCAGATAATACTCAAGCTCAAGCTTCTAGAATTAATTCTAAACATAATACCCAGAATAAGAAAATCCCAAAATCACATGATAGCCACATAAACAGAGGTATTTAGGAACGTAGATAAAAAAAATAGTGTGAAATAAACCTAATGCACAACAAAATATCATAGATATTACAAGTCCTCACCTGAAGAACCGGTCTTCAAAATCGATTTCAAGCTGCGGATTCTTCCGTGAATGTTCTGTTCATTTTGAGAAGAACAAATATATGAGAAATAGTGAAGAAATAAACACTATATCAAAGCAAAATACAAGGAAATGTTGTGTTTTACAAATAAGCTTCAACCCACTTTTGGGCTAGGGTTCTTCAGGTGTCTGCGTATGGAAGAAAATAAGAGGGAAATGTGAATTGTTTTTTTTAATCCGACTAATAGAGGTGATGGCAATTTCTATGTAAATTCAGCTAACTTCAGGGGCAAATATGCCATCAATTTCCTCAATTTGGGCCGATTACTTAATTGTTGGGTTACCCCATCAATTGTTATCGGGTAAATAAAGTAGGGTGGCCCACACTTTAGCCCAATAACTACGGGCTGCCCCATTTTTTATCTTTGTAAACAAACACAAAACTGTGTACTACTAACTCCCCTGATTGTGTTAATTGTGGGCTAATTGGGGCAAGCAAACACACCCTTATATTCATTGATTGTCTAGATTACTGATTGTCCCATCAAATTGTTCTTCCTTGAGATTGATCCATCCGGAATAAAGTAACAGAGCCCTTTAAATTATATTGATTGAGAATCCCTAATATCACCTATCTACTGATCTAATCTTACCCGATGAAATTCGGTTAAATCAGTTGGCGCCCACCGAGGGGCTAGGTTAATTATTCGATCGACATATGGCTCGCCCAAGGAAGAGCGCTCGTAATGGGGCAAGGAGTAACTCAACTAACCCCCATATTACGTCTGAAGATCCACAGGGCAATACTGATAATAACGCCCCTGAAAACAACGACAATTTACAGGGACACCTTCAGGACCAACAGGAACCACAAGGGGTTCCTACGGGTACGATACCGGAGGAACCTGTAACTCCAGCGATCCATGTTCCCCTCCCAGACGCTCAGGAGAAATTGCGACAGATCGCTATGCTTTTTAAATCACTCAGCCCGGAGGAACTACTCGTACTCGAACAGGTTCCTCGAAACCCTAGAACTACTAGGGCAAATCCAATTCAAGGGACGCCGAGGCAGAATGATCAAATCTCTCAACAAGCTGATAGTCCGGTAAGCGAGCAGCGCTCATTACACAGTCCGCAAAGGGGGAACTCAAAACCCTCCAATAACAATCCCCGAAGAAAACCGGGTCAAGGGAGACCGCAGCCGAGACGCAGCGGGTCCAAGGAACATACCATAATCCCCATCGAGGATGACGTAGGTGATGCAATCCCAGATCGACCTCGAACTATGCGGTTCTCGGAAAAAGAGATCGAAAAAATGGTACAGGAACGACTTGAGCAACGCTTACGATCTGTTCAAAACCCATGGGCCAGAACCGCGGAACTCCAGGAGAGCCTAGCGGCCTGCTCTCCTTTCTGCAGAGAGATAAAAGAGGCACAGTCGACCGGACAGGTTCCAGGAAGACTACCCAGGTACGACGGAACCACTGATCCAGATGATTACATCTTTAGCTTCACAAACATAATGAACCTATATGCTCACTCGGCGGAATTCACTGCTAAGTTAATGGTGACCACGTTAGAAGGACTTGCTTTGGACTGGTTCGCCAAGCAACCAGCCAACTCCATATTTAGTTTCCGGGAATTATGCAACAAACTGACACAGCAATTTGCTAGTCAGAAGAGACAAAAACTTCCAATGAGCTATTTGGGAACCATTTATCAACAAGAGGGCGAATCCCTAAGGAACTGGTTGGCAAGATTTAATGTAGAATTGCTCAAAATCGATTCCCAAAATATCGATTACATAATCTCCATTCTCTTCGATCTCACGAAAAATAGGCAGTTCGGAAATGCCCTCAGTCGAAAGCAACCAAGAACGTTCGCTGACATCATGAGCTTGGCGTCTAAATATATGACCCAGGAAGAGATGAATTCTTTTAAAGATAAGAAAAAAAATAAAGTCACAGCCTCAGGCTCTAAACGGCAAGATAGAATTCCTGCCCAAAGACCCATGGAGTATGAACGGTCTTTTAGAAAAGGCAACGTCTTCCAGCGATTGGAATACAATAAAAACGACCAGGACAGACGACCTAACTTCTATCAAAGACCTAGAACTGTCGAGCCGGCAATCAGAAGCAGGGTTAATCAAGTAGAACACCCAAGGCTAACTGTTCCGATAGAAGAAATCTTGACAGTACTAGAAAGGAATAATTGGATCCCGGAAGCGAAGAGAATTGCTCAGCCCAGACCAGGATCACGAAACTATGAACTATACTGCAAATATCACCGGGCACATGAGCATCGAACTGAAGATTGTTTTCACCTTAAGAGAGAAATTGAAAAACTAATCGAACAAGGAAAACTAGACGAGTATTTAGAGCGGGATAACCACAAGAGAGGAAGAAGTAGGAGCCCTCGGAATAAGAATCAAAGAAGGAATTCCCATCGAAGGTCACCCGAGGATGGTCCTGCACAGGAATTGAACCATGACCAGATCAATGGTACCATCCATACAATTTCCGGAGGACCCGCCGGCGGGGATAGTTGTAACGCTCGACGAAGGACAGCTAGATCCATAATCGGAGGCTTAAAATACCCGAAGGAAGTATGGACTCTGGAAAGCAAATCAACAAACAACCAGCAGATCAGTTTTAACGAGGGCGAGGTACCCAAAAATCTCGTTTGGGACACAAAAGAGGATAGCCCCGATTTCCCGATGGTGGTGTCGCTAGAAATAGCAAATTACAATGTCAAAAGGATCCTGATTGATAATGGAAGCTCAGCGAATATCATCTCTAGGGAGGTCTTAGCCCAGATGAACTTGGGACAAATAACATTCCAAAAGGTAGCTACACCGTTAGTGGGATTTGGAGGATCCGAAATTGTCCCCAGTGGAACAATAACTTTAAGCGTCTCACTCGGGAGGAAACCACATCGGACAGTGAAGCTGGTAAAATTTTTAGTAGTAGAAACTCCTTTTGCCTACAATGCGATCTTGGGGCGACCTGCCCTCAACCTGTTCCGAGCCGTGGTTTCAACTTACCATCAGAAGATAAAATTTCCGACCGACACAGGTATCGGAGAAATAGTGAATGATCATTGTATGGCGTGGGATTGCTACAGCACATCATTGACTTTGAAAAACCGCCCTGAATCAATTACCCCGAGCAAAAGAAAGCTCGAAGACGATGTTGGAAGAAACGAGGTTGAAATCCCTAGCACAAACCGAATAGATAAAAAGGGAAAAGAACCGGTGGATTTAGCTTTAAAACCACCGGGACATAAGGATGTCATACTGGTACAAGGGGACCCAACAAAAACAACAAGAATAGGTACTGAATTAAGCAAGGAAGGGGAAGTAATGTTGATCGAATTTCTCAGAAATAATGTAGATGTCTTCGCCTGGAGCGCGGACGACATCGAGGGAATTGACCCTCGAGTAATCAACCAATCGCTAAAAATCGACCCTTTGGCAAAACCCGCTAGACAAAAGAAGAGAAATCATGGGCCTGTAAAAGATAAAATCATCAAGGCAGAAGTAGAATGGCTACTCAAAGCAAAACAAATTCGAGAAATACACTTCTCGGAATGGCTATGTAATGTTGTTCTAGTAGCAAAAGGGGATAAAAAGGATAACAAGTGGAGAATGTGCAACGATTTCACCGACCTTAACAAATTATGCCCGCGCGATCCATATCCTCTCCCAAGGATCGACTTATTAGTTGACTCAACTGCTGGCTTTGCAATCTTCAGCATGATGGATGCTTTCCAAGGTTTTTATCAAATATACATGAATGAGCGAGACCAAGAGAAAACTGCATTCATAACCGAGCAAGGAGTATATTGCTTCATAGTTATGCCGTTTGGCTTGAGGAACGCCGGGGCCACTTACCAAAGGTTGGTAAACCTAATATTCAAAGAATTAATCGGAGAAATAATGGAAGTCTACGTAGACGATATGCTGGTCAAAAGCATGAATGAAGCGGACCACGTAAGACATCTTGATCGATGCTTCCGAATATCGAGAAAGTACCGCATGAAGCTAAATCCTGCAAAATGCACATTCGGTGTTAAGTCGGGAAAATTCTTGGGCTATTTGGTACATCAACAAGGAATAAATGAAGCCTCCAAAAACCTCCCAAGTACAAAGCTTGGTAGGGAAAATCGTAGCGTTGAACAGATTCATATCCAAATCAGCTGACAGAAGTTTGCCTTTCTTCCAAACCCTTCGAAAAGCAAAGAACTTCGTTTGGACCGAAGAATGCGATCGGGCTTTCGACCAGCTAAAAGAATATCTGACGACATCGCCGTTGTTGGCCAAACCGACCGAAAGGGAACCATTATATATCTACATCTCAATCTCCGATGCGGCCATTAGTTCAGTTCTGGTTAAAATAGAAGGTTTAGAAAATAAGCCTATCTATTACTTAAGCAAATTATTACAAGGGGCAGAGAAGAACTACTTGGAAATTGAAAAATTCGCTCTGGCCTTAGTGGTGGCAGCACGAAAACTCCGACCTTACTTTTTAACCTACAAAATCGTGGTTTTAACAAACCAACCGCTAAGGCAGGTCTTAACGAAGCCAGAAGCCTCCGAAAGACTGATCAAATGGGCGATCGAACTCGGTCAGTTCGAAATCGAGTACAAACCGAGAATCGCGATTAAGGCCCAAGTATTAGCTGATTTCCTACTAGAAACTCCAACCCAGGTAACCAAAAATATCGAATCAACCAGCCTTAACAACGATATCTTGATCGTAGAAAATCAAACCTGGTTAATGCATGTCGACGGTGCTTCGTGCCGAGAAGGAGGAGACGCCGAAATCAACTTCACCGGACCAAATAAGGAGGATAAAAATTATGCGATAACATTGGACTTCGTCGTAACAAACAATGAAGCTGAATATGAAGCGTTGATCGCATGAATGGAAATGGCGATCAAGGCCGACATTAAAAACCTTAAAGTATTAACCGATTCAGAGTTAGTGCAAAGGCAAATAGAAGGCCTATATGAGGCTAAGGAATTTAATATGGTCAAATACCTTGCCAAAGTGAAAAAATTTACTGAAAAATTCGAAAGTTTCGGTATACAGAACATTCCACGCTCGGAAAATAAATGGGCCGATCAACTGTCTAGGTTCACAGGATCCCATGACGGAAAAACTGAAAGGGTGATCAACTGGTTAATCTCCAATGCACCGGCAATCGATATCGATGAGACACCGGCCGTCGAGATGATGGAAATCGAAGAAGCTGAAGAAAACTGGATGACTCCGATGATAGACTACCTTCGGGAAGGAAAATTGCCGCTTGACCAAAACGAAGCTCGGAAAATAAAATATCGGGCTCCAAAATATACATTGGTAGAAGGAAAACTTTACCGAAGATCAGTATCAGGAATTCTTCTGAAATGTGTTTCCGAATCACAAACCAACGATATCCTCCGAGAAGTACATGAAGGAGACGCAGGGAATCACAGCGGAGCAAGGGCCTTAGCTTTAAAATGCCTCCGAACAGGTTATTATTGGCCTTCCGTCAACAATGATGCCGCACAATATGTCCAAAAATGTCATCATTGCCAAGTCCATGCTAATGTATGTCATCAACCAGCCGAAAACATGCACCTAATACCAATATGTTGGCCGTTTGATCAATGGGGAATGGACATTGTGGGACCTTTTCCAGCAGCTAGATCCAAGAAAGCATATGTCCTAGTCGCTGTTGAATACTTCAGCAAATGGATAGAATGCATCGCCCTTGCCCGAATAACTCAGTTCCAAGTGATCAACTTCCTGTGGAAATTCATAGTATGTCGATTTGGCATCCCGAGAATTCTAATTTCTGATAATGGAACCCAATTTGCGGGAAAACAAGTAATAGAATGGTGTTCAAATCTAGGAATTCAGCAAAATTTCACCTCGGTCGGGCATCCTACAGCGAACGGACAGACCGAGGTAGCGAACCGAGAAATAATAAAATCCTTGGAGAAAAGATTAAGGGCAGCCAAAGGAAAATGGCTAGATGAACTCCCAGGGGTACTATGGGCTAAACGGACCACGGTCAGGACCTCAACCGATGAAACCCCATTCAGCCTAGTATATGGCTCCGAAGCTGTTATTCCGGTCGAAACACTAATTCCAACACCAAGAATTGAAATGTATGACGATCATGAAAACGAAAAGACAAGAGAAAATTATATCGATTTAATAGAATCTCTAAGAGAAAAAGCGGTCGTACGACTGCAAGCCACCAAATCAAGTATGGAAAAGGCTTACAATCAAAAAGTACGCGTCCGGACCTTCAAAGAAGGAGACCTGGTTTTGAAAAAGGTAGAGGTATCCAAGAATGTGGGAAAGTTACAACAGAATTGGGAAGGACCATACATTGTCATCGATGTCGGCAAGAAAGGTTCATACAAGATTGCACACTTGGATGGAACAACCCTACCTAGGACTTGGAATGCGGTCAACCTCCGGAAATACTATGGGAAATGAATCCTAGTAAATTATCCTTCTTTATTTCCTTTGTTCTATTTTTCATGTTATCTCTACTGACTGTAATGAAAGGCTTTGGCCTGGAAATTATTATCAAAGAATTTTAATACAAAACAAGAAGTTTATTTGAGTAAAGCATTAACGAAGAGTTGAGTAAAGATCGATCAAATTCGATGAACGCTCTTCGGATTTTTACGATCAACTTTGTTTAAGCCAACATATTGATCATGAAGTGCAACGAGTTGAGTAAAATTGATTCGCTCAATAAACACTCCTCGACCTCCATAAAGGTTAAATACCTAAGTCCTAAAAACGAGTTGAGTAAAATTGATTCGCTCAATAAACGCTCCTCGATCCTTTTTAAACGATTAAAAAGGCTTTGGTATAAAACCCTAAGTCTAAATGAAAGAGTCGAGTAAAATTGATTCGCTCAATAAACACTCCTCGATCTAGCAACGAAAAGAGTCGAGTAAAAATTGATCCGCTCAATAAACGCTCCTCTATCTAGCAATAAAAAGAGTTGAGTATAAATTGATCCGCTCAATAAACGCTCCTCGATCTATTTTTGAACGATCTATTAAGAAGACTTCTGGTATAAAAACCTAAGTCTAAGCAAAAAAAGAGTTGAGTATAAATTGATCCGCTCAATAAACGCTCCTCGATCTATTTTTAAACGATCTACTAAGAAGACTTTTTTGTATAAAAACCTAAGTCTAAGCAAAAAAGAGTTGGGTATAAATTGATCCGCTCAATAAACGCTCCTCGATCTATTTTTAAACGATCTATTAAGAAGACTTCTTGTATAAAAACCTAAGTCCAAGCAAAAAAAGAGTTGAGTATAAATTGATCCGCTCAATAAACGCTCCTCGATCTATTTTTAAACGATCTACTAAGAAGACTTTTGGTATAAACCTAAGTCCAAGCAAAAAAGAGTTGAGTATAAATTGATCCGCTCAAGAAACGCTCCTCGATATATTTTTAAACGATCTACTAAGAAGACTTTTGGTATAAAAACATAAGTCTAAGCAAAAAGAGTTGAGTATAAATTGATCCGCTCAATAAACGCTCCTCGATCTATTTTTAAACGATCTATTAAAAAGACTTTTGGTATAAAAACCTAAGTCTAAGCAAAAAAGAGTCGAGTATAAATTGATCCGCTCAATAAACACTCCTCGATCCTTATCTATCGATCTAAAAGGTTTGGGAAAAATACATAAGTCCTAGAATCCGTCGGGTATAATCGACCTCGACATCAACAGAAGAAGCAATGAAAGAAGAAATCAACAATCAAAAGATATCAATAAGTAAAGTTTTATTCATCAGAGTTCAAAAGAACAAGTAAAAATTACATATAACGTTCCGATCAGAATACAAGAATTTCCTATACATCGCTACAACTACTTAGACAAAATAGTCCTATTCTATAGTTTGGTGCTTTTCACGACAATGTCCACGGAAACATCAATCTCCTCCCTGGTACCTCGATGGTTGGAATTGACCACCTAAGAAGCATGCTGCTCAGGATGGTCGACTTCTTTCGTTCGATGGTCAGGCTCTGAAGATCAAATCTTCTTCCAGACGAAAGGAGCATTACCAGCCAGATAACTGGCAATACTCATTCACCCACAACAAGATACTGCTTCTACATTAGGGGGTTGATTTTTACTCTAAAGCAGCATCTCTTCGGGGCCGTCGCAAAAGTGAAAACTTACCAGCACACCCCGGCGGTCTACCAATCCGGAGGTAACTTTGAAGTGCGGCGGTGCCTGGTAAGTATGAACCCACCATGTGCAAACAGAAACCACGGACCTCAAACCCGTGAAGACAAAGGTTGAGGCCTCATGGGACCCGTTAGTACAAGGTAGGGCTTCCATGGGACCCGTCAGTACAAGAAAAAAGAAATTTAAGATATAATGATATGAATCATGATAATGTGACTTTTTGAATATTATGGGATCAGAAGGCAAAATGAAATTCAAGGAAACTGGGACCTCCATCCTTTCTGAGAATTACAAGTGAAATATGGAAACCCCCCCCCCTTTTTATAGGGAAAGCATAATGCTAATCCAACGGTCAGATGAAGCACTAATCACGAGATAAAAACGCGCCGTTTTGACTGCCAGTAATTAATGCGAGTAAGTTGGAACGGCACCTCTCTGACCGACTCAACAAATCGATGACAAAAGAAATTCCAGATCGAAGCGATCATTGCACAATAAAAGCAGATCTAAAAGAGCTCCAGACCAGAAAAGTTTGCACACTCAGTATACGAGGGTCGTCACTGCCTAATATATCATATGGAAATTTGTTAATTGGCCATACAAGAACTCCACTGGAGTCTAAGAAGCCTGACACCGATATTAAGGCAATAATTATCATCATTTTAGTCTGCACTATCACCACTTCCTAACATTCCAAAGAATTGCTGAAGGAGGTCTGAACAGGTTGGATCTAAATAATAAGTCTACATTTTCCAATTCCTCCCATATCAAGAAATGTGACATATTTGATACGCTGGTTGCTTTATTTGAGGAACGTGGAACTCACAATCAGTACAAAGAAACATAGATTTTAGGAAGATACATAGAACTCACAATCAGTACAAAGAAACATTCCAAACAAAAAGGCATTGATTGAACATCGACCAGAACGCTGAGCTTTCCTTAACAGTTATTCAATCGATTATCGACACAAGTGGCCTAGGGTCCACATTTTAATGTCTAACGCGACGTCGGAACAATCATAAGAACGAACGATATATCAATCAATTACTTAGGAACTGATCAAGTCAGACTAATCTACTCATTCGAATAAAGCATATTCTCCCAAGAAGATCAATCTCAGATAAGTCATCAAGAAGGATTGTTGTCAACTGGCCGACTAGCAGAAGCACTCCTCCGAGGAGTCAAATTACCGTCAAACGCCATCAACTCCTCCTGACGCTTTAGATAACCGGCATCATAACCCTCTTCATAGGCCCGCTCGTCGAGACTCCTCTGCCAGGGCAGCAGCCTGAATCAAATCACTCTTCTCCTTCTCCCAGACAGATTTCTCTTCTTGTAATTTTTTCAGATCATCATTAGCAAGCTGCAGTTGGAGGGTCTTCCCTGCGGCCTTCGCCGTCTCCGACTCCAAACGACGTTGATAAGCATCCTTACTGATCCACATATCGTCATTTTGCACACCCAGTTGGAGTGCAAAATACTTAGCCTGCAAAAGAAAATAGTCCTTACATAATAAGGCAATCAAAATAAAAGCGGGAAAAATAATAAAAAAATATGTATACCTGCTCACATATCTTCACCAGCAATTGAACGAGGCGAACGTTGGAAGTACCCTCGAGCTTCCTCAACTCACCAGGCAAAATAGTGCTCATGCCCAGGTCCCAGGACAAAGCGTCAGGCTCAATAGAGCTGATAGAAATAGTGTCCTGCAAGCCAGCTGTATGGCTAGCATTAATTGTAATTAATGAGGAACTATTCAATTTAGATTAATAAATGCACTTTTATTAAATGGTCAACTTTATCTTATGTAATATTTGTCTACGCATAAGGACAGAAGTCCTTAGATCACAGGGCTATGGGACAACCCGTGGACTGATCTCTAAGGTCGTGATCTAGAACATATTCAAGAGTCGTAGAATCCAATCGAGATAGGACATCGTTGGATTCGGTTAGACTCTCACTATTGTGTATACTCCGATGAACTGGAGGACGCTGGGGTCCACGAGCGTGACTGGGATAGTCGATACACATAAGTGGGTGGCTTGCTGGGATGGCAAGCGCACTGAATACCCCAATTAGGAAATAACTCACCATGGAAGCGGTAGTCGAATATCGGGGTTGAAGTTATTCCAATTTACAATAGTATACGAGGAACGATCCCTAACAACTTGAGATGATAGGGTTTATCTGGTGCGAGAACGTCTATGCTTTGATATGAGTTCCGACTGACTGGGGATCACCAGAAAGTCTCTGTGGACTCACATTGGGTTTAGAGGAACTCGTATGCATATTCATATCATCAACAAAGGATCCGTTGACCCGACTTGATAGGTTGGGAAATTCTCCTATGGATTTCTGTGAGAAATTAATTCTGGTAAAATCCTTGGCCAAGGTATCTGACGACTTTATGTAAGTAGCTCATAAAGATTAAGTCAAAGAGAATTTATTTCGAGATCAGAGTACATAAGGTCAAGACAAAAGAAAAGGGAATCCGATGAAAGACCATACCCTTAAGTCTCGACTGGGAGATTGATCAATGGAGAGATTATATCGTATATGGAAGTTGTAAATGATAAAAGGTTCACTGAATTAATTCACCAGTGATTGGGCTCCATGGGCTTGTGACTGGACATCGACCCTGGAGTGTGGGAGAATTCCCAAATTAGCAGGGGTGCTAATTTTGGAATGATTAATCGACAGGGTGTTCGATTAATTTAGAGTATTAATTGCTCGAGTAATTAAATAATATTTAATTACAACCCACGGCCAATTATGTGGTGAACCTACGGGGGCATACACAATACACATGAAGCGAAAGCGAGGAAACAAGAACAAACGAGTCGACTGGGTCGACTAAGTCAAAATCGACTGGGTCGATTGAATGGGTGGGTCGACTGGGTCGACCCATATGGAACGAAAATGGATTCAATTGGAATTGGATCAAGATTATAAATTAAATTGGAATTTAATTTATGAGTGAATTAATTAATTAGGATTTAATTAATTAATGGAATAATTAATTAATTAGACTTGGAGTTTAATTAATTAATTGGGAGATGATTTAATTAATTGGGCTATTTAATTGGGAGATTAAATAAAGCCCTGAAAGATTAATTAATATGGGCCATGAATTAATTAGAAGACTTAGTCTTCTAATTAAAAGGGCCATGGCCCATGTAGGAGAATTAGTATCCTAATCCTAGAAGGATTAGGGTATGGGAGATATCTATAAATAAGAGACTAGGTCTCATATTTCATATATAACTCTACAAGAAAATTAGAAGAGCAAAAATTCTCTCCCTCTCCCTTACCAGATCGGCCGAACCCTGTCTACCTTTGGAAGAATTTTTCGTCTTCGATTCTTCGTTCCAAAGTTGTTCTAAAACCTAGATATTAATATACCCTATGTTCTAGTCGATTAGGATATATTAATTTTCGTGATATTGTGGTGTATCAACTCGTAGAGGCGCAACACGTGGGGCGCTACCAAAAGGTGTGGGTCGATCAACCAGGGTCAGAATTCAGAGCTCATCTTGCTAGCCGAGGATTTGCAAGGAGACAGGTTTAAACGAGAAAACTTATACTGTCATTTATTTATATTCATATATATACAACTAGAGAATATCCTGGCAAGATTCTTTAAGAGGCCCTAGAAAAATTTTATATTCCGCTGTGCCTAGGGCTGTTTTTCTTACCGAATCCCAACAGTGGTATCAGAGCCAACTCTAGGTTTTGTATATGTATGAATTTGCAAATTCTGTGTTTATTAAATCATATGTTTGATTTATGTGGCTAGTTCTATAACTTTGCATGTTTTAGGACTTTATTGTTAACTTAGAGTTAATGGGAAATTTTAGATTCGTATTTTTATCATGTTATTTTAATTTTGGATTGTGATTTAATTGGGACTGTTTTAAATAAATCATAAAAGTAATCAAAAACAAAAAAAAAAATATATTTTTGGATCCAACCCTGCGGTGGCACGCGGCGGTGCGCGGCAGGGCACCGCGGCTGGGCGGCCACCGCAAGCCGCGGCATGCAGCAGCATGCGGACAGCATGCTGTCCGCACACGCTGCGCGCAGCAGCAGCCCACGGGCTGCTGTCTGCGCGTGACTATGCGCGGCAGCCTGCTGCCGCGCGCTGTCACGCGCCGCGGCTGCTGCCCGTGGCAGCTCACGCGCCCCTGCGGGGTCGCGCGTGGGTTGTCCGCGTGGCAGCTCCTGATTAGCTTCGACTGGTCATGTTTGGGTTGGACTCTAATTCTGCCTATTTTGAAAATTCTGGAAATTTAGAATTTTTGGAAGATTATGAAACTTGGAGTTTTGGGATAAGGTAGTTATCTTGTTAGAGTTAAACACTACCTTAATTATACTAATCTAAACAAAATAGGATTATCTTGAGAATCTTGGAGATTTGGGAATATTGGGAAACTTAGAGTTTTGGATAAGGTAAGAATCTTAGAGATTTAGATTACCTTAATTAACCAATCTTAATCAAGATAGGATTTGTAGATTACTTGGAGCTCAAGTAAGAGCTAATTAATCTTAGAGGTTAATTGTTAATTCAAAATTAATTAACTTGGATAAATTTTATGAATTAAAATTAAAGGAGCCGGTAAATTTACATTTTTGCCCTTATGTGAATTTATGCATGTTCTTGAGTGAATATGTGGACTGGTCGATTTTGCCCTTAAGCCCTGTGATGTTTTTTGGTTTATTTATTTTTGGGTTGTAATTAAGTGGGCCTGATTGGTGCCCTTGCTTGCGCAAACAAATGTAATAGAATAGGACCATTTAAATTATGTAAGCTAGGCTTAGATTAGGCTTGGAGCCGAGAAGACCTCATGAAGACTTGGAGATCCACATGGAGGCCCATTTACCTTGGAGGACATGGAGGCCCAATTCATTACATGGAGGCCCAATCAAGCTGGATATTACAAGAAGGCCCATGATGTATGGGTTTAAAAATTGTAATAGTTAGGACATTTAATTTTCACCCTAGACTGACCAATTGATTCATCACGTGGCTCGTGATGGATCGCATAGGATGGGCAATCGACCAATCATATCTTGCTAGGTGATGAATGTTTACTTTTTCGCAAATTATTCTTTGATGTATGAGATGCATGCTTAGGATAGAAAACATAAACAAGATAAGAATAATCTGATGAGACCTCGCACACTTAGAAACCTCCAATTGAACTTAAAATTCAATTAGAATATTAAATCGAATAACGGGCGCATATGAATAGTGTCTATGGTCCGAGCCTATCCAATTACTAGGTCTTAGGCATATTGTACGAATATATCTCGATGTCTCACGAGTCGTGGGTCGAGCTATAGGAAGATAATATGTCTATTGCCTCGATGCACGAGTTTAGTGCCAAGGGAGGGGATAGCAAGGTTTTAGGCGCTGTCTCACGAGTCGTGGGGCGTCTAGGATTGAACTATTTCTCTTCACGAGTATTGGACATGATTTAACGCTAGTAAATATGGATGTCTCACGAGTCGTGGGTCCATATCGAAAAACGAGGCTAAATGAACTTAAGGGTTAGCTGCGATGGTTAACCGTCGACGTAATCGACCACCAAATGGATCAAATAGTATGGCCAACGAGTCGTGGGTACTAGGAGATTGCATTTGGGCCTTAAGCCCGCTAGGATATTTTAAATTCCCGAAACTTATGTGGGGGCATAAGATTTTGATTAAAATAGTGGGAGTAATTTGCAAATAAAATCCATGTTTGTGAATTGTGCATTTTTAGTTAATCTTTCGCGCATTTATTTCTTCTATCGTCGTTTTGTAGATATAATGTCTAAGAATCCGATTTCCATCATACTTGAACATAACAAATTGACTGGACCAAACTTCCATGACTGGGTCAGGAACCTTAAGATCATTCTCGCTTCTGAAAAGCGAGGTTTTGTCCTTGATGGGCCCCCTCCCGAACTTGCTAAGGATGCCGATGATACTGAGAAAGAAGCCGTGGATTTATGGCTTGACGATGACTTGCAGTCACGTTGTCTCATGTTGGCATCCATGACGAATGAGCTTCAAAAGCAGCACGAGCATATGAAGTCTTCTTTTGAAATCTACACGCACCTGAATGGTTTATTTGGGGTGCAAAGTAGATATGAGCGGTATGAAACTGCTAAGACTTTGCAACAAACGAGGATGGATGAAGGTGCTGATGTTCGATCTCACTGCATCAAAATGATTGGGCTTATTGAAAAGCTTGGTCATCTTGAGGTAAAGATGGACAAAACCTACTGCCAAGATATAATCCTCCAGTCGTTGCCAAGATCATTCGAGCAATTCGTAGTGAACTACAACATGCACAAGATGAATGTTGAACTTCACGAGTTGGCTAATATGCTCGCCACTGCCGAGGCTTCCATGAAAAGAGAGAAGTCAGTGATGGTTGCTACCTCAACCCAATCCAAGTCCAAAAGGACAAAGAAAGGGAAGGGGAAAGGAAATGCTTCTTCAAGCAAAGGCAAAGCACCATCTGGGCCCATAGGGAAGGGAAAGAAGCGTAAAGCTTCGTCTGGTGAACAGAAATGTTTCTACTGCAAGAAACCTGGACACTGGAAGAGGAACTGCAAAGAGTTCTTGGAGAGCTCGAAAGGTATATTCCTTGTTGAAGTTAATTTATCAATTAACTGTGCATCATGGGTGCTAGACACTGCTTGTGGTTCTCATCTTTGTAATGATTTACAGGTGATGGGAGCAACAAGGCCACTTAGGCCAGGGGATTGGATCCTGAGATTTGGCAATGGAGCTAGAGCTGCTGCCGAGGCCATAGGCGAAGTGGAGTTAGATTTAGGTGGTAATAAATTAGTCCTTAGGAACGTTCTTTATGTACCTGGTTTGGTGAAAAACATTATTTCAATTCCTGTTTTGGATAATGAAGGTTTTAATTTTACTATTAATAAAGGTTCCTTTTCGTTATTCATGAATGATAATATGTTTTTCACTGGTACATTAAAAGATGGACTATATACCATTGAACCACCTAAGTTAGTGATGCATGTACAACAAAACAAAAGGAAACAAGATAATGAAATATCTGCCCAATTATGGCACGCTAGACTTGGACATATATCTAAGTCAAGGATTCAAAAGTTAGCATCATCTGGCGCGATTGAAATCAATCGCATTGATGAAATGCCGACATGTGAACCATGTTTAAAGGGTAAAATGGCTAAGTTGCCGTTTAAGGGAAACCCTGAGCGAGCCAAGCAAACATTGGACTTAATACATACTGACGTATGTGGACCACTAAGAAAAAGCGCCCGAGGTGGCTATGACTACTTCATCACTTTCACTGACGACTTTAGTCGTTATGGATATGTGTTCTTGTTGAAACACAAGTCTGAAGCCTTTGAGCGATTCAAAGAATTCAAGATGGAAGTAGAGAATCAACTTGGTCATACGATAAAGGCTCTTCGTTCTGACCGAGGTGGAGAATTTCTTAGTAACGAATTTCTGAATTATCTTGTAGAGCATGGAATAATATCGCAGTGGACTCCTCCTGCAACACCCCAATTAAATGGAGTAGCAGAGAGAAGGAATCGAACCTTGATGGACATGGTTCGATCCATGATGAGTGCCACTGACCTTCCTCTTTCATTTTGGGGACATGCCCTCCTCACGGCAACGAAGATACTGAATATGGTACCTTCGAAATCCGTAGAAAAGACACCATACGAACTATGGTTTGGCAAGGCACCCTCATACGCATTCATGCGCATATGGGGATCTCCCACTTACGTTAAAAAGCTAGTGGGAGATAAATTGGAAACTAAATCCACTTTGTGCAAATTCGTGGGGTATCCGGAAAACTCAATAGGATACGAGTTCTACGATCCTACAAGACAAACAACGTTTGTCTCGAGGAACGCTCACTTCTTGGAGAAGGATTTCTTGGTGGACAAGAAAGAAAATAACGTAGAACTAGATGAGGTCACTGAAGCTGAAAAGGCCTTAGAGGTCGATCGAGCTGACCCGTCACCACAGGCAGTGGGAGAACAAGAGCATGAAAGTGCACCAGAAAGTACACCGATACTTCGTAGGTCAGAAAGACAACGTAGAGAACCCGAGAGGTACTACGGTCTGCTGCATGAGACTGGACAGTCTCTAACCGACCCAAGGACTTACGAAGAGGCTATGCTAGACATAGACTCGGGAAAGTGGCGCGAAGCCATGGAATCCGAACTGGACTCCATGCACTCAAACAAGGTCTGGGCCTTGATAGATCCACCAGTGGGAGTGGCTCCCGTGGGTTGCAAGTGGATCTATAAGCGAAAGCTTGGAGTGAACGGAGAGGTGATTACCTACAAGGCGCGACTAGTGGCGAAAGGATACACTCAAAGACCTGGTATCGACTTTGAGGAGACCTTCTCGCCCGTCGCAATGCCCAAATCCATTCGGATCTTGCTGGCCATAGCTGTGTGGTATAACTACGAGATATGGCAGATGGATGTAAGGACTGCCTTTCTCAATGGGGACATTGATAAGGAGATCTACATGGAGCAACCAAAAGGATATGCATCCAAAGGAGATGAACACAAGGTGTGCAAACTCCAGAGGTCCATTTATGGACTGAAGCAAGCTTCCCGAAGTTGGAACATTCGTTTTGATGAGACAATCCAAACTTTTGGATTCATCAAGAACATGTTCGAACCTTGCGTGTACAAGAAGATCAGTGGGAGTACAGTTGAATTTTTGATGCTTTATGTTGACGACATTCTTCTCATTGGAAACAATGTAAAAGCATTGTCTGAAACTAAAGCATGGTTGTCTACACAATTCTCAATGAAGGATATGGGAGAAGCATCCTTTGTACTAGGTATAAGGATCTACCGAGATAGATCAAAAGGACTGCTGGGCCTTTCCCAATCCCAGTACATAGATAAAATCTTGAAAAGATTTAGTATGGAAGAATCCAAGAGAGGATTGCTTCCAATGAGACATGGGATTGCACTCTCTAAGTCTATGGCCCCAAAGACGCCTGAAGAGAGAAACAATATGTCTCGAGTACCATATGCATCCGCGATAGGAAGCATAATGTATGGTATGCTATGTACGAGACCAGACGTAGCGTACGCTTTAAGCGTTACAAGTCGCTACCAGTCTGATCCAGGTGAGCAGCACTGGATAGCCGTAAAGGCAATTCTGAAGTACCTGAGAAGGACTAAGGAATTTTTCTTGGTATACGGTGGAGGAGAATTGAAATTGGAAGGCTATACAGACTCGAGCTTCCAATGTGATGTAGACGACTTCAAGTCGACATCAGGATATGTTTTCTGCCTCAATGGTGGTGCGATTAGCTGGAAGAGCTCCAACCAGGAAACAACCGCGGATTCAACCACTGAAGCAGAATACATTGTCGCGATTGACGCAGCAAAGGAAGGTGTTTGGATGAGGAACTTCATCCAGGAATTGGATGTGATACCTAGCATTGCTGAGCCCATTACTATCTTCTGCGATAATAATGGGGCAATAGCGCAAGCAAAGGAACCGAGATCTCATCAGAAATCCAAGCACGTACAGAGACGATACCACGTGATAAGAGATATCATTGGTAGAGGAGACATTAAGATGGAACGTGTCGACTCAGAAGATAATACGGCGGACCCACTAACGAAGCCTCTGCCTCAAAAGGCATTTGAGAAACATCTGCATAAGATGGGACTCAAAAACATAAAAGACTGGCTTTAGGACAAGTGGGAGATTGATAGAAATAGTGTCCTGCAAGCCAGCTGTATGACTAGCATTAATTGTAATTAATGAGGAACTATTCAATTTAGATTAATAAATGCACTTTTATTAAATGGTCAACTTTATCTTATGTAATATTTGTCTACGCATAAGGATAGAAGTCCTTAGATCACAGGGCAATGGGACAACCCGTGGACTGATCTCTAAGGCCGTGATCTAGAACATATTCAAGAGTCGTAGAATCCAATCGAGATGGGACATTGTTGGATTCGGTTAGACTCTCACTATTGTGTATCCTCCGATGAACTGGAGGATGCTGGGGTCCACGAGCGTGACTGGGATAGTCGATACACATAAGTGGGTGGCTTGCTGGGATGGCAAGCGCACTGAATACCCCAATTAGGAAATAACTCACCATGGAAGCGGTAGTCGCATATCAGGGTTGAAGTTATTCCAATTTACAATAGTATACGAGGAACGATCCCTAACAACTTGAGATGATAGGGTTTATCTGGTGCGAGAACGTCTATGCTTTGATATGAGTTCCGACTGACTGGGGATCACCAGAAAGTCTCTGTGGACTCACATTGGGTTTAGAGGAACTCGTATGCAGATTCATATCATCAACAAAGGATCCGTTGACCCGACTTGATAGGTTGGGAAATTCTCCTATGGATTTCTGTGAGAAATTAATTCTGGTAAAATCCTTGGCCAAGGTATCTGACGACTTTATGTAAGTAGCTCATAAAGATTAAGTCAAAGAGAATTTATTTCGAGATCAGAGTACATAAGGTCAAGACAAAAGAAAAGGGAATCCGATGAAAGACCATACCCTTAAGTCTCGACTGGGAGATTGATCAATGGAGAGATTATATCGTATATGGAAGTTGTAAATGATAAAAGGTTCACTGAATTAATTCACCAGTGATTGGGCTCCATGGGCTTGTGACTGGACATCGACCCTGGAGTGTGGGAGAATTCCCAAATTAGCAGGGGTGCTAATTTTGGAATGATTAATCGACAGGGTGTTCGATTAATTTAGAGTATTAATTGCTCGAGTAATTAAATAATATTTAATTACAACCCACGGCCAATTATGTGGTGAACCTACGGGGGCATACACAATACACATGAAGCGAAAGCGAGGAAACAAGAACAAACGAGTCGACTGGGTCGACTAAGTCAAAATCGACTGGGTCGATTGAATGGATGGGTCGACTGGGTCGACCCATATGGAACGAAAATGGATTCAATTGGAATTGGATCAAGATTATAAATTAAATTGGAATTTAATTTATGAGTGAATTAATTAATTAGGATTTAATTAATTAATGGAATAATTAATTAATTAGACTTGGAGTTTAATTAATTAATTGGGAGATGATTTAATTAATTGGGCTATTTAATTGGGAGATTAAATAAAGCCCTGAAAGATTAATTAATATGGGCCATGAATTAATTAGAAGACTTAGTCTTCTAATTAAAAGGGCCATGGCCCATGTAGGAGAATTAGTATCCTAATCCTAGAAGGATTAGGGTATGGGAGATATCTATAAATAAGAGACTAGGTCTCATATTTCATATATAACTCTACAAGAAAATTAGAAGAGCAAAAATTCTCTCCCTCTCCCTTACCAGATCGGCCGAACCCTGTCTTCCTTTGGAAGAATTTTTCGTCTTCGATTCTTCGTTCCAAAGTTGTTCTAAAACCTAGATATTAATATACCCTATGTTCTAGTCGATTAGGATATATTAATTTTCGTGATATTGTGGTGTATCAACTCGTAGAGGCGCAACACGTGGGGCGCTACCAAAAGGTGTGGGTCGATCAACCAGGGTAAGAATTCAGAGCTCATCTTGCTAGCCGAGGATTTGCAAGGAGACAGGTATAAATGAGAAAACTTATACTGTCATTTATTTATATTCATATATATACAACTAGAGAATATCCTGGCAAGATTCTTTAAGAGGCCCTAGAAAAATTTTATATTCCGCTGTGCCTAGGGCTGTTTTTCTTACCGAATCCCAACAGTGGTATCAGAGCCAACTTTAGGTTTTGTATATATATGAATTTGCAAATTCTTTGTTTATTAAATCATATGTTTGATTTATGTGGCTAGTTCTATAACTTTGCATGTTTTAGGACTTTATTGTTAACTTAGAGTTAATGGGAAATTTTAGATTCGTATTTTTATCATGTTATTTTAATTTTGGATTGTGATTTAATTGGGACTGTTTTAATTAAATCATAAAAGTAATCAAAAACAAAAAAAAAATATATTTTTGGATCCAACCCTGCGGTGGCACGCGGCGGTGCGCGGCAGCGCACCGCGGCTGGGCGGCCATCGCAAGCCGCGGCATGCAGCAGCATGCGGACAGCATGCTGTCCGCGCACGCTGCGCGCAGCAGCAGCCCACGGGCTGCTGTCTGCGCGTGGCTGTGCGCGGCAGCCTGCTGCCGCGCGCTGTCACGCGCCGCGGCTGCTGCCCGTGGCAGCTCACGCGCCCCTGCGGGGTCGCGCGTGGGTTGTCCGCGTGGCAGCTCCTGATTAGCTTCGACTGGTCATGTTTGGGTTGGACTCTAATTCTGCCTATTTTGAAAATTCTGGAAATTTAGAATTTTGGGAAGATTAGGAAACTTGGAGTTTTGGGATAAGGTAGTTATCTTGTTAGAGTTAAACACTACCTTAATTATACTAATCTAAACAAAATAGGATTATCTTGAGAATCTTGGAGATTTGGGAATATTGGGAAACTTAGAGTTTTGGATAAGGTAAGAATCTTAGAGATTTAGATTACCTTAATTAACCAATCTTAATCAAGATAGGATTTGTAGATTACTTGGAGCTCAAGTAAGAGCTAATTAATCTTAGAGGTTAATTGTTAATTCAAAATTAATTAACTTGGATAAATTTTATGAATTAAAATTAAAGGAGCCGGTAAATTTACATTTTTGCCCTTATGTGAATTTATGCATGTTCTTGAGTGAATATGTGGACTGGTCGATTTTGCCCTTAAGCCCTGTGATGTTTTTTGGTTTATTTATTTTTGGGTTGTAATTAAGTGGGCCTGATTGGTGCCCTTGCTTGCGCAAACAAATGTAATAGAATAGGACCATTTAAATTATGTAAGCTAGGCTTAGATTAGGCTTGGAGCCGAGAAGACCTCATGAAGACTTGGAGATCCACATGGAGGCCCATTTACCTTGGAGGACATGGAGGCCCAATTCATTACATGGAGGCCCAATCAAGCTGGATATTACAAGAAGGCCCATGATGTATGGGTTTAAAAATTGTAATAGTTAGGACATTTAATTTTCACCCTAGACTGACCAATTGATTCATCACGTGGCTCGTGATGGATCGCATAGGATAGGCAATCGACCAATCATATCTTGCTAGGTGATGAATGTTTACTTTTTCGCAAATTATTCTTTGATGTATGAGATGCATGCTTAGGATAGAAAACATAAACAAGATAAGAATAATCTGATGAGACCTCGCACACTTAGAAACCTCCAATTGAACTTAAAATTCAATTAGAATATTAAATCGAATAACGGGCGCATATGAATAGTGTCTATGGTCCGAGCCTATCCAATTACTAGGTCTTAGGCATATTGTACGAATATATCTCGATGTCTCACGAGTCGTGGGTCGAGCTATAGGAAGATAATATGTCTATTGCCTCGATGCACGAGTTTAGTGCCAAGGGAGGGGATAGCAAGGTTTTAGGCGCTGTCTCACGAGTCGTGGGGCGTCTAGGATTGAACTATTTCTCTTCACGAGTATTGGACATGATTTAACGCTAGTAAATATGGATGTCTCACGAGTCGTGGGTCCATATCGAAAAACGAGGCTAAATGAACTTAAGGGTTAGCTGCGATGGTTAACCGTCGACGTAATCGACCACCAAATGGATCAAATAGTATGGCCAACGAGTCGTGGGTACTAGGAGATTGCATTTGGGCCTTAAGCCCGCTAGGATATTTTAAATTCCCGAAACTTATGTGGGGGCATAAGATTTTGATTAAAATAGTGGGAGTAATTTGCAAATAAAATCCATGTTTGTGAATTGTGCATTTTTAGTTAATCTTTCGCGCATTTATTTCTTCTATCGTCGTTTTGTAGATATAATGTCTAAGAATCCGATTTCCATCATACTTGAACATAACAAATTGACTGGACCAAACTTCCATAACTGGGTCAGGAACCTTAAGATCATTCTCGCTTCTGAAAAGCGAGGTTTTGTCCTTGATGGGCCCCCTCCCGAACTTGCTAAGGATGCCGATGATACTGAGAAAGAAGCCGTGGATTTATGGCTTGACGATGACTTGCAGTCACGTTGTCTCATGTTGGCATCCATGACGAATGAGCTTCAAAAGCAGCACGAGCATATGAAGTCTTCTTTTGAAATCTACACGCATCTGAATGGTTTATTTGGGGTGCAAAGTAGATATGAGCGGTATGAAACTGCTAAGACTTTGCAACAAACGAGGATGGCTGAAGGTGCTGATGTTCGATCTCACTGCATCAAAATGATTGGGCTTATTGAAAAGCTTGGTCATCTTGAGGTAAAGATGGACAAAACCTACTGCCAAGATATAATCCTCCAGTCGTTGCCAAGATCATTCGAGCAATTCGTAGTGAACTACAACATGCACAAGATGAATGTTGAACTTCACGAGTTGGCTAATATGCTCGCCACTGCCGAGGCTTCCATGAAAAGAGAGAACTCAGTGATGGTTGCTACCTCAACCCAATCCAAGTCCAAAAGGACAAAGAAAGGGAAGGGGAAAGGAAATGCTTCTTCAAGCAAAGGCAAAGCACCATCTGGGCCCATAGGGAAGGGAAAGAAGCGTAAAGTTTCATCTGGTGAACAGAAATGTTTCTACTGCAAGAAACCTGGACACTGGAAGAGGAACTGCCAAGAGTTCTTGGAGAGCTCGAAAGGTATATTCCTTGTTGAAGTTAATTTATCAATTAACTGTGCATCATGGGTGCTAGACACTGCTTGTGGTTCTCATCTTTGTAATGATTTACAGGTGATGGGAGCAACAAGGCCACTTAGGCCAGGGGATTGGATCCTGAGATTTGGCAATGGAGCTAGAGCTGCTGCCGAGGCCATAGGCGAAGTGGAGTTAGATTTAGGTGGTAATAAATTAGTCCTTAGGAACGTTCTTTATGTACCTGGTTTGGTGAAAAACATTATTTCAATTCCTGTTTTGGATAATGAAGGTTTTAATTTTACTATTAATAAAAGTTCCTTTTCGTTATTCATGAATGATAATATGTTTTTCACTGGTATATTAAAAGATGGACTATATACCATTGAACCACCTAAGTTAGTGATGCATGTACAACAAAACAAAAGGAAACAAGATAATGAAATATCTGCCCAATTATGGCACGCTAGACTTGGACATATATCTAAGTCAAGGATTCAAAAGTTAGCATCATCTGGCGCGATTGAAATCAATCGCATTGATGAAATGCCGACATGTGAACCATGTTTAAAGGGTAAAATGGCTAAGTTGCCGTTTAAGGGAAACCCTGAGCGAGCCAAGCAAACATTGGACTTAATACATACTGACGTATGTGGACCACTAAGAAAAAGCGCCCGAGGTGGCTATGACTACTTCATCACTTTCACTGACGACTTTAGTCGTTATGGATATGTGTTCTTGTTGAAACACAAGTCTGAAGCCTTTGAGCGATTCAAAGAATTCAAGATGGAAGTAGAGAATCAACTTGGTCATACGATAAAGGCTCTTCGTTCTGACCGAGGTGGAGAATTTCTTAGTAACGGATTTCTGAATTATCTTGTAGAGCATGGAATAATATCGCAGTGGACTCCTCCTGCAACACCCCAATTAAATGGAGTAGCAGAGAGAAGGAATCGAACCTTGATGGACATGGTTCGATCCATGATGAGTGCCACTGACCTTCCTCTTTCATTTTGGGGACATGCCCTCCTCACGGCAACGAAGATACTGAATATGGTACCTTCGAAATCCGTAGAAAAGACACCATACGAACTATGGTTTGGCAAGGCACCCTCATACGCATTCATGCGCATATGGGGATCTCCCGCTTACGTTAAAAAGCTAGTGGGAGATAAATTGGAAACTAAATCCACTTTGTGCAAATTCGTGGGGTATCCGGAAAACTCAATAGGATACGAGTTCTACGATCCTACAAGACAAACAACGTTTGTCTCGAGGAACGCTCACTTCTTGGAGAAGGATTTCTTGGTGGATAAGAAAGAAAATAACGTAGAACTAGATGAGGTCACTGAAGCTGAAAAGGCCTTAGAGGTCGATCGAGCTGACCCGTCACCACAGGCAGTGGGAGAACAAGAGCATGAAAGTGCACCAGAAAGTACACCGATACTTCGTAGGTCAGAAAGACAACGTAGAGAACCCGAGAGGTACTACGGTCTGCTGCATGAGACTGGACAGTCTCTAACCGACCCAAGGACTTACGAAGAGGCTATGCTAGACACAGACTCGGGAAAGTGGCGCGAAGCCATGGAATCCGAACTGGACTCCATGCACTCAAACAAGGTCTGGGCCTTGATAGATCCACCAGTGGGAGTGGCTCCCGTGGGTTGCAAGTGGATCTATAAGCGAAAGCTTGGAGTGAACGGAGAGGTGATTACCTACAAGGCGCGACTAGTGGCGAAAGGATACACTCAAAGACCTGGTATCGACTTTGAGGAGACCTTCTCGCCCGTCGCAATGCCCAAATCCATTCGGATCTTGCTGGCCATAGCTGTGTGGTATAACTACGAGATATGGCAGATGGATGTAAAGACTGCCTTTCTCAATGGGGACATTGATAAGGAGATCTACATGGAGCAACCAAAAGGATATGCATCCAAAGGAGATGAACACAAGGTGTGCAAACTCCAGAGGTCCATTTATGGACTGAAGCAAGCTTCCCGAAGTTGGAACATTCGTTTTGATGAGACAATCCAAACTTTTGGATTCATCAAGAACATGTTCGAACCTTGCGTGTACAAGAAGATCAGTGGGAGTACAGTTGAATTTTTGGTGCTTTACGTTGACGACATTCTTCTCATTGGAAACAATGTAAAGCATTGTCTGAAACTAAAGCATGGTTGTCTACACAATTCTCAATGAAGGATATGGGAGAAGCATCCTTTGTACTAGGTATAAGGATCTACCGAGATAGATCAAAAGGACTGCTGGGCCTCTCCCAATCCCAGTACATAGATAAAATCTTGAAAAGATTTAGTATGGAAGAATCCAAGAGAGGATTGCTTCCAATGAGACATGGATTGCACTCTCTAAGTCTATGGCCCCAAAGACGCCTGAAGAGAGAAGCAATATGTCTCGAGTACCATATGTCACCGCGATAGGAAGCATAATGTATGGTATGCTATGTACTAGACCAGACGTAGCGTACGCTTTAAGCGTTACAAGTCGCTACCAGTCTGATCCAGGTGAGCAGCACTGGATAGCCGTAAAGGCAATTCTGAAGTACCTGAGAAGGACTAAGGAATTGTTCTTGGTATACGGTGGAGGAGAATTGAAATTGGAAGGCTATACAGACTCGAGCTTCCAATGTGATGTAGACGACTTCAAGTCGACATCAGGAT